>CM050163.1:499661810-500166810 GCA_027410445.1 Discoglossus pictus | reverse complement strand
ATTTTAAAACACCCATTTGCTAAAGGCTAGGAACAAGACTGAAACTGTGCTTATAATTTAACATTCATACATAGGTTTTGCATACGCCATATTACTTATGATCTTTTTGTTTATTCTTCATACGTCTATAGGTTAGATATATTTTTATCAACCCCTTACTGTTGCGTTTTATTTGAAGTATAAAGTAAAAATGTAGGTGCCTTTTTGCATCATGGTTCCGTTTATCCCAGTTTTGTATAATTACTTAGGTCTCGACCACATTTTGACCAATCAAGCCATAGTTTAAAAATAAACAATATAAAAAAACTAATTTTTTATATTAGAGGCTTTACACGTGGTTAAGTTAGAGCATTAAGTTATGGCTTCTTAAAGGGTGCTCTTCTAATAGGCATATACTATATATGGGCGCTGTTAAACCCTCACCAAATCTTAAACGACCAAAATCAGAGGTGATCTTAAATTTCCCTTTGACTTACTCAATAGATATCACTATTAGGCCAATAAGGAGATTTTTTTAAAAAAAGTAGTAGTTTTATTGCCTGGAAACACTGCAGCATGAGCAGTTCTACAATTCCCAAATTTTTAAGATTAGAGGATTACATTAAAAAGGCAGCAGGTTTTCCTTACAGGTGACCAGGTTGGTACTTCCATAACTTGCCCACCCACAATAAGAGATGCCAATGCTTCACCTGAAACCTCAAGGTTACAAATGAACCAGCGTTGGAAGCTTTTGAGTGTTGTCATTGGGCTATTTCCACTGGTCGAGTAGTGTTAGTTTTTTTTTTATGAGGGTAGTTAGCTGTACATCAGAAGAAATATGGTCTTGAACAGTTATGTGTATCCATGATGTGTATCCCTGCAACATAATGGCAAACCAATGGCAAAACATCAGCTTAATAAAAAAATAAAATCCCCTTTCTGTTTAAACTAAAATCTCTTTTTTTTTTCTTGTTCAATATCTGTTCATATTTTACTAAACTATTATACGAGTTGACCATTTTCTTTTCCACTGTGGCGAATATGAGGCAAACCAAAGCAGATGATCTTATCACAACCAGCCTAGTAAAGCAAGTCATAAGGTTAATTTATTTTGTTAGAAAAATTTATATTTATTTTTAGAATAAAGATTATTCCATTTTCAAATGCTTTTTTTATTTTAATATGTCACTATTGTCTAGTTAGTTACTTACTAATGCAAAATTGCCTCCACCAACATCTTAATTTTGGGATGATGCGTAATGCTACATAGTTATATGCAGAATTATGAAACGTTAGGAGTCAGAAGGAACATATACGAGTTATGGCTCTCAGGCTCTGGCTTATCTATTTATTTGTTTATCAGAGATAGTAGGAATCTATCACAACATATACTGATGTCACTTTAAAACAAACAAACAAATACTTATGGGTAGACACAAGTCCACACAGGAAGCAGCTGAATAGTATGATCCCAGGAAGTATTGTTCTAATTTAAAATAAAATGTATCTACTTTTTACAATAACTCCTAATTATATATATTATTAATGATTGTTTAACAGTCTTTTCCATATTAATGGTCAGCCAATTTCCTGCTGTAGCTTAGCTTAGAGTGTAATGCAGAACAAAAAAGCTTTTTATTTACTTTTTGCGTTTCTCATAATCTGCTTGAAGAATTAGACAAAAAAAAAAAAAAAAATCAGCCTGTCTGTGTCTGTAAGTATCCCATTGAAAGCATAAAACATTACTCTGGAAGTGGACACCTGAGTGTCTGAAAGCAATTGTGCACTTTATTCCATTCCAGTAATGTAATAGGATGAAGCTAAAATGTTCTCCAAGCATCATTAGCAAACCGCTTAGTCGGTCCATGCCAAATTTTATTGACTATTAAGCATGTGGGCTGCGTGACATACACATATCATAAAGCAAGGGATTCCCAAGGACCTTACGGCTGTGGCCTGGAAAGAGATATGGTATTCCTACATTTCAAGTTCATGTTTAATACACAACCATTTTTTATTAAAAATGTTATTTTGTATGTTATATTGTTTGTTTACTTTGTAAACAACTTTTCAAATTTGACTGCCGTGCTGATAAAAAGATTAATAAATACATACACATATATATATATATATATATATATATATATATATATATATATATATATATATATATATATATATATTAGCCCTACACCGTACAATAGTACATTTTATAAATAGTACATTTGTGTTCACATTTGAATGTCTAAAACAAGTTAAAAATCTTGTTTCCTGCTCAGAATTCCGAGAAATACAGTTATTACACTGCATTCTGGGAACCTGAGCAGGGACATGCAAATGTGCCCAAAAAATGCTTTGTTCTTCTATCCATAACTATTTTAAACATGGCTTCCTTTAAGCTTATGTCCGCTGCTTTACACAGCTTTTATGCAAAGCCAAGGTTAGATTATACACAAGCTGGGAATCCTACCCACGGGCAGACGTTTTTAAGCTTACTGCCTATCATCAGCACGGGGCGGTATTCTAGCTTGTGTTGTGGGATCCTGCCCCATGCGGATGATATATAGTAACCTTGAAATGGCTGTACGTGGGTAGGCCATGGTAGCCATGTTTAAAATGGTCTATAGATTGAAGAGTGAGGCATTTGTGGGCACATTTGCATGTCCCTGCTCCTCCTCCCAGAATGCAGTGTAATAACTGTATTTCTTGGAATTCTGAGCTGTCAACTTTTTTTTTTTTCTTGGTTTAGACATTCAAAATTGAAAACAAATGGATATATATATATATATATATATATATATATATATATATATATATATATATAAAAGATATTAAGAAAATGAACATGAAGTAATCACTGAAAAGTATTTCAACAGCCTCGGTTTAACCAATGAATTTAAAGACTTAAGAACGTTATCTAGTGTCCTAATAAATCCCAGAACTGTTTGCTTTGATAACTTTATATTCAAAAAGATGGCAATGAAATACAAGTTTGTGGAGGTACAACAGATTCCTAGGTCCCTGCTAGAATATCTCATGTAAGAGGTTAGGAAAAAAAGGAGAAGCTAATACCACCTCTGTCTCACTTTATCACAAGTTCTTACACAACAGAACTTATTATACAAATTATTTTCTGTATTGATCTTTTAAAGGCTACAGTGTCCCTTTAAGCACAGGTTGCCATTGTGAGCTTGGAGAAAAGAATGAGGAGAGTATCTATTGAATAAGGATTCATAATGAAGAACAAGAGGAGGGTGGGACATTTAGGGGTAATGTGGAATAGTCTTCCAGTGGCAGGCACAAAACAAGTCAATAAAAGTATTTACAGGATAAGCATTTTTACAATAAAGCCAAGATTCTTTAGCCAGATCTACTGAGTCGACTAGACGGACCTTTGGCTTGTTACCTGCCATAAAAAGTATTTTGTCAATGATTCCAGAGCTTTCAAGATGCCACTTATGGGTATTTGGAATGAAGTTAAGCAAAGCTATCAGTATTATTATAATTATGAGTATCAAGAAACTTACTGGAGAAAAAAAATGATCTGCTGTAATATTGTTTGAAGACTTCTTTAATTTCATACAAAACGGCAGCAAACCAAAGTTTTAGCCAAAAAATGTATGATTTAGAAACACGGTTTACCTCCATTACCTTTTCTGTACCCCTCCAAGCCTCCCTCACAGTCCTGAGCACCACTAAAAGGAAGTGAAAGATTCCAACTGCAAAACCAACATTCAGGCTGAATCTCAATTGAAAATGTTCACTTCCTTTCAGTAGTGCTCAAGATAATTAGAGAGGTGGGGAAAAGTACAATAACAATCATTAATGTGGTAAACTGTGTTTTTAAATTATATTTTCAGGCTAAAGCTTTGCAGCTATTTGCACATTTATTTTTAATGTTAATTAATAGGTTTAACATAAAACTAAAAGTGTGTGTTGCAGCTAGTAAAACTAAAGCCCTATTAATCCAGTCATATAAAGTTATATATTATTACTATTTTTGTTTAAACCCTAGGGGGCTACCATGTTGACCTCTCTCATTCCTCCAATCCCTCAGTGTTATATTGCTCACGCCATAGTTATACACGTTTACATATTATAGCGGCTCTGCACATGTTTCACTTTGTTCTTTTATTGCCTCAGTAAATACCTTTTTTAATATAATTTTTCAAGATGCATGGCTGCTTTAAATATGATTGGTGTAGTAAAATGAAAATACACATGATGAAAAAGAAAATTCAGTCTGTACTGTAGCCCTTTAAAAGATCATATGAAATGTTACAGATAATAAAGTTAAATAAAAACAAAATTGCCAAGCAATTTTTTTTATTAATAAAGTGAATTTATTTTGGGGAGAGGGTAACTTAAGTAGTTCAAATTTACTTCAAAAGAACAAAATATAAAATATATGTAAACACTTTAGTTTATTAATACACTGCAATTACTAATAAAATATGGGAACACTGAGCAAGAATAAAGAAAAAGAGGATTATCGCTGCTTATGATCATAGCGTCAATATCAGATATTGAAAGGGATTTGGGAGTGCTTGTGCTCAATGCCAAGCAGCATCTGCAAAGGCAAATAAAATATTAGCATGTATTAAGAAGGGTATAGAAGCCAGGGAAGCAAATATAATTCTGCCACTATACAAATCCCTAGTGCGCCCACATTTGGAATATGGGAACAATGACATTTTAGAGCTTGAAAAAGTACAGAGAAGGGCAACAAAACTAATAAGGGGAATGGGGGGCTAAGTCATGATGAAAGACTAACCCAAAAAAAAAACATATTTTCTCTAGAAAAAAAGGTGTCTAAGAGGGGATATGATTACCTTACATAAATATACCGTATCCAGGACCAATACAAGGCTTTGTCAAGTGAACTTTTTGTGCCAAGGGGTTTTTAACTGACAAGAGGACATCCCTTGAGGTTAGAAGTAAAAAGATTCCACTGTTAAGAAAGAAAAGGGTTCTTCACAGTAAGGGCGGTTAAACTGTGGAATTCTCTACCAAAGGAGGTGGGGACAGAAGATTCAACAAATAACTTTAAAAAGGGATTGGATATATTTTTGAGTAAAAAGGGCATTCAGGGTTAGCCTGGGAAACTGGAGAAGGAGTATTTATCCCTGCAGTAACTGGGGAGAGGAAGGATTTTTCCCCTTTTGAGAGAATTTGCTAGGTTTCAATGTTTTTTTTTTCCCCGTTTGCCTTCCTCTGGATCAATTCTCAATCTGCATATTACAAAGATCAGATGAGAACTAAATAGGTTGGACTTGCTGGAATAAAAGTCTTTTTTTCAACCTCATTTACTCTGTAATAGGAAAGATATTCAGAAAAGCTTATGAAATAAACAAAGTATAAGAAAGAATAAACAGTCACAGCTTTTCCATTTTAAAAGCCTCACATTATGTGATCGAAAAGCTTTTATCTGATGGGATTGTCTGTGTTTGTATTCTTATGAATGAGCTAAGGATCTGCCACCATCACAAAATTAGAAAAGGATATTTTTTTCTATAGACAGGAAATGAGCCGCCAAAGACAGGAAGTAGATAACGTAAGCATCAAGGTAGCTAAAACCCGGCCTGCTACTTACTTGTAGTGACAGGAAATAAAAGGCAGATGTTACAGGTTCTAGTTCACTCACTTAAACAACAATAACTGGTATTAGTAATATGAAAAGCAAACAAATTAATTTCCAAGCACAGGAATGCTCAACGATCCCTACTCTTGACCTCTCCTGATCCCCACAGAGACAATATGGCTTTACCACATGTGGAATACTACAAATGGCTTCTATATTTCGCTAATGAGATAGAAGTAAATCAAAAAGCTCTGTTTAGAAAAAAATATCAAAAGCTTTGCTTCAGTTTCACATTAGAATGAAAACGTCTCCAACCAGATGTGTGTTAAAACAACAGAAATCTCATGCAGCTGTGATTTTCATATGTACAAGCACCATTTGCACAGAGATTCATTTGAATATTAACTACGGATCATGTAACTAAGTAAATACAGACTGGCCATGTGAAATGTCACAGGGAACAAAGCTATATATCCATAAAAACATTAAATAATATTGACTTTACCTGGAATAATTATCTTACAGAAGGAAAAAAAAATGACGATCGGTCAAACCAAATATTGTTTTCACTAAATATTTTATTAAAATATTATTTTGGTAGACTAACAAATCCCCCCAATCAAATATGTTTATACTAAAGTGTGTATTTACCCTCCTATATTGTCTGAGAGACAGACACACTGTAGCAATTAAAGATAAGGACATTTCTTAACTCAATTAAACAGATTTCCATAAAACTATATAGGAAATTGAAAATAAGACGTTATGTGCAGATCAATAGGAGCATTATCTCGCTCATACATGGTGACATCATCCCTTGTGAAATGTAAGAATATTTAAGTAATGAAACAAAAAGTAATTGCTTCCATGATTATTTAAGTGGATGTTTTTACAGTAAGAGGGCACTTTTCCCATTGATTTCACAAAGTGAGACAACATTTTAAACATGTATATCAGCCAGGAACAAGGAGAGAGTGCTGCGCATCACAGTGATTGGACAGCATCATTTTGCCGACATCACCAATGAGACTTAAGAGACATGGAACACAGACGAAAGAGCATGTTTTAAACATTGCAAAAGTAGTTCTTTTTTGCATGAAAAATATTAAGTAAAATTTGTTTAAACATAATTGAATTGGGTTGTTGTTTTTTTTGTTATTAGAGGGGTTTTTGCTGTGATTGTAAGTTTGGCGCTGATCTGCCTTTTGCTCTTATTGCAAGGCTGTCCCCTGCTGTATTTTGTGTAGTATGAACAGCGTTGACGTTGGTTGTGAGGCGCGCGGTGAATGTCTTTTGTGTTTATTGCGATACTTTTTATTTTTTTGTATGCCAATGAAATATTGAATAAATTAATATATTTTACCTATTTGTAAGTAATATATGCAGGAAGCATTATGCTGAAGAGCTGACAATCTGTTTTGATGTTCCTGCAGCATACAATGTAGGTTTGCACGGGTGTGGAGCAGAGGTGTGTCAGCAATGTGTGCAGTGTGTAGTGTAAATAGGCTGCATGCGTGAGGGAAAGCCGTTAGTGTAGCTGTGTACTTCCGCATCGTGTGGCGGCGAATGTGTATGTGGTATGCTGGTGTGGATGATTTAGCGTGCTTGCTTAAAGAGTATCTTAAACTTGTACGGCTTTTTTGAAAATCCGTCTGTGCTTGGTGTTTTTAGGGTCCTGTAGCCTCGTTTTCGTCGGTGGCCATTTTTTCTCTTGCTTAGGGGATTTTCGTGTGTCGAAACTCGGGTGCCCCCCTTGCTGTGAGTAAGCTTTTTGTCTTTTTTGTGTGTATTTGTGTTTTTAATGTTTTCAGGTGCGCGCGGTTCGGCCGTTAAGGTCGTAATTTTGTGAGTTCGTAATGGTCCCGCGTCTCATATTTTTTTTTGCGTTTTTTTTTTTATTTTATTTTTTCGGTAAATTTTGCGTTGTAAGAGCTGCGGTTCGGATTTTGGCGCTTGTGTGTGTTTGGAAGCGCTTGTGAGGCCCGTTAGAGCCTCCACCTCCGCAAACGCGAGGGACGCAGTTCTTGCGAGCTCGCGTGATATCGATTCGTAGTTTGACAACTATTATATGTGATGTTGTTTCTCTCTTTCTTAAATCAAGTAATTGTTCTTGGCTGTTATGAGGGCAGCACATTTAAAAATATCAACATTTTTAATTTTTTCTTCACATTAAACACAAAATAGAAAAAAATAATCAGGTAAGACAACAATGGAGATATCCAGTACACCAAATAAATGTATATAATTGGTAAGGATTAAAAGAATGATTTTAATCCAGTGACAATTGTAATTCTTCAAAACAAAGTTAAAGGTAATAGAGTTTACTTTTAACTCAGACTCCAAAGGGTATCTTTACAGGCCAAGTTTTAAAGATATTTCCAGTACAGCTCACTTGAACAATGGTTCAAGATGAGTTATTTACCAACAGAATGTAGGATTATCGTTAAAAACTAGACTGGCGCTGGGTACCTCTTTGTATCAAATGCAATGTGATTTGCAGTTCAGTAATCTGATTCTTGGCAAAGCTGAATGAAACTGATTTAATATTTCCTGTAATATTCCCAGACTCCGCCAATAAACATTCAGTAGTTAATATAAAGCCCTTTTAATTCTAAAAAGCATTCCCTGTTCCCTATAGTTAAGTAACATAACATAAAACATTTACTTCATTTACCTTAGTGCATGAATGCAGTATATGACTCGTGGGATATTTTTCCGATCGTAAACATCTGTCGTCTCTGGATAAAATATCTAATAAAAAAATCAAAACACAAGAAAGTCATATTTAAGTTCTATTTCCTAGCTCATCATGAGCTCGTCTACTGTATTAGAACTAGAAATTAGTAATTGCTTTGTTTTATTGTGTTTTGTGATGATCAGTATACCATATTTGTTTGATGTTTTACTTCAACACCGTGGTCTTTACCACATTGCAGTATATGAAACTTGTTGCCATCACCGAAACACATTTGCAAGTTTATAAGAACTAAAAGTCCCTTTATGCTTTATTTGTAACGCGCCAACATATTCCATAGCGCTATAAAGGGGTTAAAGCGCAAGGCAAACATTTTAAACACATTGCAAAGAATAGAAGGCCCTGTCTTTGATATTAAAATCAAATATACATAGTGATTTCCCAAAAGCACCTTACAAAATTAAAACCTACAATCTAAAGTATAATTATATTTTATTCATTTTGTTTTGTGTTTTTTTTCTAAATCTGTTTCTCTATGGACCATTTGGGTAAAACGCATAGGCTGCTGTGGCAAACAACAATTTATGACCCTTTGCTCTAGAGCAGTAAGTTGAAGTCCCAACAGATTAGGCAGTTGGGCATGAAGTAGTTAAAAGCATTGGGCTTGTCTTTAAGTAAGCATATAAACCACTTCCTAAGTCATCTTGTGCCAATTTATGCACACTTCCTCATTATTGTTAATTGTTCCTTGAAGTAGATGAAAAATAAACAACAAAGCAGTGTTATTGCCCAAGGTATCTTGATACAAATATCACATTGTCCTGTAAAATATATATAGTTTAACATATTCTAGTGGTAGTGTTCTGGTTAGGAATAAAACTGTGACAGAGACCTTCCTAATTTTGTTCCAATTTATTACCATTGGAAAGCGATTTCTTTATTTACCTTTATGCTTACGGTCAGAGTAGCAGCATTAAGTATGGTTAGAGAATTATAAAATAAAAAAAAAGCGTAATGCAATATGAATTAAAATGTTCTCTGGAGTTTAATATACTACGTAATTTTTTGTGTGGAAATTCCAGTGTCAACAGTGGTAGTTGATCATAGATTTGAAATCTGTTCATGGGCAAGGATATATGTCAGGTTACACCAGTTCAGTGCAAAATTCCCTAGTATTTTGGGTCTGGAGCTTTCTTTTGCATCTGACCAGTAAGCCAAAACCAAGTGAGCAAAAACAGATAAGAGGCGTACTGGAAGCCCTTCTTACCACTTTTGTTACAATTTACTAGCCAGGATAATGCAGATCCAAGAAATTGCACTAATGTTCGGTCCAGCTCTCACAGAATGATCCACCATCATGTTATCTGTTTTCAGACTGGATTTGTAATCATAAGATGAAACACTTTTACTGCATGTACCATAATTCTCGTACCTTAGGAAGCCCAATCGACTCCATGGCTCTCAACCACTGCACAGTATTATCCGTATGTCGGAAATGTAGACCTGAGCGCTGCAAGTAGGAATTGAAAAATATCAGTTTGCGTGTATATATATATATATATATATATATATATATATATATATATATATATATATATATATAAAATAACATTATGCGATTACTTTAATAGTAATAAACATGCATTTTGTTTCTCTGTTGCATTTGAACGAAGGTAGTTGATGTTTCACAGTACATTCTTTTTTTTTTGAAGGTCCTGGAGCAGAATAAACAGCTTTGAATGTATAACTGCCCTTGTGGGCTGGTCCCTGTCAGGCGATATCCAGCACTATAGCTGTATGAGTTATACTTATCTGCCAGTGAAATCTACAAACACAAGTAATCTCTGCACAGAGAGGCATTTCTTTAGTCTCAAGGAAGTTAAAATAAGGTTTAGTTAATATAATTTCAATTCATGACCATGTAACTTTAATACTCAAATACTCTTTTTCTAGAAAACTGGAAAGAATCATTTAAATTATGCCAGTTTCAATTCACGAGTAGCTGACCACATCATATCCACTGTACCATATAATTTATATTGTTCAGGGCCACTGGTTCCCTTTTCTATACAACTCTTTGTTGTATATAATACATTTTATAGATAATAATACTCAAGCACAAGAAAATCTAAGAAAACACAGTGCTTAAGTACCTCCTACAATACAAATAACGGTGTTGTACAATGACAAAATAAAATACCAGCATAAGTATTCCTCAGGGGTTACTGAAATCTGAAGCGGTGTCTAGAGGCATTCATACTACCATTTAAAATGGGTCAACTACTATAATACGCTTCACAGATAAAGTGTACAATGCAAGACAGATATTTACATTTATCACTAAGAATAGGAAACACACAGCCAGACATATTTCCAATGTCTTGGAGGGTGACAATTCCTGATTGCAGGGTATGTATGACATGTGAACAAACTGGAAACTTCTAATTGAGCTCACTGCATGGACCGTGAAACCAAGTTTGTTTTCCCTTTGTCTGATCAATAGAAAGGAGGGAAGTAAGATGTATGCACTTCCTCCCACGTGTTCTGTGACATGTAGATCTCCAGTCCAAACATAAAACACAGCTTAAATGGGACAATTTGTCATTTTTTAAAGTTTAAAATCCCTATTAGAACTAGATTTGTTTCATGGTTTCCTTTTCAGCTTAAATATAATATCAAATTTACTCTTCTCTTACTTTTAATAATCCATCAAACTAACATCTTGTCAACTTCTGGAACCACTTCCTTTCTTCTTGTATACTCACCTGCATGATGCCATCTTTCACATCTGGCTAAATGAATGTCATCCCATATTGCACAAATTATATTTACATTCTCTCCTCACAGTTCTTTTTTTCAGAAAGAAAGTAAAGCTGTACCCCTGTGAAGGTGGCTAGCTCCCACAACGCAGCGTGCCATGTCAAAGATGTGGTAGATGACAGCAAGCAGGAGAGCATACAGGGACAGATGGGAAAGGGTTTTCAGATGCTGACAAAGTACTAGTTTCTTGAATGTGAAGAGCATTTTCATATGGTATTTACAATGAGATGGAATAACATAAATAACCTTTGTAAGCATTTTTTCAAGTTGTTATTTTTTAGTTCACCAAAATTAACATCGATTAACATTAAAAACACATTTGCAAATAGAAGTAAAGGCAAGCTTTAGCCAGAAAAAACATAGTTTTAATGCTGCTGCTGTACCTCTGCCCACGCATGTTTTTTTTTTTTTTTCATGTCCTGAGCGCCACCGGAAAGAAAACAAACATTTCAAGTGAGATAATATTAATTAGGCAAGGTGAGTAAACTGGAGCATGCTCTGCAGGATAAGGGGGGCGTTCATTACAATCTCATAACCTGTTGCATCAAAGTGAGCATATTCCAGGTTACCCACCCAAAGAATGTTTCAGTACTGCTCAGGACAATGAGGTGGGAAGGGTACAGCAGCAGCTATTGTGAGGCAAAATTATATTTTCTGGTAAAAACATTGCCACAGTCTGTATTGTTTTTCAGGCGTTTTTTTAAGACTGAAAAAGGCCCCCTCAGCTTATATTCGAGTCACCCTGTGTCCCTTTTGCTCCGTGTCTCCCCCCCCCCCCCCCGTGTCTCTTTCCTTCCCATCCTCAACCCCCCTTCCTCATCCCTTTACCCCTCTCTAAATACCTCCCCCTCTCTTACTTTCCATCAGCAGCTGCTCCTCCGCTCTTCTGTGCGTCCGCGCATCTTCAGGCTGTGTCGGGACCCGGCATATGCTAATGACGTGAGGTCACATGCGCGTCACGTCATTAGCATTGGCTGGGTCCCGACAGCCTGAAGACTCGCGGAGGAGCAGCTGCTGATGGAAGGTAAGAGAGGGGAAAGGGAGAGGGGGAGGTAATTAGAGAGGGGTAAAGTGATGAGGAGAGGGGTAAAGTGATGAGGAGGGGAGTTGCGGAGGATGATAAGGGAGGGGGAGGGAAAGACACAGGGGAGGGAGAGAGGGAGGGGGAAGAGACACAGGGGAGGGAGAGAGGGAGGGGGAAGAGACACAGGGGAGGGAGAGAGGGAGGGGGAAGAGACACAGGGGAGGGAGAGAGGGAGGGGGAAGAGACACAGGGGAGGGAGAGAGGGAGGGGGAAGAGACACAGGGGAGGGAGAGAGGGAGGGGGAAGAGACACAGGGGAGGGAGAGAGGGAGGGGGAAGAGACACAGGGGAGGGAGAGAGGGAGGGGGAAGAGACACAGGGGAGGGAGAGAGGGAGGGGGAAGAGACACAGGGGAGGGAGAGAGGGAGGGGGAAGAGACACAGGAAAGGGAGAGAGGGAGGGGGAAGAGACACAGGAAAGGGAGGGAGGGAGGGGGAAGAGACACAGGAAAGGGAGGGAGGGAGGGGGGAAGAGACACAGGAAAGGGAGGGAGGGAGGGGGAAGAGACACAGGAAAGGGAGGGAGGGAGGGGGAAGAGACACAGGAAAGGGAGGGAGGGAGGGGGAAGAGACACAGGAAAGGGAGGGAGGGAGGGGGAAGAGACACAGGAAAGGGAGGGAGGGAGGGGGAAGAGACACAGGAAAGGGAGGGAGGGAGGGGGAAGAGACACAGGAAAGGGAGGGAGGGAGGGGGAAGAGACACAGGAAAGGGAGGGAGGGAGGGGGAAGAGACACAGGAAAGGGAGGGAGGGAGGGGGAAGAGACACAGGAAAGGGAGGGAGGGAGGGGGAAGAGACACAGGAAAGGGAGGGAGGGAGGGGGAAGAGACACAGGAAAGGGAGGGAGGGAGGGGGAAGAGACACAGGAAAGGGAGGGAGGGAGGGGGAAGAGACACAGGGAAGGGAGGGAGGGAGGGGGAAGAGACACAGGGAAGGGAGGGAGGGAGGGGGAAGAGACACAGGGGAGGGAGAGGAGGGGGAAGAGACACAGGAAAGGGAGGGAGGGAGGGGGAAGAGACACAGGAAAGGGAGGGAGGGAGGGGGAAGAGACACAGGAAAGGGAGGGAGGGAGGGGGAAGAGACACAGGAAAGGGAGGGAGGGGGAAGAGACACAGGAAAGGGAGGGAGGGGGAAGAGACACAGGAAAGGGAGGGAGGGAGGGGGAAGAGACACAGGGGAGGGAGGGAAGGGGAAAAGACACAGGGGAGGGAGAGGAGGGGGGAAGAGACACAGGGGAGGGAGAGGAGGGGGGAAGAGACACAGGGGAGGGAGAGGAGGGGGAAAGAGACACAGGGGAGGGAGAGGAGGGGGAAAGAGACACGGAGGGGGGAAGAGAGACACAGGGGAGGGATAGACACAGGGGAGAGAGGGGGGACACAAAAAAGGGGCACACAAGAGGGGGACACATGGGACAAAAGAGGGACACAGGGGGCAACACATTTCCCACCCTCTGCTTATACTCGAGTCACTCAGTTTTCCCAGTATTTTGAGGAAAATAGGTGCCTCGGCTTATACTCGTGTCGTCTTATACTCGAGTATATACGGTAATTAATGGTGAAATAAATAGATTTATCATGAACGTGCCTTTACTGGCCTTTATTTAAATACATCTAGTGTGCTTTTTACACTAAAAAGTTGCCAGATATATATTTAATCTGTCTGTGTGCTCTTTTAGCTAATTAAATGTTCTTTTTAATCGCACAATTATATTATACTAAAATGTTATTAAAGTGGAGAAAATAACAGTAGAAACTTATTTTGTAGATTATGTGATTACAGAGCAGGGGCATTAGCAGAAATGCTATGCGCATTTGGCATAAATAAGAATAATGACTTAAAACCTCTAGACACACTTAATTCTATATTTAGAAATTATCAAGAAAGTAGCTAGTAGGTTAAGACATACCCAGTGCATCAATCACTTGTTTTATTAGGTGCAGTATTTGTTCATACTTCAGATTTGAAATGGCACATTTACATTATTCATCAGAAAAAAGTCTCTTCAATTGTATTTAATTAAAAAATATTAAGCAAAATCGGTTTAAACTTTATTCAAACTAACAGGAAATGCAGCGACCATACTTTCGTCTGTGGATCTCATTGGCTGGCAGATGGCAAGCCCCAAGAGCAGATAAATAATCTTAATATTTATTTTTCACTTTGGCACTTTAACTTAAAAAACAACAAAAAAAAAACACATATGGCACATTATCAAATACCCAGTTCCTGATGAAACAAATAAAAAAATATATATCCATGTCCATTTAACATATTAAAATGTACCCCTCCACACCGCCTTCATTTTTCTATGCACTGCTGAAAGGAAGTGGAAGGTTTCAACACTGGTTATTGCTATTGCAGTTTAAAATCGTCCACTTTCTTTTAATAGTGCTTAGGACAATGAAAGAGGTGGGGATGGGTACAGCAGTGGCCATTAATAAGAAACTAATGGCACATAATGTTAAATAATGGTGAAATTAAAAAAAAATGATTTAACATAAAAATTACTTAATCTTGCTCTTTAACACTACATTACTACGCTATATTTTATGTTAAAAATTATTTTATAGGCTCATAGTTGGAACTTTATAAGAGTGAATAAACACGGGAACATACCCCAAGACAGACCAGCTTCAAAATAACTTAAGTTTTGAGTTCTCTGCCTACCTAGATACCATTTTATCGCTGTGGATGGGAAGCCTAAAAAGTCCAGACTGTATGAAAAAAGGGAGTCATCTGTAAATAGTAGTTTTCAACAGCCAGGAATAGGACCAGTGTTGGTCAGAGCTAATCTGCTGGTCCTCAACAAAGAGGGATGAGATGAGCAAAGCCAAACACTTTAAACATAGTTCTTCTATTAGCCATGGTCAGAGATTAATCATAGATTTAATTTGTAGTTAAAATGTACGCTTTTCAAAGCATACATAAAAAGTGCAGTATCGCCTTTTTAAAAAAACATTTGTGCCTATCTCCGTAAGCATTGGAAGATAATTATCAGATTCCCAACCCAAAAAATGTTGGACAGCCACTGATCAACAATATAATACAACCTACGTACCTTAAAACGTGTTTGCTCCACATCATAAATCTTTTTTTCAGAAATCAATTTAGGAGCAAAGAACTTTCCAAGTTTAGCCAGGTACACCCCATTTCTTAACCCTTCTTCCAGTTCTGTGGTAGGCGGTAATTCTTCTACCAGACATGCTTCCATCCACCTAGAAAACAGAGGCATATTAGGGCTAGACATCAATAAAAAGATTGTAAAAAAAAACTCCTAAGACTGCCCAAACAGCATAAACATAAAAATATCAATAATTTTGCATAACATCGTTCAGGCTTTGTTTAATAATTTGGCGTAATGGGGCTCCAAGTGAGAAACATTGAATACTATCTTGTAGATTTGTCTAAACTATTCAGATTTTTCTTTTGTGGGCTTGTATGAATGCATGTTTCATTCCAGTATTATATAGTATACAGTAAGATGAAACTACTTTGCAATACGCTTTGTTTTAATGAAATACAATTATCATAGCGAGGGCGTACTATTATACACCTCCCTGCAAATGCATTGCCATCAAGCAGTGTATCACCTTTTGTGTATTAGTGTATATTATTGGTGCAGTGTCGTAACGTTTCTGGTGTAGGCTGGAAGGGAACATCAGTCCCCCCTCCCCACCATCCTCTTGTGCATTTGGGTGGGTGTTCCATTTAACCCCTCTATATCCATCTTATCTACCACACCCATACTAAGTAAGAGAAACTGCCTCATGTCCCCACGTTCTTATAGACCACCATTCGATCTTTAACCCAATATGGGGTTCCCATGTACCCTCATAGCACCTAACCTTAAAACCTTTACCATGAGTATGAAAGTATATGAAATTTACTGAAATGTACTGTACATACACAATGCTGAAAATTAATACCACCTTTTTCAAAGCACAATGTTAATGACAAAGTTTGTGGCTACAATGTTCCTTTGCCTTACATCTGCAGCAGAACTAAATATGAAAGTGAGTAAATTATGGGTGCCTGTTCTCAAAAAAACATTTTGGTAGGATTTGAAACTAAGAAAGGAGGAAGACTATTTGTCAGAGCAAGGAATTTCACATAATAGGCACATTTATATGAACTTACATCCCTCTGCACAGTGAGTTGACAAAGCAAATGTCCCAGGTATTGCAGGAATGAAAAATAAATATATACATAGATATAGAATTACAAACATATTTTGAGTGGTGGTCTTCGTGAACTGAGCTTGAAAGTTTGTATTTAAGAATAAACTGGATGAAAAGGCTCTCCTAATGACTATCTAACACGATTAATCATCTCACACTGTAGGGCCGACAAGCCACTGTACTCATCTTACACTGTAGGGGTGACAAGCCACTGTACTCATCTTACACTGTAGGGGTGACAAGCCACTGTACTCATCTCACACTGTAGGGGTGACAAGCCACTGTACTCATCTCACACACTGTAGAGGTGACAAGCCACTGTACTCATCTTACACTGTAGGGGTGACAAGCCACTGTACTCATCTTACACTGTAGGGGTGACAAGCCACTGTACTCATCTCACACTGTAGGGGTGACAAGCCACGGTACTCATCTTACACTGTAGGGGTGACAAGCCACTGTACTCATCTTACACTGTAGGGGTGACAAGCCACGGTACTAACCTCACACTGTAGGGGCGACAAGCCACTGTACTCATCTCACACTGTAGGGGTGACAAGCCACTGTACTCATCTTACACTGTAGGGGTGACAAGCCACTGTACTCATCTTACACTGTAGGGGTGACAAGCCACGGTACTCATCTTACACTGTAGGGGTGACAAGCCACGGTACTCATCTTACACTGTAGGGGTGACAAGCCACGGTACTAACCTCACACTGTAGGGGCGACAAGCCACTGTACTCATCTCACACTCTAGGGGCGACAAGCCACTGTACTCATCTCACACTGTAGGGGCGACATGTATCAGAATAGTTATTCTAACACAACCTATTATTTATGCAAATAGGCATGCTCTTGCGGCTTATCGCCCTTTATTGTAGGAATTAATCAACCATGTGATTAGGAGAGAGGAATTATATTCATGCAATTTCGGCTTTAAATACCTTAATGAGGCTATATTATTTAACACTTACATTTTCACATTTTTCTTTTTTTTCCTGAGGAACTTGACATAACGTAAGCATCAAATTATATTGTTGCAGAGTTTTTGTGATCCTGTAAGTAATATTTTAGGTGTCATGGGGGTCCATAGGGACATAGTTTAGTATATCATAGGGGTCCAATAGTATACCATGTAGGGAGGGTTCATTTTAGTTATCATAGGGATCTTAGATATAGATAACCGTAAAGATAGCTAGAGGTCCCACGGATATCCATATGGACCCCATGATTTAGATTAATTATGGGTAATTTAAGCATATTATATATCAACTGTTTGTGTAAAAATAATATGCAGACTGGATGGATCCAACGGGAATAATCCAACAAATCTATGTCTCTACCTCTAAGCCCTTTTTCTGTTGTTTAAAACAAGGAGCATGAAGTAGAATAAGAAGCAAAAAATGTGGCAAACATTTTCTAAGAGTAATTGTCTGAATCATCTGCATTTTATCATTTTTTACTCTCTATAAATAAATCTTGACACACTTGGAGGGACTGGAAGGTTATTGGGTTGTAACTACTTAACCCTTAGAAACCACATCTGCTTAGAAAGCAACCACATGCACATTTGCACCTGCAGGAGGAAGAAAACGGCAGACCCGTAGCATGAGCAAGAAAGAAAACGGCAGACCCGTAGCATGAGCAAGAAAGAAAACGGCAGACACGTAGCATGAGCAAGAAGGAAAACGGCAGACACGTAGCATGAGCAAGAAGGAAAACGGCAGACATGTAGCATGAGCAAGAAGGAAAACGGCAGACATGTAGCATGAGCAAGAAGGAAAACGGCAGACATGTAGCATGAGCAAGAAGGAAAACGGCAGACACGTAGCATGAGCAAGAAGGAAAACGGCAGACACGTAGCATGAGCAAGAAGGAAAACGGCAGACACGTAGCATGAGCAAGAAGGAAAACGGCAGACACGTAGCATGAGCAAGAAGGAAAACGGCAGACACGTAGCATGAGCAAGAAGGAAAACGGCAGACACGTAGCATGAGCAAGAAGGAAAACGGCAGACACGTAGCATGAGCAAGAAGGAAAACGGCAGACACGTAGCATGAGCAAGAAGGAAAACGGCAGACACGTAGCATGAGCAAGAAGGAAAACGGCAGACACGTAGCATGAGCAAGAAGGAAAACGGCAGACACGTAGCATGAGCAAGAAGGAAAACGGCAGACACGTAGCATGAGCAAGAAGGAAAACGGCAGACACGTAGCATGAGCAAGAAAGAAAACGGCAGACACGTAGCATGAGCAAGAAGGAAAACGGCAGACACGTAGCATGAGCAAGAAGGAAAACGGTAGACACGTAGCATGAGCAAGAAGGAAAACGGCAGACACGTAGCATGAGCAAGAAGGAAAACGGCAGACACGTAGCATGAGCAAGAAGGAAAACGGCAGACACGTAGCATGAGCAAGAAGGAAAACGGCAGACACGTAGCATGAGCAAGAAGGAAAACGGCAGACACGTAGCATGAGCAAGAAGGAAAACGGCAGACACGTAGCATGAGCAAGAAGGAAAACGGCAGACACGTAGCATGAGCAAGAAGGAAAACGGCAGACACGTAGCATGAGCAAGAAAGAAAACGGCAGACACGTAGCATGAGCAAGAAAGAAAACGGCAGACACGTAGCATGAGCAAGAAAGAAAACGGCAGACATAGCAATGTGTGCTACAGAATAAATCAGTAAAGGGAGGAAATGGTATCAAAACAAGAAATACAACAAATTAAAGGATCAAGTAACGTTTCAACAACAGGCAATGTTTTTTTTTTTTTTAATTAGGCATTGATCATGAATATAATTCATATTCACGAACTTAAAAAAAAAAAAACACTATATTCAATAGGTCAATATGGAAGAGGCAATACTAAATTTTAAGGCACACAGTTATAGCATCACAATGTTCTAAATTGGCTGGCGATTCTAGGTGTTAAAATCAGTCTCCCTTGGAAATAAGCATTTGCTGTGATGGCAGGCTATGAATGACTGTTTGGCCCATCATATTGCCAGGTCTGTTTCTTGGCAAAAGCCCCATTCCACATTGATTACCTTATCTGGGTGAAGCGAATCAGCTCAATGGAAAGACGATATTCTAATCTTTGAAAGAAAACTTAATAATAATGAATAATTATAAAATAATCTATATTTTTGATTTTATTAATGATCTATACACAAACAACACTCCACACAGCACAGGGTGGGGGGGTGGGAATGCCAGGACGCCTGGGAGTGTGGTTGCATGCAAATGTAAGCCGAATTTGCAGAGTTTCGACACTCGATATAAGCGGACAAAAAAATGAAAACGAGGCTAAAGGAGACCGAAGTGCGCAAATCCCTGCCAGGCAAGTACGAGTTAGCCAGGAACGTAGGAGATACAAAATATACCATTACAACGGACGGAAATTGCTTGCGAGCCAAGACCTAGAAGAAAAAAAAACGCCTTTTTACAACTGTTTGGCCTCGTGCAAGCAGCCTATTTACACTGCACACTTGGACTGTTGATCACCTGAGGAGAAATTGTCAGCAATGTGCCAAATGTACATTTTCAGATGCAGGAAAATGTAATGAGATTGTTAGCTCTTCAGGATATTGATTGCTGCATATTAAATATAAAATAGGTAAAGTCTATTAATTTATTAATTCATTAATTCCCTGTACTAAATACATTTTATATCTGTACTTATATATCTGTCTTCACGATGAGCGTACACAAGGGTAGAGGTTCGCAATGAGCACCAAAGGGGCTCGCAATGAGCGCCGAAGGTCCTCGAAGGAGCAAAAGCCTTACATTGTGTGGCAAACAGCATTCCCATGGTTTCAAATGTTATTGGCCTGTCTTTGACTGGCAAGTCGCTAGTTACAAATAAAGCTTATATGCATTTTAAAATAACTAAAAGCTAACATTGTTCTTTGCTTTTAAACTGTCTGTTTTCTCCTCAAGCAGAGCTGCATATCTCCTTCTACCTGAGTGGGAGGCCAGACTATGATGGAGCTTGGAAGCAGGCTGGACTAATGTTACTGGTCCTGCCCAATGTCATTAACACTGCTCCTAGTGGAGATCGGTTTGTATTATTTAGCAAATAAAGAGTAAGAATAAAGTGGCAGGAAGCTTTAGAGTCTACTGTATGATCAGTGTTATTATTACCCTTCTTTTTAGTGTGCCGTCAGCTACACAGTACATACAGTAATTATTTTAATGACACCATAACAAGGCTTTCTAACCCAGAAGGGTCAGTCATTCAGGTGATAACTGTGGTGGACTAAGAGTGCAGAGGTTGATATTAGCAGGCCGCACCACACATCGGGGATCATCTGGTTGCAGTAAGACAAAAGGTCAGAGCTGGTGGCTAAAGAAATGGTCCGAGTACGGCAGCAGACAAGGGTGGTCCAAACAAGCAGAAGTCGGGGGCTGGCAGTAGGCAACAAAGTTAGGGGTCACGGTCAAAGCCAAATCAATGTAAACAATGCAGAAAACAGCAAATTTAGAGTAGTGCACCCACTGACTGACTTTGTGCATGGACAGTGAATAAAGAGTCTCATCCATCAGCTCCAAAACGGACTGAGACTGCAATATATACAGGTATCCAAGCTTATGTTGCACCGAGAAGACACGCCGTTACGGAATGATGCTCAGAGATGACCCCGGTAGGTACAGGTCTCACAAAAACAACTTAAAATATGCAGTTATAAAATGGATGATACAAATGTTGGCACTAGTCATTGAGACGTTACTAGAAGAAAATCTGGCAGGCCAGTAAACACATGATGCTGCTCTCCATGTATAAGATTCAATGGACTAGTGTTTTATTCACCCGCATACATTTTATTCTAACCCGGTTTGTCTTACATGAATTTCATAAAAAAAATGTTGTTAATGTGGGGTCATGCACCATATGCTACTTCCCATGCAATGAACCCAGATGACCGGCACCCAGTAACATCACTGACCTACTGAATACAAACTACTTATCACCCCTTACAAGAGTAACATAAATTGCAATATTCGCAATGTCTCCATGTGCCACCAGCCGCAACACGTGTCCACTAAGCCACTCATAGTGAAACTCTAGAATGAGACACGGTTCATTACAGTTTAATTTGAAGTAGTGTGAAATAGCTGTTCCTGTTTTTATCTTTGATGTATGTAAGAAATAACAGGAAGCTGCCTATATCCTGAAACTAGTTTATTGTGTTGGGAAGAATTCTATTTTTTAACATCCATGTGGATACTTAGCTGGTGGCAGAAATTGAGCAAAACAATGCTTTAATGGTGAATGATTGGGCAGATATTTATTAAAGCAGGACATGTGATACTGGGGTGATACTGGATAATTTAAATATATAGGTAACACGAGTCAATTGGTAAACCACGTGTTTATGTTTTACAAAATGCTAATTTTGTTGGTCAGTTAGACTTTCTGATTCATCCACTAATTACATACTGGTATCTCTTGCTAATGGGAGATAATTGGATTAGCAGCCAGAAAGGGAAAATACTGAGCATGCTAAAACCATAGGGAGTAACTGTGCTGAATAGATAGATTAGACCCCTGTGGTCTGAGCATGCCCAGAAGGTCAGATTAGCATGCAAAAATGGCAAAATTCAAAAATGGTGCTTTAACTTCATGAGGAGAGAAGGGTTGGCCATGAGAACACGAACCAAGTGATATGCCCGGAACGAAGAGCAAAGCATAATTTCTTAGTAAGCAACTTAAAAATATTACATAATTACTAAATATACTGTGAATATTTAAATAAAAATATCAAATGTGTTGGGTTTTAAACAAGAAGAAGGGTAGGGGAAGACACAGCGCACCTCCTCCTTGTGCAATATGACTACTTGATGATCACAAAAGAAAATGAAGTATATGGTATGGCAATCACATTTAAGGACCTCAAAAAGGAGTGCAATATCTTTATAGCTCCAATGGGATAACTCTGGTCCGATACTCCTCAATCTCCAACTCGTGGTTCTGGTCAACGTAGAGTTCGCCTTGAAATAGTATTTAAGGCACACACTGATGTCACTACTATACAGTATATATGACACCCTACTTATAAAACCAGAGTCAGGAAAGTGCTCAGTGCAGATGATGGTACACTATACACATTAAATTATGGCAAGTGTTTTACCATCAATTTATTGTATAGCCAGCCCAAATGGGCAATATAGGTACAAAAAGATTATATATATTTTAAAAAGTTTGTTCATAAATTCTGTGGATAACGGCCATCTACTAATAAAAATTCCACAAGCAATAAAAAACACCACAGATACAACAATAAAACTAAAATTAATATACAGCAATATAATACGCATTTCGTCCACTACGGGGCTTCCTCAGTAATAAAATATACAAAATTAATAAATAAATATAATAGTACAGGTCTTTATGTCCTTACCATATAGTGGTTGGACCTCTCTTTATATCCCCTGTAATGGGGCCTAGTTCCCCTGTTTCAAAAATGACCTCCCCAAGAAGGTGTCGCGCATCGCGATGACGTCACAGCGCTAGTCATGTGACCTGAAGCACGTCTTTGACGTCTCCGCACTGATGCTTTCTGGACTCCCATACCCCTCAAAACTACTATTAAAGGGAAAGATCCAGGGAAGAGTGGCCATATACCTACATAATGATTGTTTAAATCCATAGCCAGCCCCCTATACTTCTCATAACATGGAGAAACATACAAGTAGCCAAAGAATACTAATGGGATGTTAATATTAATAGAAAATACACCCCTAGTGATCATATACATGCATGGTGGATGTGATACATCCATACCAAAAACCCCAAATTTAATTCTAATGACATGGACATAGATGGAGACATATGGAGAGGACTGGCAGAGTATTGGCATATACATGATATTACAAAGTACTATAAATAATATGTCCTCTGATATCTCCATATTACTCTCAACCATACCCAAGGCATATCCCCATTGATATTATGTTTTTATATATACACAATACAAATATATCCACCCTATACATAATGAAAACTAAAAATAATAACGCTAGTATATACATGGTTTTTATAGAGAACAAATAACACTGCTCACTAATCTCCAACCAAACTGCCCTTAATGAACATGCGTAAATACACACACAAACGCATATTAATTCTCTAGAAACGCAGCTAGGTCTATATCTCTATTCAGCCCTTATGGTTCGAGAGAGTCCAATATGTGAATCCATTTGGTTTCTCTCCGCCTCAAATGGAGTAATTGATTTCCACCCCTTGCCTGTGGTAGTACCTGCTCTACAGCCTGGATTAACACCCCAGATATGTCTTTATTGTGTTTAGTTATAACGTGGGCAGAGAACCCATTTGTCAACACTCCTCTGCCCTTGTTATACACATGTTCCCTGTACCTAGTATTTAGAGACCGCTTTGTACGGCCTACATACTGTAGGCCACACTTGCAGGTTATAATAAATAATACATATTCGGACCTACATGTAGTCCGTTCTCTGATCCTATACTTTTCTTTCTTACTACTTACTTCTTACTGTTGTGCTGTTCATTTACCTTTTTGATGCACCTTGGCTCACTAGGGGCTAATTTCTGTTTCAGATTAGAGTTTCTTCTAAAAGGTGACAGTAGGTTCTACGGGCAAGACCTCTTTTAAATACTCGTCCTGTAACAGGATAGGCCAAAAACCTCTTATGGTTTGGCGTATCAAGGGGGCTTTATTATACTTCGTTAGAAATCGTACACCTGCTCCCTTCAGATCCTTCCCTGCACAAGGATGAATATACTTCTTACACAAGAGACGCATTCTATCCAACTCCCTTGACCTCTTACTTGCCTTTTCCACATTATATTTGTTGTACCCCCTTGGCTAGAAAAAATGTTGACTTAATTTCTCACTTTCCTTGTCATAATCTGCAAGGTCACTACAATTTCTTCTTAACCTCTGGAATTGGCCACATGGAATGTTCCTGATCCAGGTACCCGTTTGTGTCGGTAGGTTTCAAATACAAACTTGTGTGACCTTGCCCTCCCTACCCCTCAACAGAACATCCAAAAATGGTATTTCTACCTTTGCAGTAGCCATGGTAAATTGAAGATGCATCGAATTGGAGTTTACAAATTCTAAAAAGTTTTTGAACCCTGTACAGATCCATCCCAAATAATTATAAATAGCAGCACAGAGATCTTTAGGTAATTAATAGATTAAAAAGCCAGTATAAAAAATGTGTAAACAGCAGCAAATCAAATATTTAGCCAGAAAATATAATTTACAAATCTCATTAATTGCAACTGCTGTACACTCCTCATGTCTAAAAACACTAATGAAAGGAAGTGGAAGATTTAAATGGGGACAACATTGATTAAGCTGTCTTAGTAAGGATTTCATAAAGTTCTAAAAGTTAAAATCTTCCACTTCCTTTCGGTAGTGTGTAGTACAAAGAGAGGTGGGAGGGAAGCTGTACATCAGTGGCCATTAATGAGATAAAGTGTGTTTTTTAATTATATTTTCTGGCTACAGATTTGCTTTTCTGTTTGCACATGTATTTTTCATGTTAATGTTGAACAAAAAAATTGGTTTAACATAAAAAAAATGTAATTATGTAAATGATAACCTTACTGAAGAACAGGTTGGGTTTGTCTATCTGTGGCTGGGTAATTTAACTACAAAGCTTTATTCTGTTAGTAGTTTTGAAACATCTTTTTAACAACCTATAGCAAGTGGTTTCAAAACGGAAAAGGATGCTTCTACACAAAAAACACAAACCACATCATAGCTATTAGAATTGTATAAAAGTCTTAAGATGCCATGATTTGCTGGTGACAGAGAATGCACAATCTACAACTTATAATATAAACAGTAATATCATATATAATATACACAAGCTAATGAATTAGCGCTACAGAATATGTTGACACGTTAAAAATAAATGATAATAATAATGAAGAAAAAAATCTACATCTGATGCTACATTGCTGGCTAGTTGTATTCTCATCAAACACTATACTTCAATAAAAGACCAAGCTCACAGATAAAAGGTCTGATCTTTTCCACGGGATCAGAACGTGCAGCTTTTGTATGGTTTCTAGATGCATTTTCTTATAATATAGCAACACTGTTCAAATCGCATTAATATATTTGCGGTTGTATTGGTTTTAGCCTTTGTCTGGAACCCATCAGCAGAGTTCAGCTGCTCCAGGATAGATTACACAGCTAGATCCATCAAATGCAAGGCTTTAAAACTACCAGTGCAGTTTGGGAATAAATTCACATGTTTGTGAAGTGTATAGCAAACTAACACTGTTAGCAGCAAAAGGGCATATTTTTAAGAAACAGCGTACCATCATATATCTCTGCCCTTGTCTCAAAACCATCCCCCAACCACCGTCTTGACTCTGGTAATGACCTTCTTCTTTCCTCCATCCTTATCACCCTCAGGACTTTTTTCATGCTTCTCCTATTCTATGGAACTCCTTGCCTCACATCACTAGAGTATCTTTCTACCTCAACCCCCCCCCCCCCCCCCCCGCCCGCCCAAAAAAAAAAAAAAAAAACACATCTGTTAAAAAAAGCTCATCACCTTCAGCCTTAAAATGCACAACTGCACAATCCACAGCTTGAACATATTGTCTTACACACTGGCATCTTGCATCTCTCACCCACCTTAACCTTTAAGATTGCAAGTCTGACAGTTTTCAATCTTGTAAAGTGCTCTGAGAACAAGCACTATGTATGTTTGATTTTAGCCTTAAAAAGACAGGACCCTCCATTCTTCTGCAATGTGTTAATAACGTACTTATTGTACGTAACCCCTGTAAATGCTACAGAATACAATTAATAATAATAATAATAATAATAATAATAATAATAATAATAATAATAATAAGTAATCAATGAGAGCTTCCAAAGTCAAAGGCCTGGCTAAACTGGCTTGAGCCTAACTTGAATAGAGAACCATTTATACAAAAAAAATATACTACATTTATTCCAACTATAATCATTGTTTATTTGTGTATGTGCGTCGTACAATCATGTCCAACTCTCCATGACCTCATGGAGCGCAACACATCTTGCTGACTCATTTAGTATTTATGGCAG
Organism: Discoglossus pictus; assembly: GCA_027410445.1. Lineage (NCBI taxonomy): Eukaryota > Metazoa > Chordata > Amphibia > Anura > Alytidae > Discoglossus > Discoglossus pictus. The sequence goes on along the minus strand of CM050163.1, from coordinate 500,140,395 downwards.
AGATACTGGAGTGGGTTGCCAGTTCCTTCTCCAGTGGGCCACAACATACAGCTCCTGGTATTCCTAGCAGGTCTTCCATCCAAGTACTGACCAGGCCCAACTCTGCATGGCTTCAGGGTGGTATGACTTCTTGGCTCCCTGACTGGAATAGAAGCCAGGTCACAGCAGTGAAAGCACTGAATCCTAACCACTGCACCACCAGGGAACCCTTTTTGTTTTAGTTCTCTAACATGTTGCCAGCAACAATTCTATATACCTGCACTATCAATCATTTGGATAACATTTTTTTCAGCAATATTCAGTGGAATGGATCACAAATAAGTTCAAGCCGTTGGGTAATTTTAGATGTCTTCAGGTTGCTGCTGCTAACTTGTTCATTTTATTTAAGAATATATCTGTTGTGGAACTGCTAATTACAGCATAATTACGGTTTGTGTTTGTAGGCTTCAGGTGCCATAACATGTCATGTATACCAGCAGGCACCAGGGATGCCCTCTACACTGCATCAACTCAACTTATCAAAGCTTGTGGTTCACTATTTATGGGACTGAAAAAGGGATGTGGCGTTCTGAAATTTCCGATTTGTTATTTCTTTATCCTTAGGCAGATAATGGGACAGTGAGCTCATTTATACCAAAGTAACTTAAAAAAAAAAAAAAAGTATGTACCAAATTAACAATATTGGCAGCCGTGTATGCATTTTTTTTGAGAAAACTTTTTTTTTTTTTAACTAAGGGAATCCAATTTGTGTTTGTTATATCACTACTTCAGAGCTAGACCATAATAGTTTGTCTTTGTAGGTGCTGTAAAGGAGGAGGTGGGGTAATTATTTGATAATTGGATAAGACTGAATTGACGGCACACCCCTTCCCCCTCACAAGCCCAGAAACAGGACGTCCCATCAGCAGATGCGACCACAGCTCAACATAAGTGGAAATGCCTTTCTCATATAAGCAACTTCTATCAACATATGATGGATTCCTCCAGGGTCCCTCAGAGGCATAATTTTTTTTCTTTTTTTACAGTTTACTGGGGGGGGGGGGGGGGGGGGGGGGGAGGTTCCTGCTTAATTATGCTTTTAGTTAGATTTAAAGTTTTCATAAAATATACAATTTTGTTTCATTGTACAGTGGCCCTTTAAAGGGACTAATACTTGTTCTTATCTGTTTTTATTTTGCTGAGCAGGAACATGGAAATGAGTACACAATACTATACAGTGGATATAAAAAGTCTACACACCACTGTTAAAATGTCAGGTTTCGGTGCTGTAAAAAAATGAGACACAGATTAATCCTTTCAGAACTTTTTCCACCTTTAATGTGACCTATAAACTGTACAACTCAATTGAAAAACAAACTGAAATCGTTTAGGTACAGGGAAGAAAAAATATAAAAATAAAATAATATGGTTGCATAAGTATGCACACCCTTAAACTAATACTTTTTTGAAGCACCTTTTGATGTTATTACAGCACTCAGTCTTTTTGGGTATGAGTCTATCAGCATGGCACATTTTGACTTGGCAAGACTTGCCCACTCTTCTTTGCAAAAAATCTCCAAATCTGTCAGATTGCGAGGGCATCTCCTGTGCACAGCCCTCTTCAGACCACCCCACACATTTTCAATCGGATTCAGGTTTGGGCTCTGGCTGGGCCATTCCAAAACTTTGATCTTCTTCTGGTGAAGCCATTCCTTTGTTGATTTGGATGTATGCTTTGGGTTGTTGTCATGCTGAAAGATGAAGTTCCTCTTCATGTTCAGCTTTCTAGCAGAAGCCTGAAGGTTTTGTGCCAATATTGTCTGGTATTTGGAACTGTTCATGATTCTCTCTATCTTAACTAAGGCCCCAGTTCCAGCTGAAGAAAAACAGCCCCAAAGCATGATGCTGCCACCACCATGCTTCACTGTGGGTATGGTGTTCTTTTGGTGATGTGCAGTGTTGTTTTTGCGCCAAATATATCTTTTGGAATTATGGCCAAAAAGTTCAACCTTGGTTTCATCAGACCAGAACACCTTTTCCCACATTGCTTTTGCAAAATGTAGCCTGGCTTGGATGTTTTTCTTCGTAAGAAAAGGCTTTCGTCTTGCCACTCTACCCCATAGCCCAGACATATGAAGAATACGGGAGATTGTTATCACATGTACCACACAGCCAGTACTTGCCAGATATTCCTGCAGCTCCTTTAATGTTGCTGTAGGCCTCTTGGTAGCCTCCCAGACCAGTTTTCTTCTCGTCTTTTTAATCAATTTTGGAGGGAACTCCAGTTCTTGGTAATGTCACTGTTGTGCCATATTTTCTCCACTTGATGATGACTGTCTTCACTGTGTTCCATGGTATATCTAATGCCTTGGAAATTTTTTTGTACCCTTCTCCTGACTGATACCTTTTAACAATGAGATCCCTCTGATGCTTTGGGAAGCTCTCTGTGGACCATGGCTTTTGCTGTGGGATGCGACTAAGAACATTTCAGGAAAGACCAACTAGAGCAGCTGAACTTTATTTGGGGTTAATCCGACATTATATATATATATATATATATATATATATATACACATACATATACACACATACATATACATACACATATACACAAATCCAATCTTGCCCTTTTAATGTTTTTGAAACAAACTAACAACACTAGTAGTCATGCAAGTCATGAGCATAAAACTATTTTAAAGAATAACTTAATTTTTGCACACACTGCTTGCATTTGGACGGTTCCATACTGGATACTTCGAGACTGCTTGCTGCCCTTGAGCTGGAGAGTTATCCTAGCATGAGTTGAACTTCGATTTAATCTCATTGTTAAGTACCTAAACACTGTGGAAGCATTTCATCATAACTGAATCACAACGCTGCATTTATTGTAAATGGGACCATGGTTGTTTAGTCGTGCCCAACGCTCTGTGACCATATGGAAGCAAAACGGTAAGCACATCTGCCTGTTTCTGATTGTGCTTTTACATATGGTTTTCTTGGCAAAGATACTGTAGTGGGTTACCAGCTCCTTCTCCAGTGGACCACAACTTGTCTGACCTCTCTACTATGACCTGCCTGTCTTGGGTGACCCTACATGGTATAGTTTACATCTTCATTGAAGTACACAGGCCTCTTTACCACAACAAGGTATCGATCCAGAAGGGGCATAACGAATTAGAGATCATATATACATCCAAAATCACTTCCTTGTGAATAAATAGGTTATGACAGAAAAACAAATCGTCCCTCCATTAAAACAAAATTGAATATACTAGTTAAACACTAAAAAGACTGCATTTGTGTTTTAGCTTTTTGAAAACATGTTCTCATTACAAGTCAAGTTCTTCAAAATAGCATATTATAACTATAACTTCAGTGGTATACATATGGTATATCACTCTATACAAAAATGGTATCGGAAAGTTCTCCAATCGTTAGGGAGACAACTCATACTATCAGGAAAATCTACTTGCCCGTCAAAAATGACGGCAATAACATTTGAAGCCAGGCAATGCTGTTTGCCACAAAATGTGAAGATATGGCCCCCTCTGAGCACCTTTGGTAATCATCGCGTGGCTCGCAATGAGCGCCTTTGGCACTCATTGCGAGCCTCTTCCCCAGTCTACTTTACAGGCCCCGCAACAAGCGCCAACAGCACTCATCGCAAGCCCCGCGATGAGCGCCTTCAGCCACTTCCCCGTCTACTTTACAGGCCCCGCGATGAGGAGAGAGAGAAGAGAGAGAGAACAGAGAGAACAGAGACAGAGAGCCCAGAGAGAGCACACAGAGAGAGAGAGAGAGAGCACACAGAGAGAGAGAGAGAGAGCACACAGAGAGAGAGAGAGAGAGAGCACACAGAGAGAGAGAGAGAGAGAGAGCACACAGAGAGAGAGAGAGAGCACACAGAGAGAGAGAGAGAGCACACAGAGAGAGAGAGCACACAGAGAGAGAGAGAGAGCACACAGAGAGAGAGAGCACAGAGAGAGAGAGCACAGAGAGAGAGAGCACAGAGAGAGAGAGAGCACAGAGAGAGAGAGAACAGAGAGAGAGCGGAGAGAACAGAGAGAGAGCGGAGAGAACAGAGAGAGAGCGGAGAGAACAGAGAGAGAGCGGAGAGAACAGAGAGAGAGAGAGAGAGCGGAGAGAACAGAGAGAGAGAGAGAGAGAGAGAGAGAGAGCGGAGAGAACAGAGAGAGAGAGAGCAGAGAGAACAGAGAGAGAGAGAGAGAGAGCAGAGAGAACAGAGAGAGAGAGAGCAGAGAGAACAGAGAGAGAGAGAGAGCGGAGAGAACAGAGAGAGAGAGAGAGCGGAGAGAACAGAGAGAGAGAGAGAGCGGAGAGAACGGAGAGAACAGAGAGCGGAGAGAACAGAGAGAGAGAGAGAGCGGAGAGAACAGAGAGAGAGAGAGAGCAGAGAGAACAGAGAGAGAGAGAGCGGAGAGAACAGAGAGAGAGAGAGAGAGCGGAGAGAACAGAGAGAGAGAGAGAGAGAGAGAGAGAGAGAGAGAGAGAGAGAGAGAGAGAGAGAGAGAGAGAGAGGGCGGAGAGAACAGAGAGAGAGGAGAGAACAGAGAGCGAGGGAGCCGAGAGAACAGAGAGAGAGAGAGGGCGGAGAGAACCGAGAGAGAGAGAGAGAGAGAGAGAGAGAGAGAGAGAGAGAGAGAGAGAGAGAGAGAGAGAGAGAGAGAGAGAGAGAGAGAGAGAGAGCGGGCCCACAGAGAAGAAGGAGGGAGAGGGCCCACAGAGAAGAAGGAGGGAGAGGGCCCACAGAGAAGAAGGAGGGAGAGGGCCCACAGAGAAGAAGGAGGGAGAGGGCCCACAGAGAAGAAGGAGGGAGAGGGCCCACAGAGAAGAAGGAGGGAGAGGGCCCACAGAGAAGAAGGAGGGAGAGGGCCCACAGAGAAGAAGGAGGGAGAGGGCCCACAGAGAAGAAGGAGGGAGAGGGCCCACAGAGAAGGAGGGAGAGGGCCCACAGAGAGGTAAAACAGACAACTGAATAAACCATTTGATACTGTCATTTATGACGGGCAAGTTACTAGTCCCCTAATAAATATTATGACATGTCTTACTCCATTGTGCAATACTACAAGACATATGTATTATATGTAATGTATTTAATTGATAATTCTGCACATACATTACAGTAAACTACATTTTAAAATGGCACAAAAATGTTTCCATTTATTGAAAAACAGAATTTTTAAGTGCACATAAAAATAACCATAATCCCAACTGTACGTTTAATAATTCAATCTGATTGTTCCATTACACATACAAACATATAATCGCACATTATTTCACAAGGTGGCAGCAGAGAAACTTAATAAAAAACTTTTACTTTGATCTATTTAATTTTTTTTTTCTGGGTTAATAAGTGATTAAGATCCAGCCTTATCCTGCCACTTCGAACGCGACCGCGCTCAGATCTCGTATGCGATGGGCTGGGTTCACAATCTCAGTCAGCAAATCATCTGACTAAAGCTACCTTAAGCCCTGTTAACTCAGCATTTCCAACAGCTAGTATCTAATTTCCCCTATGAAACTGTCACACGTCCAAGAGTGCAGATGCACGCAGCCATACAATTCAGTACACACACCATTGCTGTATGCTTGTATAAGGATGGTAATGTATCCATGCCGGAGGGAAAATGCACATTCTGCACTTTTGTGGCTTTGGCAGCACCATTGTTGCACTGTGTATTTAGGCAAACTCAGTGTACATTAGATTCCTAAAGTTAGATAACACAATGCACTGCTCCTATCAGATTGCCCTCCTGTCCTGTGTCAGTCATCTAGCTTAAAGACCACAGAGAGAGGATTGTCATACTAACACTAATATTGAAGTAGAATTATATATATATATATATATATATATATATATATATATATATAAAAACACACACACACACACACAAGACTACCTACATTTCACAACTGACAGAAAATTGATGTCAGTGGCCATTTTAATAGACTAAAATGACATAAGTCAGAAAAATATTATAATAAAAAAAAAAATGCACTTGTTTGTCAAGTATGTACCAAAAAAACAATATTAGCAGCTGTGTAAGCCATGGACAGAAAACATTTTGGGGAGAAATCTGAATATCTGAAGACTGTGTTTATAAGTACAGGAATCCATTTTGTGTTTGTTACATCACATCCTGAGAGTTGGATGATGAGGGTTTGTGTGGAGAGAGGAATGGGGAAGGAGGGAACAGAGAGTGATTGTAAAGATGATTATATCAGATTAAAATAGACACAACAACCATTCTCTCTCAAAAGCAGACTCCTTGCATCATTCACTGCAACAAAGACTCTCTAGAAACGTAAAGGCCCCTCCCTCACACATGACTTCCACCAGTGTTTCATGGATTTTTTTATTTTTTTTTAGATAAGAACTAAATGAATGGCTTACTTTCCATTGTGCGTGGTCCTTAAATTCCTGGTAAATTGTAAATATTACTTACCGACAACCTCATTAAGCTATATGCAGCTATATATTTTTCATTACAATTCTGTAATTAGTCTTTTGTTGGTTTTGCAACTTTAGCAAGTTTTAGTCACGCAAACTCTAAAACAGCTCCAAGTGCCAAAGTAGGCTAATCGTTAAATTGGCTAATTGACTGTAAAAATAAGAACTAGTTAAAACACCCTTCATAATCCTATTGTACGGTTACAGATTGGGATAATCCCATTTTTATTTGTGTCTGTGCTAATGCACAACATATAAAATTCATAGCAGTCAGGAGCTGCTAATGCTGACGCGCACTAAGCCTCTTGAGCTGGCACATGCTAAGGAAAGCTTTGCTTGGCTGCCAACAGGATATTATACGTACTTAGGGCTGTAGGTGCTGTACCTGAGTTTTATATCCTATAAGAAATAATATCAGACTGCCAGTAAGTGAGCCTCCAAATCCCTGTATTGTAATCCTTGCATTATGTCTATTAATAGAAAGAGTAAGAAGAATATTTTATAGACATTTTCCACCCATATATTTTTTATTTTCTCACGCTGTTAAAATCCTAGGTGCATAGGCTCCTAATATATTACCTTTTGCTTGTAAGTTGCTTGTGGGATTTTGTCCTAGACACAAATTGCTCTAGTATTAGAGTTGTTGTTTAGTCGTTCAGTCATGTCCGACTCTGTGACCCTATGGACTGCAGCACGCCAGATACATCTGTCACTAACCCTCTGAGCTCCATCAAGTTCATTGCTTCAGTTACCTCATCTATCCATCTCCACCTCCGTCATCCCCTTCATGTCCTAGCATCAAAATATTCTCTAGGGAATCCTGCCGTCTCATGATATGCCAATATGTGTACTTTTTACTAGCTTGTCCAAGCTTGCCATAGCTTTCCTCCCCAGAAGCAATATTTTTTTTAATTTATTTCATGGCTACTGTCACCACCTGCAGACATCAAGGAAAATAAAATCTGTCGCTGCCTCCACTTCTTCCCCCATCTATTTGATGGGAATTGAGATTGCCGTTTGCCATGATCTTCATCTTTTTAACGCTGAGCAGCAGGCCAGCTTTTGTACTATGAGAGTACACCAACATAAATTCAAAGATATGTTTAAATATTTTATAGCACCTGCCTTTTATTGCCACAAGACTTCTCTGTATGCAAGGTAATATGAGCCCCTGAAAAAATAATGTAACGGTCACAATTTAGAACTGCAGCTGTAGATTTTAAAGTTTCTTTTGAACAAATTGTATTACACAGCACATAACTCTAAATGACAGTGACAGAAGTGGAACATAATCTTTGCTTATGATGGCGATTTCATATCTCCTAAAAAAATAAAACAGGAACTGGAGATCAAGATAAATACCATACATCTTTTTGATCTTAAGCTTTCTAAATAGAGTCTTTCATATAAAAAAAAAAAAAAACATACAAACTTAAACTTAGGTGGTATCTGCCTTTTAAAGGTGTAATGTCCCTATGAGTTTCTTATCCACAGCTCCCACATAGATAAATAGATATATACAATGATATGGAAAAGTATTTCCTTTTACTGCAAATTTGAAATGACACACAAAATGTTGGTATCATTTAAAGTATCTTAAAAAAAAGTTTTGTAAATATTTTTTTTTATTCAATTTAGCATGCTAAAACGTAAAAGGGCAATGTAAGTATCAGGCAAAGATCTGTGAGTATCTAGTTCACAACTTGCTAGTTCAATGAATGTGTGTTTATAACTAAAAACAAAGATATCTTTAAATAAAATGGGTTTGAAGATTATGATTTGCTCATAAGACACATATCAATTTAAGTTTAGTTATTGTATTGTTTGTTAGTTTTTTTTGGTTTGTTTTTATAATTTTTTTCATTTTTTTTCCGATTTTTATAATAGGTTATGTGAAACATTGATACTTTACATCTAAACTCAGTGTTATTTGCAACATAAGATCAGTATTGTTTATTGTATCAAGATTATTAGAAACCTTCTTACAACTTTTCAATTAAGAAAATAGAAAATGTTAAAATGTGTTCTATCAGTGTTAAACAAATAATATACCCTGCATAAAAAACAGATTCTTGCTTAAACATTGTCAAAAAAACACTGTTTGTATGCCTCCTAGTGTTATTTTGTTACACACCTCACCAGCATGTGAGATTTTAACCAAACTACAGTGGCCTTTTAACTCCTTCATATCAAATCTTTTGTAAAACTGCAAAAAAAAAAAAAGATCTACTTTTAAATATAGTCTAAATCACACATTGAAGAATTGTCTCAGTCCTGATGAAGTGTTGAGCCAATAAAAAGAGACACTGGCTATAATCTCAGGAATATACAGTAGCCTGGCAAACAGCATTGCAGTACATTACACAAAAAGAGTGCACTAACAGTACAATAGCTTGAGAAATGGTTAGCTCAGCCCATAAAAGCAATGTTTGGGGGGAAGCTTCTACCTTGCTTGCTTATATATATATATATAAATAAATCTGGTAATGCATGATTAAGTTTAATTTTACTATTTTTTGTGTCCCCATCCCCCCCTAAGTTCCTGTGCCCCTGTGCTATTGTCATCAATGTCGACATGACACTATACAACATGATGAATGTAACCAGTCGTAATGGCTTCATACTCTGACAGCTATTATATGCTATATGAAATTATACCACTCCAAGCAAACTATGAAACGTCACGCTTTGGGAGCTCGCAAGAACTGCGTCCTTCGCAAAGGTGGAGGCTCCAACGTCGGCTGCAATGAGCCAAAGGTTCGAGAGGGGCCGCATTTGCAGAGGTGGAGGCTCCCATGTCGGCTGCAATGAGCCAAAGGCTGATTGCCGCATTTGCGGAGGCTCTATGTTGCCTCACAAGCGGTTACAAACACCCACAGAAGCGGGACTTGAAAAAAAAAAAAAAAAAACATGCAATGACTAAATATGGATTTACACAAAAAAAATCTTGCAAGCTTGCAAAAATATGACCTTAACGGCCGAACCCCGCACAGCGGAAAACATAAAAAAACACTAAATACACACAAAAATGAAATAAGCCTTACCCACAGCAAGGGGGGGCACCCAGGACGTCTGGAAGTCAGGTTACATTTCAATTTAAGTCCAATTTACAGAGTTTAGCCACTTGAAAATCCCGTAAGCGAGAGAAAAAAATGGCAGCTGAAAAAACTAAAAACAGGGCTACACGACCCCCAAAGCCGCAAAACACCACCAAGCACATACGACTTTTACAAAAACCCATACGAGGTACAAGATACACTATTAGCAAAGACGCTAAATCATCCACAACCGCGTACCACATACACATTCGGAGCAATTTTACAACACTAACTTACGGAATGCGAACTACACAGCTACACAAACTGTTTCCCCTCACGCACGCAGCCTATTTATACTACACACATTGCTGACACTTACACCTCAGCCCCACAACAGTGCAAACACACACTGTATGCTACAGGAACATCAAAACAGATTGTCAGCTCTTCAGCACATTCCTTGCTGCATATATTAATTACAAATAGGTAAAGTATATTCATTTATGATTTCACCAATTAATTATCATGAAAAACTACATACACAAAAAAACAAAAACACCAAAGTATCGCTTTAAGCGGCAAAGCCCTTCACTGTGCGCTTCACAAGGAGCGCCAACGGTGCTCATAGCACACAAACTACACCAGGCTTGCACTAAGCGCAAAAAGCAGATCAGCACGGACCTTACAAGGACAGCAAAAGCGCCTTTCATAACAAAAAATACACCAACCAAGAGGCTCGCAATGAGCGCCGAAGGATCTCAGACGACCAAAACACTTACTGTCTGTGGCAAACAAACAGAATTACCTGCCTTACAATTTTTTTGCCCCGTCATTTTTGAAGGGCAAGTTGCTAGTTCTATATATAAAAGTCATATTAGGGTGTGGGTGTGTGAGAAAAAAGGACATAAAAAGCTGAATGAGGAAAATGCTGACTTTCCCTTGCCCAAGCCTATTAGCCAATACAAAGCTGATGGCATCCTTATCAAGTGATCAGAAAAACTAGCAGCTACAGTAACCCATTCAGAAGTCTCTCTCACACTATATAGCAAGCCAGTGTAGAGAGCAATAACATTTCCAATTACTAATAAAAATATTCAGTGTCACATCAGCTTAAATTGGAAAAAATTATAATAATAGCAAGATTTAAATACATGATATAAAATTTGGGAGTTCTCTATTTACAATTAGCTGGGCTTGCCCATTTATGTCCCAAACGGTATGTTCTGAGTCACTGGCACTATTGTTCACCTTATCTTGTGGCACGGTCCACACCTTTTTTGCAAATATGAGCAGAAATCGGCAAGTCCTTCCCAGTAGGAAGATTAAACGCCTCATGTCTCAAGTTATGAATGAGAGTGATTTTCTATAGAGACTAGGAATAGGTACTGAATCATTTTACTGTGGATAACGCTGCTTTGGTGAGGGGTCCCAACAAAGATGTCTTAAGAAATAAACTTTTAAATGCAATTATTCTTTATTCTGGTGTTGCATTTTGGGCCTTTTTTTCAGAAGGGTTAGTCCATATACCCTAATAAGATATCCATTAGTCCTGGTGAACAAACCAGTGGTTAATCTGTCATTTTCTCATTGTGCAGATGGGAGGAGACATTGAATGCTTATATCGCAGGAAGTAGATCAGCAAAAATGAAAATGGTAGATTGATCAGCAGCATATTTTCAGATGTATTTTAAATATTAATAAATAAATAAAAAGACTCCAGTGGCTGCTTATAGCTTTTGTCTATTGTAATAAAATAATATAACGTAATTTACAAAAGCACTTCAGTCATTTGTAATGCAATATTCAGGTTTAGGGAAGGAAATAGAGGTAAAACACAGATATACCAAGGGGCTATTTGTCTGCTTCAAAACACAGAGCCAGTTACATCAAAGTGAGAAATTACCCTGAAAAGCAAAGGCAAAGAACACATGGGGCCTCATTCTATTAGCGGCCGTAAATCGGCCGTAAGGCTGCGATTCCTTGCGAGGGTTCAGTTAACTTGCGATTCTATTATACGGCCCGCAAGGATCTCCTCTTACGGCCGGCCGCATATCTTGAAACCGGCCGTAAGCTCTGAAACGGAAAAATAAATTCAAGCCTGCACTGTACAGCTCTGTAAATGCTAGGGATCATATTGGGGTACATGAGGATTAAAAGGAACCCCCTCTCAAGCTTGCACATCAGCCCAAACTCGAGTTCGAATTAACTGTTTATTTTCCGGCTGCGGCGTGGGTGTGACAGAGGTGCTCCAAGCACTCTGGACCTTTTATATGGATAATTTACGGATAGTAAAAATAAAATATTTTACGGATTTGAGTATAGGATAATTATGTGCTATTTTTTCTAACACCTAAAATCCCTTTATAGTCTTCTCAAAGTGCAGGATGGCTTTATTTGAGCTATTTTATGTGCTTAATTGGTGCTAGCGGGACCTCTTTCCTGCAAGTAAGCTGCGGCTCGCTTTTAGCCTTGCAGAGAGGTTTCCCGGAGCAATTGAATTGCAAATAGGAATTTCTTACGGCCGAAACTCTTGCGGCCGTTTTAGATCAAAGGCTTTCCTCGGCCGCAAGAGATAGCAAGGCACCGGCCGCAAGGGAATAGAATAGCCGAATAGCTTGCGGCCGGTCCTTGCGGCCCCGCAACGGCTGCGGCCGCTAATAGAATGAGGCCCACGGAATATTACTTATCACATACGGCTCAATGGAGTCCGTGCTGGTGCACATAACCAATCAAGCCCTAAACTACATGGGAACAACACGTCATCAATGTAGAATAGTGGTACCATCATGTAGCCAAAATATTCATTTATCATCGCAGGTTATTACTGTGGTGAAAATCAACTCTTCTCAATGCTCAGTTATCTGCTCTCTTTCCTTGTTTGTTTAAATCTCAGCATGCCATGTATTCCATATCCCTTAAAGTTACCTCCTTTAAGGGATATGGAAGGTTTCTGGATTTTACGAGGTATATAATATATTAGCTTATGAAAATAGACTCTGTAGTAGTTGCTGTGCAGTGTCTCGTATGTGCCAATCAGTGACCATCTCTCAGAAACATTCTGCAACATGCTGCTGAGACGTGGTCCTTGATAGGCTAGGACACTATACTGCACATTCTGCCCTACAAAGTCTGTTTGCATACACTGGAGCGGGCAGACCCATATAGGGTCAATTTGTCTGATTTTAGGCAATAAAAACAGAGCTTATAAACACTATATTATATACCTAGTAAAATGCAGAAACCTTCCATATCCCTTCAAATAGTTGGCACAAAATATAAATAGATGAAAGAGACACGGTCACAAAAAAATTAAGTTGTTCATTTTTAAATTAATCTTGTTGTCGTTGTTTAGTCGTGTCCAACTCTCCGTGATCCTACGGATGCAGCCAGACACAAGATTTTAACGGCAATCATATTGGAGTGGATTGCCAGTTCCTTCTCCAGTGGACCTCAATTTGTCTGAGCTCTCTGCTATGACCTGCCCATCTTGGGTGACCATACATGGTATAGCTCACAGCTTCAATGGAGGTACTCAAGCCCCTTCACCACGACAAGGAATCTATACATTGCACTATCCATTTGAAGCATTCCTTAGATAATCAGCATTGTTCATTTATGGTTATTATGCAAATATGCAGTTTCCAAAAACTAATTAGCAGATCAAATGGCTAATTAATATCATAGTCCTCTTGTTTGTTGCTGTAGGGGCTGCATCCTAGTGTCATCATGCAGTTCGGTCCCATTCACCAGTAGTGTGAGCCACACATTAGCATAAAGGATGCATGTTCATGAATGTTTTACTATAGAGAAAGAGAGCCAGTATAAAGTACAGGGTGGCACGTCCTTCGCGCACTGGAGAACAGCGCGCCGTCATCAGGGCGCAGAGAACTGCGCTCGGATGACGCTCTGCGCTCTAGCCTGCAATCCATCTGCCACAGAGGCTTCTCATGCACTCGCCCCCATATCTTATTTACTCGACCTGCATGCTGGAGGCTGCCAAAGCCAAGGTAAGGGGCGGACAGTGTGCCATGTGGGACTGGCATATGTCACTAGGAGCATATTGTATGCAATGTCACTGTGTACATGTGTCCCTATGAGCATGTTGCATTGCATGTTTATTACTAAATGTCATTTTTTGCATGTGTGATAAACATGCAATGCAACATGCTCCTAGAGACACATGAAACAATGCCTGGCCCATATGGCACACGGTCAGACCCTTACAGTGCCAAGCAGGTCCAGTAAATATGAGATGGGGGCGCCTGCACATGAGAAGCCTCTGTGGCAGATGGGATGCAGGCTGGAGCGCAGAGCGTCATCAGGGCGCAGTTCTCTGCGCCCTGATAATGGCGCGCTGTTCTGCAGCGTGCAAAGGTCGGGGTGCCAATGTACAGTAAATGTTTTTCTTAGATTAAATTTATTTGCCCATTTAAAAAGAGACACTGAAATAGTGTTAAATTTGCTATTATGAAAACAACATTATAAAAACTACAGATTGTGTCTGAAAAAATGGGTGGCACGGCAATGGACCATCATAACTCCTCACAAACTCTTTTCTATATATGTTTATGCAATTATCCATCAATGCACTGCCTTGCCAAAAAAAAGCAGAGTTATGCACAAATGATTCAGTAAGTAATCATGAAACAATAGTTTTACAAGGACCTTACTATTAAATTGGCAGCAACATATGTGATATATCTCTACACAATGTTTTATCTCCAGTCTGGAAGCAGTATAACCCTGTACCCCGAGGAGTATCCAACCCAAAGCAGCCGTATTAAATCTTACACAAGCTTCTTCCATAGGGCATTATGAGGCTTGGTGTGATGTAAAACATATCATCAAACCCAACAGCAGGAGTTCAGAGCCGTCATGAGTCACCATGATTCAGGCAGTATCCTGGCAATTTACTCTCAATTCTGCCTGGAAACGTTAAAACTCTTGTCCAGAATTGTGCCTTATTATAATCTCCTGGGAGCCCCCCCTCCAAATGAATGCACCAGACTTGGCACGGAAAGCCTCTGCACCTTTAGCATCTGGAATGAGAACCAGGAAAGTGCGTGTGATCCGGTTAGGTAGCCTGCTGATCTGGCTGGCTAGGAATAAAGACACACTGACAGCATTGTAATATCATCAAGTCAGAACAATAGCACCTCCATCATGTACTGTCTGATCTGTGTAACAAGGAAGGGCAGCACAAAATGCTTCCAGGAGCCTATAAAGAGAGTACAAAGCCGGGATCATGAGAAGAGAGAGTATCCAAATGGAGTATCTCTTCTTTCTGGCTGGACAGTGGCAGGGGCTATTTAAAGAGCACAACAAAAGCCCCAATTATGGTTAAAATGATAGCTTTGCCTATAAACAGGCATACTTGCAATTTTTTGGAATCTAAAGTTATGGTAGCCAATAGAAAGTGAATGCAGCATTTTTAAGGCAGACATTACTTTTCAAGATCATCACTTAAGTTTCTCTGTTTTGTCTTGGATACATGTTTTATATTGCTAGTGAAATCTAGAGACCTTCCATGTCCCTTTTAATGAACTATTTACTTTTATGTACTTTATTGTATTTAGTAGTGCTTAAAAGCTCTGTTTTTTTATGCCTAAAATCATATTATTTTATTTATTTATATATATATATATATATATATATATATATATATATATATATATATATATATATATATATATATATATATATATATATATATATATATATATATATATATATATATATATATATATATATATATATATATATATATATATATATATATATATATATATATATATATATATATATATATATATATATATAGTACCTGTTTGGGTCTGTCCTCTGCAGCTCTTGAATACACAAAGACTGTAAAGTGCAGTGTTTCAAATTAGCCAAAACAATTACCTCTCTCATGTAGCATGTTGCAGAATGGTTGGCACTGATTGGCCACTATGAGACAGTGGAACCCTGCACTTAGAAGTAGACTGTCTTTATGAGCTGCAGAGGGGAGAACACAAAATATTTGCAAGATTTTAGGCAGAAAAACTAAAACTGAGCTTTTAAAAGGACTTCTTATTACAATAAAGTACACAAAGTAAATGGATACATAGATGTATTATATTACTAGTGAGATCCAGAAACCTTGCATGTCCCTTTAACTCCAGACACAGCAACAGAACCAAGAATGAGGATTTTTCAAAGAAATTTCTTCACAAATTAGTAACATTAAATAACAGTTAGTAATAAAAAGTTAGTTTGGTTTTGTTAACAACAAAATTAGTAAAATCTTTATTTATAGGTAGTTACAATAAATGGGAATTTTGATGTGCAAAAGTTATATTGTTATTGGCTAAGTTGGGGCATGCTTCCTGATGAAAATGATTCCATGCCACTGTAATATACAACACAAACATTTTGTTTCTGAAATTAGTGCTGCGAAGGGTAAAAATGTATGCCAATCACTGTGCAAACTGCCTTTGGAATAATGGCAGGACCTGATTATGCTGCATCAGGTGCTGCCAACCGATCAGGAGAGGTTTTTGTTGCTCAGTCGTGTCTGACTCTTGGTCACCCTAAGGTTCACACCTTATGGATGAGCACAACCAACGATACTGGAGTGGACAGCCAGTTCCTTCTCCAGTGGACCGTGATTTGTCAGACCGCTCTGCTATGACCTGCCCATCTTGGGTGACCCTACATGGTATTGCTCACAGCTTCACTGAGACTTCCCCACAACAAGGTAGCGATCCAGAAGGGGTCTAGCGAGCAGGTACCTGATTTTTCCATATAGCTCCATAATTCAGCTAGTAAACTGCCCTGACACATCCTAACAAAAATTAGGCAGGAGGTATTGAAAAGCTGCATTTCCAAATTGTAATATTTTTTGACTAATGTAATACAATCCTCTCATGCCTGAGAGAAACGGCTACCAAACTACGCAGAGCATTATACCGTTTTGTTCCATAACTATTATTTTTGCCCTTCGTTTGGTAATAAAAATAAGATGTGGCACAAATTATTAGATGAACTAACTTATATCTTAGAAAAGGAGAGTGGGCATTATAAATGCAGTCTAGTTTAGTTACTTAAAGGACCGGGGCAGTTAAAGAAAAAAAAAAGCATTTCTTTTCTGAAGTATGTAATAAGCGAACATTAGCAGCTGTAAAAGCCAAAAAATAAAAATAAAAAAGAAGAGAAAAATCTGAATTTATGAATATTCTGTTCCTCAGGAAGTGATGTAACAAAACAGTAGATGGAGGGGTGGGGAGGAGATAGCAGGCAGGCGTCAATTTCAGTCTTATCCAATTACTGACAACACACCCTTCTTCCTCACCGGCCCAGAAGCAGAAAGATAATAAATTCAGAAAGATACCTACAGGGTCCAGATGAGGCATTAACACAGTTTTCGATTTAGAAACAAGCTCTATGACCTTTTCCCCACTTAAATTATGTTCTTGGACAGACTCAAAGTTTTCAAATGTATATCTTTATTCATTGTACAGTGGTCCTTTAACTAAACTAAACGCAAGCTGTGACATCACTCTCATAAAAACATAAAATATATATTAAGAAATGGCAGCTTTTTTTTTTTAACAGATGATCTTAAAATTTACATTTTAAAGGGCCACTTTAGAGGTCGTACAAAGGGCTCTCTAAAGAATAGTTAGGTAAGGCTTTATAAGAAAGAAAAAAAAACTTTTATTAAAGTTTTACTGTGCACTTATTAATTCAACAGTGAATTACTATTTTGTCATCACGCCCCAGGCAGCATGCACTCCTTATCTGTCCACCACTTGAATGATGTATTGGAGTGGGAGCGCCGAGGGGAATGCTCTCCAAACAGACAAGCTGTATAATAGTGGGAGGTGAATAGGAAGTGTATTGGAGGACATTACTAGCCACTACTATTGTGTTTTACAGAGTGGTCTTAAAAGGTTTTCAAATTTAGCACTTCCCCATGGGTGGCCCCACTCTAGACACCAGTGGCGGAGCTAGTGAATAAAGGGCCCTGTACAAAAAAAAAAAAATTGAGTCCCCCCAAGATCACTCAGTGCTGCTCCCTAAGATTCTTTCCAATAACAGTACCCCTTGTCCATTGCTGCTCCCCCCCCCCCCCCGAGACACAATTACATAGCTGCTCTTCTTCCCTTACCTCCTGCCTCTGTGAAGCTTCTCTGCCCACAGCACAGCTCCAGAACACACAAACTCAATTTTCAGGCGACATCCTCTACACACATATACTATCTCCACATAGCACCCATCCCCTCTCAACATACACTCCCACACAGCACCCAGCCCCTCTCAGCATCCATCCCCACACAGCATCCAGCCCCTTTCAGCACCTCACATAGCACCTATACCTTTCTCCTTTGCACCCCCCTCACAAACTCCATCCTCCTGTATTTTGCAGCCCTTGTTCTCTTAACTTTTCCCCTGATACACATCCCCAGTGTGCTAATTTGCGCCACTCTCTTGGATCTTCAGTAGAAACTATATTTTTTTTTCAACAGGCACGCACACATTTCCAGCCAGAGGGATGTGCGGCAAAGGGGACACAGGCGGGACGGGGCAGAATGGCTGTTGTGAAAAAAAATTAAAAATGCAAAAAAAAAACAAAAAAAAACATAGCAGTGACCCCACCCCCCAGAGGAAGGCCATTGTGCACTGCACCACAGGTAGAGCCTTCCATGCTAGAGACAATACATCATTAAGAGGGTAGAGATCTGGAGCTTATACAACCTTTAAATGTAAGTAAAAGTCTAATAAATGTTTTTTTTTTAATTTTCTTATTATTAGATAGCCTTTTATAAGAACACTAGAGTCAGTGCAAATTCAGCTTGTTTCATTCACAGAAAAATGAGCAGCAAATTTAAATTGGATGCAGCAAAGCCCCTCATATGAGATCATAGGCTGACATCATCGGCATCAAAGGGAAAGTGGCACGGGTCATCTGTCAGACTTGTTACGCGCCGGCTACAGCTGCAAATATAATCAAGGCTTGGGAAATACATTTCCCTTAAATAAACACTGTAATAGAAAGTGAAAAGTGGTTTATTTGGCTTGTACAGGTCTTGACTACTTCAAAGTCATGAAAGTTGTACCATTACAGTGGCCCTTATATTTCCACACTTAAATACTTCCAATATACTCTTACGAAAGGTATCCAATTATCTTATTTTTCTTGGAAATAAATTTCACACTCTAAATATACCTGCAATAAGATAACTTACTATTTCTAGATTTGACAGCGAATAAGAACCAAAGGGCCCATCTAAGCTGCCCAGTTTGGTAATTCAGAAGCCAATATTTAAAAAATGATAAGATAATATAACAAACACTCAAAGTGGAACTGTCATACATGAACAATACATGAACCATTTTGTTCTAAAATAAGTTCCTCCAATATTTAGCTTTTTCGCCTCATAGCAATGTATAGTGTTAGTTATACTTGTATTAGATAGTTGCTTTTACCTTCAATTTCAGCATACAGCGCACCTTTTTATGACTATACTAGTAACTAGTCCTCTATCGCTCTGTACGCTGTCTATCGCTCTCTCCCGTCCCCTCTCTCCATTCCACTCCCTCCATTACCCTCCCTCCCTTCCCCCTCCCCCTTACTCTCCCTCCCTTTCCCTCTCTCCTGTCCACTCCCTCTATTTTCCTCTTCCTCCCTTCCCCTCCCTCCATTTTCCTCTCCCTCTCCCTTTCTGTCCCTCTCCCCTCCCCTCCGGCTTAGATTTCCATGATTCAAGAAAACCCTGCACCATCTGTTTAAATGCATGAAAAAAACAGTGGTGTTCCATATCCATTTAAAGGAGTATATTTTAAACATTGCAAAAGTTGTTTTTTAAATCTTATTTATTTATTAACTTATTAAATATAACCTGCTTAAAAGGGACACTTAATTCACCACAATTTGGACCACATCCCAGTAAAGATCTCCTAAAAATAAGTTAAAATACTTCTTGAATTTTCGAAATACATGCATTTTTCACTGAGAATTCAATAAAATAAAATCTGTGTTTACATAAGTCACTGACTACCCACTTCCAGAACCACAGCTACAGCTCCATGTAATGAGCAAAAGAAAAAATAGAATTAACCCTCAACAAATCAAAGAGCATGACAGGCTGGCATCACCTAAAATACAAATATGTCCTTCTTTAAGTCATGCTATAAACATTGAATTATATTCCTATGTGTATAAAACATTATTTTCTGTCCTCACAATGACTTTTTGACATATATACTATGTACAGATAACGGTAGAGAGATACACAGGCTGTGGTTTTGTTATTGTTGTAGTTCCGTAAGGCCAAGTATGTGGGATGGATGCTTTGAATTTAAGGTTTTTGTGTTATTTTGCTGCATTGAATGTTCTATCGAGAGAGACGTTGCCAAGATGCCATAGCCTGGAATTAGTTTGGCACAAGAGGACTTTCTCCCACTAACTAATGACTCAAACGCTGAGCACAGCCTTGAAATACTTCTGAAGTCACACAAGCATCCACCGACCGTGAAAGTACAATTTCATGCTTGTTTGTGACATTAAAAATCTGGCTCAGATCTACAACACAAACCATCTCAGAGCTTATGCGAGAGGCTTAAAAACACTAACAGATTTTCCAGTTGACGGCGATAACAACCATATGACTTTAACCAACCCCAAACGCAAAGGGTGAATAACAAAGAACTATTGAAAACTTGGAAAAAACACTACTTAGAGACACAGTTTGGAAAGTGTTTGTTCCCAAAAACATAATTCATAGTAACAGGATATTAATGATAATAATAATTATTTATAAAGCATCAGCATTTTCCATAGCAAAAAAAAAAAAAAAATATATATATATATATATATATATATATATATATATATATATATACACACATACATATATACACACATATATATATATATATATATATACACATACATACATACATATATATATATATATATATATATATATATATATATATATATATATATATATATATACACACACACATACATATATACACACATATATATATACATATATACATATATACATATATACATATATACATATATATATATATACATATATACATATATATATATATACATATATACATATATATATACATATATACACATATACATATATATATACATATATACACACACACACACACATACATACATAGTCAGGTCCATAAAAATTGGGACATCGACACAATTCTAAACTTTTTGGCTCTATACACCACCACAATGGATTTGTAATGAAACCAACTGCAGACTTTCAGCTTTAATTTGAGGATATTTACATCCAAATCAGGTGAACGGTGTAGGAATTACAACAGTTTGTATATGTGCCTCCCACCATTGTGGTGGTGTATAGAGCCAAAAAGTTTAGAATTGTGTCGATGTCCCAATATTTATGGACCTGACTGTGTATACATATATATATATATATATATATATATATATATATATATATATATATATATATATATATATATATATATATATATATATATATATATATACATATATATATATATATATATACATATATATATATATATATATATATATACATATATATACACACACACACACACATATACACATATATACACATTATATATATATATATATATATGCACACATATACATACACACATATACATACACACATATATATATATATACTAGCGAATTGCCCGTCAAAAAATGACGGCAATGAAATTGTAAGGTAGCTAATGCTGTTCAGTGTGTAATAATGAAATATATAATACATAAATAAATGAATATACTTTACCTATTTTAAAGCATTGTGTGGAAGAGCTGTGAATGTGTTTTGATGTTGCTGCAGCATTAGTGGTGTGGATCTGCTGTGTAAGCGTGCTGAATGTGTGCAGTATAACACTGTGCGTGCGCGAGCCCAAACCGTTGTCGTGTACTTCCGCATTGGCGTAAAATGGCGAGTAATGTGTGGTATACGTTTGTATCGGAATATCCGTAGGTGTTCTGTGGTGTTTTGCGAGTTTCTTGTGGTGTTTTGCGAGTTTAGAGTGCTGTAGCCTCGTTTTCGTTTTGTTCGGCGGCCATTTTTTCTCTCGCTTCAAATTTTTTTTAGTCTCTAAACTGTTTTATTTGGAGTAAAATCGAGGTGTAAGTTGTATTTTTGAGGTGCTGGGTGCTCCCTCTTGGTGTAGGTAAGTTTTTTATGTATGTGGTGTGTGTATGTATTGTGTTTTAAATTTTGTAATGTTCGCGAGTTGCGTCCGAGTGTTGCGAGTCCGTAATGTGTGTGAACGTGTGTCGTATGTTGTTTGCGAGTGTCGTAATGTGTGTGTCGTACTGTTTGGGTTGCGACGTGAAGTTTGCGAGGGTCGCAGTTGCTGGCATGGAGCGCCTACGGCGCTCCATGCCAGCAACTGAGTCCCTCACTTTGCGAGGGTCCTCAGTGGCTGGCAAGGAGCGCCTTCGGCGCTCCATGCCAGCAACTGAGACCCTCGGGCAGTGCCCTCGCTTCGCGAGGGCCTCGGCTCGCTACGCGAGGGCCGCAGCAGGGCCGCGACTCGCGTAGCGAGCCCGCAGCGTTAGCAACAACTCGTACGCTCACAACTATATATGTGAGAGATATATATATATATATATATATATATATATATATATATATATATATATATATATATATATATATAGTGGAGTGGGTGCAAATAGCAAATTACAAAACAATAAAAATGTGATCTAGATGGGTCAACAGATATTACAATATTAAATACAATTACGGTATTTCCTGTATTATTGCAATGAAACATCCCACAATGGAATAATATCTAGGGATGTGACCAGACCTCTATAATTAAGAAATAAGACTGCATGAGATATGTAAGGATTCAATACATCAGATTGAGTCAGTATTAATAATTAAAGGGGCTATCCCACTGGACAAGACTGGCAACTATAACCTTACCAGAAGGTTTGATGGTGTCCAATGTACCATAAAACAGATGATGAAATATATATGTATGTTTTTTTTGTCTATTTTGGGATTATTATGAGGTATAGTTCTTGAAAGAGCATGTAAATGTTGAACTTCAGTAATCTACTACTATAGTCAGGACTGTCGGCATAAAATAAATCTACCTTAATTAGTCCAATTTACAGTTAGTTAAAGGTGAATTTATCATTATTTGCTTACGGAGATTGGTACCCACATATGAAAGAAATCAGGACTCTATTATATGGGACCCCATATATATTTACCACGGTACCCACTTGAGGACAGACCGGACTATAGTCTTATGCTTACAATATATCTTGTTATGAAGAACTACACTTGATAACACACAACATGGATTAAGAAAGTAAAAGAAAATACATTTTAAAGAAACACAGCAGAGATTCCAAATGTGATGTGATTTATAGGTAATAATAGATCTGTTCTCAATTAAATGTTGAAAAAAAAAAATGCATTTTCTTCTGGTAAACTTAATTATAGCTTGCATTTTAGCTGTCAATCAGCCATTCTGATCCACTCAAAGATAGACTGAAATATCTCTCTAATGCAATAATTACTGGTTACCTTTTGGGGCTCTTTCAGTGTAAAGTCATAGGAAAATAGAAAGTGGGCATGCTCAGACCCTAGGGAGTAACTAGACTGATTAGATACATTACTGGTATACAGTGAAAGCTTTCAGCCGCTTTAATTGTGGCAATACAAAGTGGTTCTCAACTCCGGTGGCAACCTGTGAAGCTCTGGTGAACTCCATGCCCATGAGGGTAAAGGCAGTGCTGGAAAATCATGGTGGTCACACAAAATATTGACACTTTGGGCCCAATTTGGACATTTCCACTTAGGGGTGTACTCACTTTTGTTGTTAATGTGTTGTTTATATTGTTAATGTTTAGACATTAATGGCTGTGTGTTGAGTTATTTTGAGGAGACAGCAAATGTACACGGTTATAAAGGATGTACACTTACTACTTTACATTGTAGCAGAGTGTCATTTCTTCAGTGTTGTCACATGAAAATATATAATAAAATATTTACAAAAATGTGAGGGGTGTACTCACTTTTGTGAGATACTGTACATATACACACACACCTTTTTTTAACCTTATTTTATTAATAAGTACTTAAAAACTGTGATTTTTCTGCCTAAAATCTTACAAATAGTTCCCAATTGATTTCTCCCCTCTGCAGCTCATTAAGACAGTATGTGCCTTTAAGTACAGTCTATGTATGCAATACACAAAAGCAGAAGATCTGTCTAGTCAAACCGCACTTGCTAAAGAGATAATACTGTGATATCTGTTCTGCCCCAGTAGAGATAATAGATAGTCGTACAAAAAGAAAAATTAAATAATTATCAGTGTGCGCAAATTATGTCATTTCAAACACTTTGGAAACAATAGCTATTGTTTTCTGTAATATGAATAATGCAGATAAGCATTAATTTAAAAAGATCTTTGAGAACAAATAGGAAATGAAAGTCACTTTTAATTAAATATTTGAAAAACAAGAGACATTTTAACATAAGGTTTAACACAACATAAATTGGTGAAAAATTACTATGAAATTAAGTCCAATGTTTATAATGCCCTAATGGACAAAATGGTTTAGAAAGTAAAACTAAATAAATAAATACAACATTTAATGTAGTAAATATTACAGCAATTGTGTTATAGTGGTAGCAGCCATTTTTGTTTATAAGCTTCTACAAGTGTGATGGGACCTTGAATGTAGTACAAAGCCCCTCGCTACAGAGAAGTAGCTTCATAAATAAGGTAGAAGCTGGCCCAGGAAATAATAACTGAATATAATAATAATAATAATTTACACTATCAGCACTATTACACGATCAAGAAAGGTTTGCATAGTTAGAACTATGGTAATCTGAGTAGTAACATATGGATGTAAGAGCTGGTCCATAAAGAAGGCGGAGTGCTGTACAACTGTGATGTTGGAGAAAATTGCTTAGAATCCATTGGAGTGCAAGAAGATACAATAAATCAATATTACAGGAAATCAAGACAAACTATTCATTGGAAAGTTTGATCATGAGGCTAAAGCTCAATATTTTTCTCATATCATAAAAAGACAAGATTCCCTAGAGAGGACTCTAATGCTGGAAAAGATTGAAGACACACAAAGAAGGGGACAGCAGAGGATAGATGAGGTAATTGAAGCAAAGAACATGAGCTTGGTTGAGCTCAGAGGGGCAGTGGCTGACAGATGTGCCGGTCATGCTGGGGTCCCTAAGGTCACGGAGAGTCGGACACAATCGAATGACTAAACAACAACAACCACCACCACCACCACCAAATAAGGCTTCACTTTTTGCAATAATTTATAATTACTTTGTCGGCAGCCATACATGCCCAGTTTCCTTGAAGGAAATGGCAAGTGAAATGCTGCACATTTTACTCCGCTCACCCAACCAACTGCAATTTACAATATGAGAATTTGGGGATACTACGCTGGATTATTTAGCTATGATTAGTAATAACTATTCTCAAACACAAACATAAAAACAAGAGTAATTGTAATTTTTCATAAATGTATATATTTTAAATATTCCTGAGTCCTTTAAATACTTATTTTTGGTAACATTGAAAAGCAATCAGGCCGATGCGCCAAATGTTACATTTCTGTAGGTAGAATAGCCCCATCCCGATTCAGTAGGATATAGTAATATATTAATAGAATTCCTTTCTCTGGTATGTTCGGTTTCCTTGTGGGTTTCATTACACTGAAACTTATAGGGAAGAATTCCTTTCTGCACATGAATTATGAAAGGTTTTGCGCTTATATTAACATATGACCGAATAGCTTCACCACAAACCCAGCACATAAAAAGAAAAATGAAACCAAAGTAGAAAAACACTGAAATTTTTAGCAGCTCATCCAGAAATGTGGTCACATAGAGTTATAAGCCAAACTGTTATAAGTAATAACTAAAGTCTGCTGATCGGGGGTAAACCTTTAAACAATATTCCACTGCTCAATCATCACAGCCTAGGAAGAATGAAACATGAATGCTGAACATCTGTGGCTCCTTGTTGACCTTTAATTAAAAAAGGTATGTATTTTTGTTTTTCTTAAATTTAATGATGTGAATTTTTTTGTAAAAAAAAAAAATAAAAAAAATAAAAAAAATAAAAATAAAAAAAAAAATCGGTAACAAAAATAAAAACAGTTCTAGATCATGGAGCGCCACGGACAGTAAAACAAGTTCCAACTACAGCCATGAATGAATACAAAAGCATAAAACTTTAATTAAAAATCATACTTTGCAATATGTGACAGGCAAGGGCCAGTAAAGATGCCCTTAGATTGATCAGCAATGTCACTTAAATTTAAGTCTGAAACTAACATATCAACCAACTGAAAACCCATTTCAGGGGAAATCCACCACTTTGCTTAAAGGACCATGAAAGCCTCCATATGAGCTCTGCATTATTTTAGAGAGGGTGAAAAAGCATGTGGAAAAGGTGCTTTCATTTTTAAAATTGATGTTGAATTAATGGAATTATGATAAATTGACATCAGGCTATTTCAGTGTGCTTCCTCTGCCTGAATGAGTAATGATCTCTGTATCGCGTGGAACATAATGAATATTATTCTAGAAGATTCGAATCAGGCCGTGTTAAGTGATTTGTAACTACCGGAAAAAAAAACAAAAAACAACTTAATATCAAACACTCAAATAGTACTTTTAACTCAAGCAGATTGAGAAACATCAGTGCAGGTGGCACAGTAGCTAAAGCCTGCTCTCTGTGGTGGAGAAAGTCCTGGGTTCAATTCATACAAAATTTCAAATAACTAGTTCACATAGTTATTTGATACATATATAGTTCAAATAATGAAATCAGTTTAACTTTCATATATACTTTTTAAAGCATAGTGTGTACTGGTGTAGTAGATTCATAAAATGGTTTCATTAGTAAATCATTGGTCCTAAATCAATGGCTTCAACATGATTTTTTTAATTTACTAATATATTTTTAACACACATGTGATTGATATATACATAAAAAAAAAAAAAAAAAAAAAAAAAAAGCAAAGTGGAAGATAAAAAAAATGTAAAAAGCAAATTACTTACCACTGCACAACCACAGTCTGTTCCTAAATATAGTGTAAATCTATAATACAATGTGTAACTGTTACAGACTACAGTCTTATTACTTGTGTACAGTAGTTTCTTGTGGGACGTCTTCAAGGGCTAAACTAAAATGACAATATCTAAGCCAGTTCTTAGTCAATTTAAAAAAAGTTTTAAAACATTTTCCACCCTCTACCTGATGGTGCAGAACATGTATGGCGACTTTGGTTGTCCTTTAACAAATATACCTCTTTTGAATGAAAGGGCTTTGACCATGTCTCTATCTCCTCCTGGTTCTCTCAAAGTCAGATTGTATACTAGAGTGTCAGTTCTACAGAATATAGGTCTGTACTGAGCATTATTAATTATTAATTATTAATTGTGCGTCTCTCTAACACTTTGAATGGACATTGTACCATATGGTGATAACACTACTTAATTGTGCATAATATTTAAAGAATTTTCCTGTTCCTATTTGGCAATTTAAAATATTGGGTGGTATAGATTAATGAGTATCTCTTTCTACTTTGTAATTTTAATATAAAATCTGTAATTAACAGTGCAAAGCATTTGTATTTGTTTAATCTGCTCTAGAACATTCATTAACAGCTTTGAATATATGATTGTCTTTGGTGGCTTGTTGCGGTCAGCCAATGAGCAGGAATAGAGCGGTTTGAACCATTGACGGACCCAAACACTCAATGCACCCAGAGCATTTCAATTAAATTTCATGAAAACATATACAGGTCTCCCTTCACAGCCGCGGGTTTCACACATCGACTTCTTAGGCCGTTCAAGTCGCAATGTTCAAAGTCTTGCGTGCCTCGCGATCAGCGGCAAAATACTACGTGCCTCAGCTGTGTTTGCAAGCCTCGCCATGGGCGCCCTCATCCTCCATCTGTGGAGCGTCCTCATCCAAATAAGAACCCTGCCTGGATAGAGGGTCCCTGAAAGGCACCATTTCTTGGGCAAAGTCCTGCTGGGCTCGCGATGATGCTGCAAAGTGGTGCAAGCCTTTGGCGCTCATTGCGCATGCCTGTATCTTTTAGCATGGCATCTATGAACAATTAGCTTTTGTTATTCCTCTTCAAGGTTTATATCTGGGTGACAATTCTGTCTGGTTCCTAAGTTTGATATCAGTTTGTCAACCACAGTCTTACAAGGCTACAGTTTTGCTATCATGCAAGAATATCACATATTATAATTGTCCAACTACGATTCGTCATCACGCTGTGTTGCGTAGTGTGTACGACTTAGCAAAAAGCGCCGCAGGCGCTCATCGCCCGGCGAGCCTCGCACAGCGAAGTGAGGCGTTAAATCGTACCACTTTGCTGATCGTACGACTTTGCAATGAGTGCCGCTGGCGCTCAACGCGCAGCGAGCCGAACAGTTAAATCGTAGCACTTTGGCAATGACCGCCGCAGGCGCTCATTGCAGGTGAGCCGTTAAACCGTAGCACTTAGGAAAAAAAATATAAGATGAAAAAAATTACGAGATAAGCGGCGGAACCAAAACAATAAAAAAAAAAACACTAAATACACACTAAAAAATAAAACAAAGGTCACTTACAGCATGGGGAACCAGGCAGGACGTCTGGAAGTGAGTTGGAAATCCAATTTACATTGATTTAGACGAGTTACAAAGATCGAAAATCGGCTAAGCGAGAAAAAAATGGCCGCCGAAAAAAATGAAAACGAGGCTATACTACTACGAACTGCGTAAAACACAGACGGATTAACCGCGCAATGAGTAAAAAGACAGTAGCGAGTACATTTTACGAAACGCAATTATAGATTTACGCATTAACACAGATTTAACATCTTTGTCTCGCGCAATATCGTATTTCCCGCCTAAAACAACGCATTTGATGAAATATAAGTTAAAAGTTACAAAAATAAAAAGTAAAAAAAAAAAAATGTGTATTTATTTTAAGAAGAAAAAAAAAAGGGACAAATGTAGCTGAGTCATGTTGTGTGGCAAACAAATTTCACAACATTTAATTTTTATTGACCATCATTTTAACGTTTTACCATATTTACTGCTAAACCATAGTACTTTAGCGGGCTTAGCGATGAGCGCCGCAGGCGATCATTGCGCAGCGAGGCGAGCCGTCAAACCGTAGTACTTTGGCAATGAGCACCGCTGAAAAAATGGCGGACGAACAAAACGAAAACGAGGCTACAGCACTATAACCACGGAAAACACGTACCGATAATCCGCTAAGACGCATACCACACATTACCCACCATTAAACGACGGACGGATCATCCGCTAAGACGCATACCACACATTATCCGCCATTTTAGGATAATGCGGAAGTACACAGCTACGTTAACGCTTTCGGCATCGCGCACGCACACTATTACACTGCACACGTTCATCATGCTTACACAGCAGCTCCACACCACTAATGCTGCAGCAACATCAACACAGATTGCAGCTCTTCAACACAATGCATAAAAATACGTATATTAATTTATTAATTTGAATTCTATATTTCAGTAGTACACACAAAACTACATTAGCTACCTTACAATTCCATATGTATATTAATAACTAAACAACTTTAAAAACATACACATCTCATTGCCGTCATTTTTTGACGGGCAATACGCTAGTATTTTATATATTACAAAACATTTTTGCTTATATAATAGATTATATTATTTTGAGAAAATTACAAGTAAAGTGTGACAGACACAAAAACAATGTGTCCACCTTACTGGTGAGTTGAGAGAAAGTCTTATGATTTTTTTTATCTGATCTGCATTTGACCCATTGTCCCCGTTTCCTGTAACATGTCAGGGCAACAGAGGAGAAAACAATCCCATTGTGTCTCAGTTCAATGCAATACCGTATTTTTCAAATACATCTTTCATAATGTTTTTATTTATGATCTTTTAAAATGTATGACAGAAATGTTTGGACTACAGTGGCTGTTTAAACAATATACAGATATAGCCCATTTAAAAAAAGAACTAAAAACAAAAAACTAAATCAGAGACAATTAGTGCATTTTTGAAAGCCAGTTCCCATTCAGGATTCGGTGCACTAATAAAAAGGTAGATACTTTATATTTTCCATGATGTGTAAATTTACAATAGGTAACCAAACACCATGAATAGCTAATTGGTGAAATGTCTTCCTGACTCAGCCTGTGTAAACAGCGCTCTGCCCACAATGGTCCATTAATTATTAAACACGGTCAAACTGGAAACCAGATTGCGAAAGCACCTACTGCAATACCCCAGACAGAACTTGTGTTAAACATTATTCACTCCTATTTAATACTCCTTTTGATTCTGTACCAAGTTTCTAATAAGTTCCAAGTCCAATATACGTACTTAACTCTAAGTAAGAAATATATCTGCAAAGTCACAGCTGGGTGTTGGCAAGATGTCTTCATTTGGCGCTTCTCTGAATCTCTTTAATAGTACACATAAATCTTCGTCTAAAAAAGACTGACCATGGAGAAAATATAGTTTTCTCAGGGGAAGGTGCGAGACATGCCATGGGTTTTAAATACTGTAGTTTAAGAAAGCAGAGGCATCTCTAGCTTTATGAATTTTCCTGCCTGATAGGCATAAATATTTTGATCCAACATGGTTCAAAGATAATGCAAAGTTCAATATAGTGCAATTGGATTTTCCAAAATTAGGTAAATTTTTAGCAACCACTTAATTGTGCAAAAAGTGAAAAAAATATATAAATTTGGGTTTATTATGACCATAGAACTAACCTATTAAAGTTAGTTTGTTCTCCGATTGCATAAGCATAAGAATAGAAACAGAGGTGCTCAAACGTCCCTTACGGCTTAATGTGGTAAGTGCGGTTCGTACGGGTTCAGTATTAGGTCCTCTCCTTTTTAAACATATTTATTAATGACTTAGAAGTGGGATTGGAGTGTGGTGTCTCCATTTTTCCTGATGACACGAAGTTGTGCAAGGTAATTAAATCAGATAATGATGTACTTTCCCTCCAAAGGGATTTGCATAAATTAGAGAAATGGGCAGCTAAATGGCAGATAAGATTTAATATGAATAAATGTAAGGTTATGCATCTGGGAAGGAAAAATAGCCATGCAATTTATAATCTTAATGTAGCAAATCTAGGGGTATCAGATATTGAAAGGGATTTGAGAGTGCTTGAGCTCAAAGCCAAGCAGCAGATGCAAAGGCAAATAAAATATTAGCATGTATTAAGAAGGGTAAAGAAGCAAGGGAAGCAAATATAATTCTGCCACTATACAAATCTCTAGTACGCCCTCATTTGGAATATGGAGTACAATTTCGAGCACCACTTCATAAATAGGACATTTTAGAGCTGGAAAAAGTACAGAGAAGGGCAACAAAACTAATAAGGGGAATGGAGGGGGTAAGTTATGAAGAAAGACTAACCAAATTACACATAATTTCTCTAGAAAAAAGGAGTCTAAGAGGAGATATGATTACCTTATATTAATATATCCAGGGTCAGTACAAGGCTTTGTCAAGTGAACTTTTATCTGACAAGAGGACATCCTTTGAGGTTAGAAGTAAAAATATTCCACTTCAAAAGAAAGAAAAGGGTTCTTCACAGTAATCTGTGAAATTCTCTACCAAATAAGGTGGCGACAGCGGATTCGATAGATACCTTTAAAAAAGATATTGAATATATTTTTAAATAAAAAGAGCATTCAGAGTTATCCTGGATAATTAGAGAGGGAGTACTGAACCAGGAAGAAATCCGATTGCCAGTGTCTGGGGTCAGGAAGGAAACTTTATATTTTCTATTTTATTTCCCCTTTTGAGACAATTGACAAAGTTTCAACGGGGTTCTTTTCCGTTTGCCATCCGCTGGATAAATTAACAATTAATCCGCATTTTGCAGATCAGAGGAGATGGTCTAAAATGGTCCAATTAAGGCCAAAAAGTATGTCTAGGGTATACTGTTTCTCCTGTTCAGGGTAGATTTGCCTGGTATTTTAGGGCTGGATCACTATTTTATGAAAGATAAGACTGATATACTACAAAATGTTTCTCCCTGTGATGGGCACAAGTGAGCTAAAAGAGTTTGCTCTCAGAGTGGGTTATCACAACCAATAAATTATTTTCCAGATTGGGCACCTCTATTTCTGTTGTTGCAAGTTTAAACATCTTAGCAGCGATTCTATTTTTTCAATACTTGAAATTAGCTGAGCCTTATATCTCTTTGGTGGAACTGCAGTGTCAGATGTTGTAGTCACAGTCCTTTTTATCTACATTAGACTGTTTTGGCAGGAGATGAAGTCAATTCAGCAGCATAATAAATCAATAAACTCAACTATAAAAAGATCCAAACTGATTGATTTCAAGTGTAATTATGGCTAAGTATTACAGCCTCCAGTGTTAATGATATAGATGGAGAAATCTAGTTTGTGTACACCCAGATATATTAAAGTTATGTTAGTTTATTGTTTCAATTCATGATATGCAGCTTTAACCCACTAGATATGTGATTTATCAACAATTCACATCACTATCAAATATTCTTAATCTGCTTCAAATTATTTTATTGAAACAGAAAAAGGTCCCATATATAGTATAATTTACAACTATAGATAACTGAATTATATCTGATGTTATCGCATTCTTATGGGTTGACTAGTGCCAAATAATTGTGAAGTATCCCCTTGAGAGTCTGTATTTATTTTCTAGGTCTAAAGCCATATGACGGAGGGAGTAACTATCCTCGCTGCTCAATGACACATAGCCAATTGGTAATAACCAACCATATCAAAGAGACTGAAGAAAATGTCCTTAATAATATTCACTTGAGAAAAGTATTCATTAATATAGTTTTAAATATGGAAAATAAAATACCATTGTTTTATAAATACCGTCACCTGTGCCCCAACAATCTTTTAGAATGATGTGATGAGAGAAAAGAGAGAGAAGAGAGAGAGGAAAGAGAGAGAGAGAGAGAGAGAGGAAAGAGAGAGAGAAAAGAAAGAAAGAAAGAGAAAGATAAAGAGTAGAGAGTAGAGAGAGGAGAGAGAGATATATATAGTATAGTCGTTGGCAAAGAAAAAAAATCCTTAAAGGCTACAGATCAGTCAACCCTACATCTCCTGTTATCTAGCAATATTTAAATATTGAAAGCAGAAACGTAGCATACAATGAGCCACTATATATCAATTTCACTGGTAAAAACGCCACTTTTGTGTATTATTTTAACTTGCAATACAAAATGCTATCCAGTGCAGAGGCCAGAATGCTGAAACCTCACATTCTTCCCATTTTCAATTAACCTTGGAATTCCGACCTCATTAAAAAACAATATTTTGCCAGTGCGTTTGAAGAGAAGAGAGAACGACATTTCATTACCTCACCCAAAACCAATTTGTTTCCACTGCTAGTTTTCTATAACATGCTGAATTTATTGGTATGGTTTCAGTTCTTGACTTCTTTATACTACACCAATAAATATGCCTTACTCCAACAGGAAATATTACAAATCTGCACAAACGACAATTTTGATAGATTTTTTTTAATAACTAAAAAAATGGGCAATTATGTGTTTAGAAAGCAAAAAAATGTTTAAAACTTTTATATTGAATAATTCTATACTGCAAGTTACCATTTTCTTTCTTAACCTGATTATACGATTGACTAAAAAAAGGATACTTTAAACTTGAGAGGGTTTTCTTAAAAATACATGGAATTTTGTAAAAAGCAAAGATATTACATTATCAACAAAGGTCATCATAGTTATAACTGTGGTTTTCCCAGTAGTAACATACAGATGTGAGAGCTGGACCATAAAGAAGGCTGAGCGCCATAGAATTGATGCATTGAATTGTGGTGTTGGAGAAAACTGCTTAGAGTCCCTTGGACTGCAAGAAGATACAATAAATTAATACAACAGGAAAATCAAGACAAAACGTTCTCTGGAAGGAGGTATGATCATGAGGCTGAAGCTCAAATATTTTGGTAATATCATGAGAAGACAGGATTTCCTAGAGGACACTCTGATGCTGGGAAAGATTGAAGGTAACAAAAGAAGAGGACGGCAGAGACAGAGATGGATAGATCATTGAAGCAATGAACATGAGCTTAGGGGAGCCCAGGGGGCAGTGGCTGACCGTGATCCTATGGACCACAGCACACCAGGAACATCTGAGATTCAGACACGACTGAATGACTAAAAAACAACACATGGTAGGTTGATATAAAGGGTAAATACACCTTAGTTGTGAGGATACCTCCCAGTTGACAAGCTCCCAAAAAGGGGTTAGAGCTCTAAAACAATACAATTTTGAATGGATAAAATGTATTACCAAGCATAAATAAATAGTTTACTAGGTTAAATGTGCAAAACTCTGGATCAACATTGTCAATAAAATATTTTCATGTCAAGATTTTGGAATGCAGCTTACTGGCGACTGTTGAAGTCAGGAAACCTTTCATTTCTATAGTAAACGGATCATTACACACACTCTGATGGCTATTGCCTTTCATTTTCTTATAGCTAGGGATTGCGGAACTGCTCCTGTCACTTTCTGAAACAATGTTTGTACAGCCAGTCAAAACCACAAAGTCTCTAGAGCAAAAATAAAAATGGTCTCAAGCTTTAAAATCCAAAAACATTGTGATTCCAGGACAAAGTTTGTGTGATGCAGACGCACTTCATATTGCAACAACCCAAATGTTTTATATCCGGCAAAACATGCCACTAAATCCAGTGAATTTAAAATGTCACAAACAAAACTGCAAAAGCAGTAGTTTCTATGTATTATTTATTTGCAAAGTCTAGAAGCCAAAATAAGACATGTATTATAACAGTAGTAACATATGTATGTGAGAGCTGGACCATTAAGAATCCCGAGCGCCGGAGAACGGACGTTTTTGAACTGTGGCGTTGGAGAAAACTGCTTAGAGTCCCTTGGACTCCAAGAAGATCTAATAAAAATCGGTACAACAGGAAATCAAGCCAAACTGCTCACTAGAAGGTTTGATCAGGAGACTGAAGCGCAAATATTTTGGCCATATCATGAGATGACAGGGTTGACTAGAGAAGATTCTGATGCTGGGAAAGATTGAAGGCACGCGAAGAAGGAAACGTTAGAGATGGATAGATGAGGTCATTGAAGCACTAACATGTGCTTGATGGAGCTCAGCAGGGCAGGGGCTGACCGATGTGCCTGGCGTGCTGAGGTCCACGCGTTCATGGGGAATTAGACATGGCTAAACGACTAAATAAAATAAATCCAAGCATTTTCTTGGATCTTTTTTTTGGTTATTTTGTTAAAGGTATATGCAAGTGAGCTGGGTTATTAATGCATATGATAGAGGGGAATTTATAGTGTCTTAAAAAAAAATTGTTCGCACGAAAAAATTCCAAAGTAAACAAGTAAACCTGAAGTTTGCTGAATTTCTTGCATTTGCATTTTCTCTCAATGTTGACACCCCCAGGGAATATTAGCATAGCTTAGAAGTTGTATCATTTTGCCTGGGGATTGTGCAGACAAGCTCAGTTAGCAACTGAAGTCGGTCCTACTGTGGGAAGTCACATGATTTCAGACACTTTCCTTTCATTTGGCCAACCAGCAGCTTTTATAATCAGGTAAATTTTTTAATAAATAAAGTACCCGATATGCGCAGTGCCATTGCTGGGGGTGTCTACATCACCCCCCAAGCACTTTTTTTTTTTTTTTTTGCAAAAAAAGGTTGCACTTTTTCATTCTACAGGATGCATTCATAACCCACCTCACTTGCGTATACCCTTAAGGTTAAAGAGACACAGAAAATGTCCCAAGCCTAGTCTCCTTAAAGGCTGCATTTAAATACCGCTGAGTAGGGCAATTTAAATGACAAGTTTAACCTAAAATTTAGTTTCCTTTATATTAAAGAGCACTCTTATAAAATATTCCTTTCTATGTCGAAGTTGTTAAACTTGCCTTGTGTGCGAGCTACTCCTTACTTCCATTTGTGGAGTTCGGAAGCTGACATTTTAAGATCATTTTTGGTCACTGGATCCTGAACGGACTGGGCCAAAAATTCAAGATCCAATCAGACTGGAGATGAGCTCTCACCTGTGACAGTTACATGCATTTGTAGCTCACGTCACCAAACATACATAATTCATCTAGCAATAAAAGGCAAGTGCTAAATATTTTACACATACAGTTAAAACTTCTGTATGGAAGGAGATACTTCTGTTTAGATGAAATTTCCACTGACACCTTAAATTAACTAAATTTACAAAAACTTTTATTGAACTTATTTTAAGAACATGAATCAGGAGCCCATGTGATCTGCTACTGATAAGTGTTATCACTCCCTAGTACCAGCACATATGCAGAGATTTAGGCAACACAATACCAATGGAGGCAACTCTGCAGGTATTTGTTTATGATGTTCCAGCTGTGCAAGGATATGCCAATGGCTTGTACATAGGTACCAGTGACACTTCATGTATATATCAGTGCCAAAGCTGCCAACGGGTAGATATGAAATATTTTTAATAAACCGATTCCATCAACAACCAAAACCACTTTGCCGGTGCACTTTTTTTGCACAAGCCCCCAACTAAGCAAAACAGTAGGAACAGGTTGTATCAGAATGACTGTAATAAAAACAAACCAAATTATCATGGTTTCATACTGTATATTTCTATATATTCTTCCTTTTTGGCTCCTAAAAGTCTGGCTTTTACTAAACTCCATTTTCCTATAAACTTGTCAACTCCTGGCCTAGGCTAATTCCTGGGAAAAATATTGTACTATACCATCATCATTATTAATCAAACAAACAATTGTTTACTCTGAGGACAGATAAGTTTCTTAGTATCTTTTACGTGTAAATTAGGCTGCAAAGAAATGTACCATTGTGGTTTCATGATGAACGGAAGCTGCACAAAGCAGTTCAAGGCATATTTAAGTTTCCTGTATTATAAATGCATCTGATAGAGGAGAATCAGTAGTGTATGAACAAAATATTAACAAACTCACCCTGATGTTTGTTACAACTCTTGAGTTTGCAAGCAGTTGATTTTGAGAGTTAACACCTCTTGATATCCCTGCTAAAATTAGCATAAAAGCCATAATTCGTTTTGGCCAATCACAGGCAACGAATACATTTGTGTCAATCTGTTGACAAAATCATGGGATGTGTAGTGGAGCTCAGACACTGCTGTGTAAATTTCTGCATTGAGCTGCTGTTGGCTTGACGTTAGTAAAGGGTTAATATCCATACCCAAATGCAGCGTTTCTATTCGTAGGTACACTGTACCTATGTAAGCAGCTGTGGGTGTGGAAAACAAATATTATTTTAAATAGAATAAATCTGTATGGGTTTAGAATGACTCATTGTAATGTGGGTTTCTGATATAAGCAGCATGTGTTAGATTAGATAAAAAAGGTAAAAACAGGGAAACTTAGATATATATATTTCGGTTAAAAAAGGAATGCATACAGTAAATAAAATACGTGCACCTAAAAAAGGGGAAATGTAAAGGATGTGTTTCTTTTTTTTTTCTTCTTTTTTTCCTTTTATAAAATATTTTGCCATTACCATGTTTAGTTATTCAAAGAACCATATAGAACAGCATGTAACCATAGTGGTCCTTTAAGTTTCCAGTCACACAGTTATGTTTGAAAAAAGACAAAAAAGCATCAAAGTGCATTGCAAAGTTGTTTATGTTATAGTAGACTGCAGCACACCAAATTTAGTTCAGCAATTGAATCTTTGTTGGGTTTCCAATATACTGATGGTATAACTATTTAATAACCAGAGCAATGCAATAGGACCGACATGACACAAATGTAGTCATTTACATATTATAAACATGTATATTATTTTACCGTTTCGCTTCCTCTAGGTGGCATAAATACTCGTATGCGATGTTCTGCCTCCTCCTTTCATCCATTTCCTCTGCAGAAAGCCTTTCATCATCAACGATTGCTGGAAATAGAAAACAGGAGCCAAATTACACATAATTACAGTGAAGCCCACTATCAAAAAGCAGTGTAAGCCATATTAAATACTGGTGCACTCATTTACAGAGGTTTGCGCTGCCTATTAAAAGCTCATCAGTTTTAAATCTCCTGTCAATGGCCAGTACTTGTTCCTGCCTTGATGCACATTAAGTCCCAGCCTGCAGTATCTTTACAATGAAACATTTCCTTTGGTTTTTTTTTAAGGA
This sequence comes from Discoglossus pictus, assembly GCA_027410445.1. Taxonomy (NCBI): domain Eukaryota; kingdom Metazoa; phylum Chordata; class Amphibia; order Anura; family Alytidae; genus Discoglossus; species Discoglossus pictus. Next base: position 500,102,637 of record CM050163.1, on the reverse strand, counting down.
TTGATATTTGAGCCTTAGTGCTTTGTTTTGCACTTTAAAATCTCTGTATTGTGCTGCCAAAATTAAACAATTACTATAGTCAAAGTAAATCTGCAAGTGTGTGAAGTCTGTAAAAACATTAGCAGCTGTGCAAGCCGTGAACACAACATTTTTGAGAGAAAATCATCGTTTTTGAAGACTCTGTTTATGTGTAGATGCCTCCCTCCGGTCTGGAAACCTTGTGTTAATCAGCAGAGGCGGTTGAGGAGGGAAGAAGTAGAGGCAAGTCCAGGTCAAAAAATTGGACCTTTTATAATTGGATACCTGTCCCTTTCTCAGGCACATGCTCAGAAGCAGGCAGCATGCAACAATAACTGCAAGTTTTTGCCCTGCAGAAATATAAATACTTTCAAACATACACAACTTTCCCCAATATATCATAGATGCCTCCAATGTCCAGCAGAGGCATCAACATTCATTTTAATTTTTTAATTACACAGGCTTAATTATTTTCCCCACCTAATTAGGCTTAATAAGGCTCAAAGTTATCAAAAACATTTTTTTTAAGCATATAATAGTCCTTTAAAAAAGGAGAAAAGTAGCAATATTTGAGGGCCAGTCATTGTGTACCTGGTAGGTAAAATAACTCACATTAAAAAGAAATTCAAATTAGGCTAATTACACCTAATTTATTTTTTATTGCCAAGAGTATAAACCCTGTAACCTGAAGATTAGGGAAGGAGTACTTATCCTACATCATCTCTTGTGAATCCTTATCAACCGGTTAGGACATGTTATGTGAGATGCACAGGTATGGACAACTGATAATAAAAGCACTGAGGAAGATACAGTTTGGACCAGGGGCGCTCGCCCTTTTTTGATTTGGGGACCATCTGTTACCTTCCTATGATTATAAGAGCCACGTGCAAGATATTTTCAACAGGGTGATATTACACGTGACACTACATTTGAATTTGGTGTTGCACTAGTTTGAAGAAAGTGCATTTAACTGTAGATGAACTATAGTGGCAAGTTGGAAGTGTAGACTCCCCACGGTCCTCTTTGTTCCAGTAGACAAGATGTCATGGACCAGCACCAGTTATAGGACGAGCTGTTGAAAACCACTTGCCCAGACTGAATATATACTGACATTCAGGTCCATTTATCTAAAATGTCCTCCTAACTTCTCATTTTTCCATGGGTATTCCGTCATATGAAGATATACACACCTTATGACCAATAGGATTACATTGCACACCTAAATCATTATAGGATCACTAAAGTTCCCAATAAGCATATTATCCGTTAAAGGGACATGGAAGGTTTCTGAATGTTACTAGGAATATAATACAGGTGGTCCCCAGGTCAAGGACAGGTTAAGTTCCTAAGATTGTCTTTAAACTGGAATTTTATGTAACTCAGACCCCGGATGGATAATAATAATAATAACAACAACAATACTAAAATGGCTCATATGTGGTAATAATATTGTGTAATACTGTAATAATAACAACAACTCATTTGTGTAGTAATAAGTTACAGAAATTATTGTGCTCTTTCTTTTAATTCAAACAAAAAGAACATAAAAACAAACCCATACAAAAAAGCCTTGGGAGACCATTCTTAGGTAGGGGTCATCTTTAAAGTCAGGTCGTCGGTAACCCAGGGACCACCTATATCTATTTCCTTTTTATTTTTTTTATTTATTAAGAAATGCTTAAAAGCTCTGTTTTACAAATTTACAAACTTGTTTCTTACCTTTGCAGCCTATGAAGATAGCGCACTTCTAAGTACAGGGGTTGCCCTGTCTCATAGCAACCAATCAGTGGCAACATACTGCAACATGCTGCTTGGAAGGAGTCTCTGACAAGCTAATCTAAAGCACTGCTCTTCACACTCCGTGTATTCATGAGCTGCATAAGCTAAAGAGCTGTTTGGTTACCCCAACCAGCAACAAAATTATGAATTTATCCAGAAAAAAAAAAACTAGCGTTTTTAAGCACTTCTTAATAAATTAAAGTACATACAAATAAAATTGATACACAAGCATATTTTATTCCAAGAAACCAATTTAACGACACCTGCAGTTGTGTAAGCTATGAGAACACCATATTTTAGAAAAAAATCTCAGTTTTTAAAGACTCTGAGAATAGACTGATCCACCTTGTGTGGCTTCAACAGTTTCTTCAAGATTGGGACCTTATATATGTGCTTATCTTATCTACCAGCAGAGGAAGGAGATGGGAGAGTGAATTGTAATATCATTGGACATCTTCCCTCGTCCCCTGCACATGCTCAGAAACGGTCAGTTGCAAGGTAAACTAAAGACCTGCAGAAAAGTAAAAGTAATGCCAAACGAACACATTCAACCTTCATTTAAGAATCATGTATGCCTATGGCAACCAGGAGATACATCAAAAATATTTATATATATATTTTTTTTTCAATAAAACAAAGTAGTACCTCAAGTGGTTACCATTCCATAGAAGTGGTCAAAGCTTTAAATATCTATGGAGCCAGACAGACGTTTTTGTTTCATGGGGTTTTCCACTATTGTTTACCCAAGCTTTAAAATAAAATACTCATTCTCCTTTTCTAAAAAGATTCAGTTAAAAAAAAAATTAAAAAAAATAATGAATTAGTGAAGTGCCAGATATAGCAGACAAGCAGAGGCGCTGCAAATTGAACATGCAGTGTCAGTAAATGGGTCATAAAGTCGTGCGCATCAAACTGCGATACAGAATTCAATGGATGGGTATAATAACGTGCACGGCTTTGTGGAGTTCAATTCAATCTTTCAAAAGCACATTACAGTCTGCTGAAAGCCTTTTCATTTCCAAGACATTTAATTCAAGGCATATATACTGGATTATTGTGGTCTCAGATCAGTTATAGAACACAATATGCGATTCTGAATGTGCAACCTCTGCGGTTTTCAGGTATGATATAGAATTGTAGCATGAATAAAATGGCAATATTTGGGGAATTCTTTAAATTATGGGGGGGGGGGGGAATTACAGGAAATGCAAATGTTTATTGGTATGACTAAAATTAAATGTGAATAATTATTTTTCTAGCAGAACATTTAAATTTCAAGCTTTGCAAAATATAGCAAATTATACCCCAAAAAAAAAAATCTGACCTATCCTGTTATATGTGCGCATTTCTGGAAGTGCTGGATGAGCACCAACGACGACTCTATGGACGCAAGCACAGCACGCCGTGTAAGTTGTTAGGGGTTTCAGTTTATAGTCACAGCGTTAGGGGGTTAGGGTTAGGAAGTGAGGTTTAGACGGTTAGCAAGTGAGGTTTAGCCGTTTAGGAAGTGAGGTTTAGGGTTCGAGGGTTAGGGGTGTACTATCTATTTTTGACAGCTACATGAGGACGAAAGCGCAGCCCAATCCCTAGTCGTTGGTTGCACGCTTCCAGTGCATCCTTCAACAAATTAAAATTAAATCCAGTTGGACTCCCAAAGTTTGATAAAACCAGAGAAAATATAAAGTTTCTGGTCTCCCAACAGGGTGGTTTTAGCCGCCATCTACTAGAAGCAGCTATTTCTGGCAACATTGTGGCATCAGTGTTGTAAGAATGGGGTTCAATTGGGACCATTTATCTTAGCAAAGCAGCATATAGTATCATGGCCAAGTATATTTGAAGTTTAGTAGTTTAGTCTTCACCAGAAGACTGCACCTCCCATCAGGTGTCTAGGCATCTAGGATCTGCCCTGGAGGTTGCATTGATGGACGTTTTGTCTATTACGGTTACATTGTTTATTTCCCGCCTTCCCCGCAGTAGCTGTTGCCTGAGGATGTTCGTAAAATGAGACTCGTTGGCCATATATTTTCTTCCCAGTTTTTTGCTTTTAAATAGTTTTTGTCTTTTGGATATTATTTTGCGGTTTCCTGGGGATACTGAAGTGTTCATCAGTAGTTGCTTGTGATTATATTCCCTTTCACATATCCCAAGAAACATTTATTTACTTCACTAATTGGCTCTCTTTTGCTCTCCCCACTCATCTTTTTTTGTGTTTCAGTGGCTATTGTAGGTAACTTAGCACTGGTCAAACAAGAATAAATAACAAACCCTCGTAGGCAGATCATCTTTTAGCAAAAACAAAAAACAGAGGTACTCAATATTTCGGGGATTGATCACTCTTGAGCGAGATCAGACTGAAAAGCTTCACGATATTTCTCCCTGTGAAGGGCACAAGCTAAAAGAAGCTGCCCTCTGAGTGGGTTACTATGACCATGGAACTAACCTACTTAGGATAGGTCGTTCTCCGATTGAGAGTCTATGATTTTTTTTTTGCTGATGCAAATGACCCTTGGGGCTTAGTCTCCCTAAGGGCGATAGGGGACTCCATGCTCACTGTGCCTTAGGGAATTCAACTACACCTCACGGACAAGGCGAAGGCTGAAATATATGTTTAGGGTAGAATTCCCTGGTATTTCGGGGCTAGATTACTCGAGTGAGACCAGGCTGATATACTACAGGATATTTATCCTTGAAGGACATAAGTGAGTTAAAACAGGCTGCTCTCTAAGTAGGTAACCAGACCCGTAGAACAAACCTACTTGGGTTGAGAAAGCCTTAGCACAGAGTCAGAGGCACTCAGTCCAAGAACGAAAAAACACCTAAGGGTGATAGAGGTTTCCAGATGTGGACTCTTCCAGATGTGGACTTGTTCACTGTGCCTTGGGGAGTGCACCCCCCACCGACAAGGCCCAATGAAGGCTGCATGGACTTCTGTGGTTTGCCATTTCTCCTGTTCAGGGTAGAATTGCCTAGTATTTTGGGTCTGATTCACTCTTGAGTGAGGCCAAATACAGAATTTTTCTCCATGTGAAGGGCACAAGTGAGCTAAAACAGGCCGCTCTCCGTGTGGGTTAGTAAGCACATAGAACTAACCTACTTAGGAGAGATCGTTCTCGGATTGAGCGCCTCTGACATTTTGCAGATCACCTTTCTGCCCCTGGACAGAGGCAGATCTAGTGGAAACTACAATGCTATTTTTTAATTCAATTTTAAAATTTGTGTAGTTTTCTTTTTTCCCCCCTTCTTAAATATGGATTTTCTTGCTTTTGAGGAACTAAATAAATAAATGAAACCCTATTATAACTTCACAACACTGGCAATTATGAAGAAGGATAATGGAAATATAAAGAAATCTAAAACTGTGGAGGCTAAAAATTTACATTTTAAACATAACAGAACAAGATTAAACCAGAGGAAATTTAAATCTGATAAATGTCAAAGAAATACATTTATGTATTTTGATAGTAAAAGAGCACTCCCAACATCTGATACATTATAGTCACTGTGCTGCATATGAGTACAGACCGCAGAACTGGGATCCTAAATCTTGATATCTGATAAAATTGTACAAACATGTAGCCTGTCATTACGTAGATTCTCTGCAAATAAAATCATAAAAAGGTGACAATAAAAAAGTGAAAAAAAGTTCCCATTTATTATTAAATATTTTTTAAAACCTGTTTTTGCCATTACTTTATAATAGCTCAGCAAACAGGAAGTTTTACACAGCAGCCAAAAATGATTTTTTCCTGAAGTAATTTATCAGTAAAACCAGAATACAGAATTAGTGACAGGTAAGAATTTTCTAAGTGAAGAAAACTTCAGCCTGGGATTATATACATGTATGGTCAGTTTAACGTAACATGTTATGTCAATGTAGTGTTAATGATTAATGAATTCTAGCAATTCCACCTTGCAACAGGACACACAATTCACTAAAAATGTCAACTTCTACCCCAGTGATCTAAGAATTATGATATTATAAAGGAATCTTAACAGGCTGCACAATACATAAACCTTTTGATTGAAACAAGATGTTATAACTATATGCCAAAATATTTACAACAAATTGAGAATATTCTAATTAAAATTGTTAAATAAAAAAAATAAAAAATAAAAAAAAGTCACACAATTATTCCATTTAATTAAATACTAGTAGTAATGCCGTTTTTTTTTATAAGTGTTTTTGCAATAAATGAAAAAACATGTAAGCCCTTGATGCTTGAATTGTAAGTAGATCAATTAGCACAGTCATTGTCTGTGTTCAGAAATATCCTGAAAATGTGGCCTGGCTCCAGTCCTCAAGGACAGGAGTCACATCAACTCAGTAGGAAACTTCCAACCCATAAATCCTGGTTGTAACAGTTTTAGAGTGCCATTAAATGCAATCACATGCCAAGTTAGAAAGTGCAATATTATTGCAAAATCATGCCAGAGTCCTTGGACCTTGTCCATTTTCTGTGCTGCATCCATCAAAATAGCTCAAGGGTACTCCGAAATTATTTGAGTGACGGAACCCAGTGGAAATGTTTAGCAGTCATATAGAAAATTTAGATAGACATACAATAAATTAGTTGCCACATATTGTTATATCCTCATATAGACATATTATATATATTATTATATCTGTAAATAACATTTAGAAGCCCTTGGGTTTGCGCCACAAAAATAGCTGTTTCCTTTTTCAGATCAAGGATGAACTTCTCGCCAGCCTAACGAATACCCACTAGGTTAATTAAAAAGTAATGCTTGAATACCCAGGGCTCTCAAGAGTTTAGCAAATTCTAAAAATAACCTGCACTGTTCTGTAATTATTGATTAAATGATAAACCAATAGTTGGGAATCACAGGGCCTCATTTATTTGAGAAATTGTAGCTCACAGGAGCCCGCAATGTAGCCCGTAAACTAATTTACAATTCAATTGGCATCTTTTTGCAAATGATCTACGGGTAACGGTCTGAAAATCCCTGCAGTCATTACAACCGTAACTTACAACCCACTAAGCCTTTGATGATCTTTCAAGACCGAAAGAGTTACAAATTGCAAAATCGCTATTCAATTGCTACAATACCTCAAGCCCGCAAAATAAAATCCTATGGGTACCAAATAGGAGTTCTTTCACTAGTATTAGGACTTTCTTGTTTACACAACAGGATACAACAATTACATATGTTCATTTTACATTCAGAACTCTTATTTGTCTTTTAAAGTGGGAGAAGTAATAAAACGTGTAACAAAAAGTAAGGGAAGACAGCCAGTGGTACAACACAGCGCCCATTTGACAAGAAAGGTTAAATTACCAGTGTAATCGCTTTTCAAGCTTAATTACATTTTTTAGTTCACTAATAAAAAGAGACACATTGAGTTTTGCGATAAATGCTCCTTTAAAAGCGTTATTTATTTATTTTTTATTAAAAATGTATTGAAAACTAACAGGAAATACCCTCTGTGTGAGCAGAGAGTTGACACAAATCTAGATCTCATTGGCAGACACATAGGAATCACACAGCTATATGGCTGCACATTGGCTGACAGGGACAAGCCCCCCAAGGACAGTTACACATACAAAACCATTCATGTTGCTTCATTTAAAAAAAAGAAACGGTTTAATATTACCAAATGCCTTTTTTCAGATGTAACAAAGCTAAAAATGCTTTCAGTGACCCTTTAATTAACCTTAAAAATGCATGTGCAAACAGCGGCCAAAAAAGGATTTAGGGAGAGAAAAAAGGTTAAGGAGTCAGCAAAGGTTTAATTATTTATTAATTCCCAAATGCAGAAGGTGGAGTTAACCAAACCTCTGCTGACTTCATATCTCTGTGGATTTACCATTATAAAACCTCATTAAAATTCCAGAAGCACTTGTTGGTTTCATTCATTTAAAACTTCCCCCAATCCATGCCAAGGCCAATGTCAACCACTGCCACACTCCCACATCTGCCACGTTTGGTGTAAGAGGAACTGATGTGTCGGCAATCGCAGGTGTGCTGCTAGTAGTGACACTAAGTCTACTTCAAATGATACCCCAACAAGAATGGGTTTTATCTTAAAGAGCATGAAAAACTGGTTTAGCCATATACTAGCCTTTTTTTTATCTATAGCAAATCATTCTAGAGATTTGCAGCATTGTTTTTGCAGCCAATGTGCAATTCAGTATGCTAATTTGCACCTTAAAATACTTTATTAAAAAAAAAAAAAACATTACTATAAATTCAATGTTTTTTCCTTTTATGTCAGTTCCACTTTCAAAAGGCCAATGAAACATCATCTATATATAGCATGTTATCCTGAAGGTTTTGAATTGATAATGGTGCAAAATGTTTCAGAAAATTTAAAATAAATAAATACAGCCTTTCATTTATTTAATTGTATTCAATTTTGTTGTAATAACTGTAAACATTCTCTCCTAGGGAGGAATAGAAACCAGAGTGGAACGTGAGGAGCTGTACCCATACATATAGGTCTGTTTAAAGTCTGCCACTGGAAACAGCAATTTGACTATAGAAATAAATAGAAGAGTAAGCCTCAGCAGGATAAACCATATTCCCCATGCTACAGCCAGGCTAGCAGTCCATGATGGGGTCTCTCATTACACAAGCAGAGTGACTTACATGTGATTTTTTCCCCCAAATAGCAAAAATCCTTTTCTTGTTAAGATTAAATTTAACTTAAACCATTTCAATTCAATTGATCTTGAATTTTTAATGAAACTAGCAGTACCAGGATACTGCAAATAAGTTTAAATCCTTTGTTCTTGAACTGCAGTGGTTTGGGGCTTTATTTGGCTGGATTATAACAAAAGTTCTTATATAAAATAAAAAAACTATTGTTGCTCCTCAAGAACGCAAACATTGAACAAAGGAGCCTGGAAATACTGTACTCTATATAGACACTATAAAGTGATGTAAATATAGCTGCTAGCGACATATTGGCAGAACGCGGTCCCATGGCAACTGAATTTAAATGTCAGTCTATAAATATGGATGTTCTTGAAGATAAAAACGCAGTATTATACGATGTTGACGTGCTTGAGCGGTATTACAGGATAATTGATAGTTTTCGGTTTTCTCTATAGCTGATCTGACTCTAGCCCTTGAGGGTTACAGACAGGCTACATTTTCAGGATTTTTCTGAACACAGATACTTCAGTCAAAATTACATCACAACATGACCGCTAATTTTTTATGAGAAAAAAAAAAATTATGCCTCTGCAGGACTCTGGAAGGACACATGCATGATATGTTCAAAAAATAGTGTGCGTTAGGGGTGTTTACATTTCTGGAGAGCTATGATTGCAGTGAATGATGCAAAGTGTCCGCTTCTGGACCAGTGAGAGGGAATGGGTGTGGGGCACTGGCATAGGAAGGGAGGGGCACAGGGTCAGACTGCCCCGGGCACAACCTCCATGGGGGCGGCACAAAATGACAAGAACGCCGGTCAGTTGCTGTGATGCCACGTGTGTGTCTGTGAGTGTAAGTCTGTGGGTGTCTGTGTGCGCCCTTGCCGCCTGGGGCTGCCCCAGAGTCCAATATTCAAACAATGGCTCTGGACTACTGCCGATTCCCTCCTCTTCCACTCATCTCTCGGTCTGTGATATAAAAAAGAAAAAAGGGTCACTGTAACTGGCCAGTTTTCAGAAGTATTAAATAGAAAAATCACTTATTCCTTATCTATTAAAATTATCATTTGTTGGAAATTTTGTCCCATTATATTTAGGCTGCAGCTTATCCCATGTTTTTTAAACTGTGGCAGAGTGTGGAAAAAGTACTCTCTGCCACCAAAGCTGTGCGGCCACAAGGCAGTCACAGGAAAATGTGTTGAAGTTTGAAGAAAAAAAGAAAAAAAAGATGTTTACTACATAAAAGTTACAAAAGATGGACCTTTTAAACATTTCTATTGGGGTTATTAGCTGGAAGAGCATGCTCAGTTGGTTAAATCTGAGTAATGATTAACACTACTAACTGGTCAGATGGTTCCTGCTAATCCCCTGCACAATGAAGTGAGATGAACCCCTTGGCTAGGTAGGAAGATCTTGAAATGTAATTTCTGCCTAAAATAGTAATATTCAAACAACCAGTTAAAAAATATCCATATTTATTGGTAGCTTTCAATTGTACTCCAATTGGGCCCTTTGACAATCCTATGATCATAAATGGGACATGGCAAATGCAGTGGAAGCCACCATTATTCTTTCATTGATGCCTTCCCACAAGTGAAAAAAGACATTGAACACAGATCAGGTTCCTTTCCCTCTTCACCATCGCGAAATCTGACAGCTGCAGTTCCGCCGCTGGCTGACAGATGGCGCTGCCGATTTTCGGATACTGCTGAAAATAGTATATAAGGCGCGCCGACAGAAGAGGCCCTGAGCTATGAGAGGTGCGCCCGAGGACCTGGTGCCCGCACCAAACATAGCGATGGCCTCGATGTCGATTCAGCTCCGTCGAGTAGCGCCACGTCAGAGGAGAGAATAGTTATTTGCCTTCCCTGGAACTTGACGGCGCCCAAAAACTGGGCTGCAGCTGTCAGTGCTGCACAAGAAATGTGCAGGCAAAGAGGGATAGATCTAAAGGCAGCATTCCTCAGTGCCAGTTCTTTCAATATAAAACAGAAATATTATTAATATTCAAGCTGAACAGCGGTGGGCACCCTACAAAGTCCTGGATTTCAAGATCTTTCTAATTGAGCACAGATCAATCAGAATGAAAGAATCTAAGAAAGTCAGATGTACTAAAGCAGAGAGAGAACCTAAACACACAGAGATCCAGCAATCCAGTTAAAAACATTCAAGGTTACATTTATTTTTTTATCTTTTTAAATATTTATCACATAATCACGTCCAACCAGCACAAGCGCATTAAAATTAATCACACATGTAGATAACAGCAATGCCAAAATCAGTATTATTTTTCTGGAAAGAAACTGAAGTATTGGTATAAAAGGAAAAACAAGATGTGGGCATAAGCTTTTTTTCAGAGTCTTACTATTTTTAAAAAATCATAATTGATAAAAAAAAATGACTATTCTGGAATTATGTGGGCAGTTGCTGTTCTACTCCAAAACTAATTGGTAAAATGTGTGAGGGGTGACTCACAACTTGTAGGCATAATTATATTTAATCATCCTGTTACTTTATACTAATTTAATGGATATTTAAATGTTGCATTTAGCTGTAGCCCAGAGCAAAGGTATTAATGTAATCAAATATGTAATTGTAGTCATATTGAGTGCTATGCTTAAACTACAGACTGAACTTGCAATCACCCTTCTTAGCATTACAGTTAAACAGAAAAATTGATAGATTCTTCCCATTGAGTGGTAACATTTCTAACACATGCTCATAGGGATTTAAGCAAATAACACTCACAAGCTGGGTTCATCCTCACAGGCTGCTAATGTCACAAGATAAATAAAGGGCCACTTTAATGTCCCTAGCAAGAGGAATTAGTAGTTTAAAGGCTTTTCAGATTTTGCACTTATAATGCATAAGTATAATTTATGTATGCAGCACATTTCATAAAATATTTAATTTTTATAAATATCTAAATATCCTTCTAATGATTATGTTGACACCTCCAGGTGTGTCTACACAGGCCCCTGATCCCTACCCAATCAGCATGAAGCATTAGGGAAGCAATTTTTAACTGATTAAAGACCTTCTGTGCTTTCCTCAGCCAATAGGAAAGCACTGTCTGTGCTGCCCATGCCCTTCACCACAGACACACTACATATCTCAGGTTGCTTTGCAGCACAAACAAGAACCCCGGAATTTAATTCAAATGTTTCAGATAACCCGATTGGCCAAAACAAATAATGCTAATTTAGCCTGGGTTTGGAGGGGGCGTCAACCCTAATTTGCAACTGTCAGAAATTACAAGATATTTTGCTAACTTTAAGGTAAGTGTTTAAATGTTTATAATGGTATTTTTTTCCATGCAAAAATTATTTTAATTCATTATTAATTCTCCTCTGATGCATTCATAATCCAGCAAGCTTAGCTATGCCTTTAATTATACATTGATCATTAAAAAATTCCTATTTAATACAAATCGAAAAGGTTAATACTACATTAAATTTTCAAAGATTAAAAGTATCGGTATTCAGTGTGTGTTTGACACCTGACTGATAAGGTCATTAGGGAGACTATTTGGGTTTTGCTTGGGAGACAGGTCTAAAGGCTTTTAGGAACCATCAGATATGATAACAGAATAAAACAATCTCTGATAGGCTGCCTCAGCTAAAGCTTTTTACCAAGGGAAAAACGCCAACACAACAAGTCCCAGCCAATCAAGATCATTGTTCTTGTTCCTAAACTTTAGGTCTGAAAATGTAGACAAAGCCACCTCTCCTCACTGACCTTATAGTGGGTAGATACCCGCAGTAGTGGAGTCTGATTAATATTGAATGTTGCTTTTTAAAATGACTGAATATGGGCCTCATTCTATTATCGGCCGCAAACCGGCCGTAAGGCTGCGATTCCTTGCGTGGGTCCTGTTACCTCGCAATTCAATTATACGGCCCCGCAAGGATCTCCTCTTACGGCCGGCCGTAAATCTTGCTACCGGCCGTAAGCTCTGAAATCTAAAAAGTCAAAAATAAATTCAAGACAGCTCTGTAAAGCTCTGTTAATGCCAGGGATCATATAGGGGACATGAGGATTAAAAGTAACCCACTCTCAAGCTTGCACATCAGCCCAAACCCGAGTTTAAATTAACGGTTTATTTTCCGGCTGCGGCGTGGGCGGGTCTGAGGTGCTCCAAGCCCTCGGGACTTTTTACATGGATATTTCACGTATATTAAAAAATATATATTTTACGGTTTTGAGTATAGGGGAATTTTGTGCTATTTTTGCTAACACCGAAAATCCCTTTATAGTCTTCTCAAAGTGCAGGATGGCTTTATTTGGGCTATATTATGTGCTTATTGGTGCTAGCGGGACCTCTTTCCTGCAAGTAAGCTGCGGCTCGGTTTTAGCCTTGCAGAGAGGGTTCCCGGAGCAATTGAATTGCAAATAGGATTTTCTTACGGCCGATTTCCTTGCGGCCGTTTTAGATCAAAGGATTTCCTCCGGCGCGAGCGGCCGCAAGAGATAGCAAGGCACCGGCCGCAAGCCTGCCGGAATGCCCGGCCGGAGGGGAATAGAATAGCAGAATAGCTTGCGGCCGGTCCTTGCGGCCCCGCAACGGCTGCGGCCGATAATAGAATGAGGCCCTATGACTTTAGCTAATGATCAGTGCTTATTTAAAACAGCTTGCTCATGTTCTTAGGACACCAGAGTGATCGTTTTTAAAAAACAAAACAAAAAAGAAAATGTTTTCATAAAGAATAAACAAATCTTTCTTTACTTTTCAAAGTCAGAAACAGTCATCTTTATCACATGCTATATGAAAGGAAGAAAAAGTAATTATTTCCCCCCCAAAAAACCCAACTAGCTGTAGATTCATAACTATGTGATCACATAACTGTGTGACTAATTAAATAATCTCTTTACCGATGAGCTCATCTTGATGGAAATAACATTGACAATGTCACATTATAAGAAATTAGTTGGGTTGTACCATGATATTATGGAAATCTGTAGCAATATTTGGCATGTGTTGGAAAATTCAGAATTTATGTGAAATAAAACACTCATCTCCTATATTAGTTATATCTGCCTTTGAACAATTATCCTTGATAACAATAAAAAAAATCTTTGTACAGTGAGAAAAAAATATATTCAGTCATTTGTCACTTGAGAGAGTTATCCTATTGTAAGTTTCACTTCCATTTAATTATATAAATTCCACATCATTGTAGCAGCCTTCCAAGAGAAGATAATACACAAAAATGCACTGTGAAATATTATCAAATACCGTCATTCAGATGCAACAAAGAAAACATTTCTGTCCATGTCCCTTTAATGTTGTAGATACACCAAAAAAGCAGTAAATGTCATTTTAGAAAGTACACCCAGTGCATGCTGTAAAATAAAGGGTATTATGGAGGTCCTTCAATTTAACGGCATGTTGACAACTAAGTATGTTGAATGTGTTCAGTCATTCAGTCTTGTCCGACAATATGGACAACAGCACACCAGGTACATCTTGTGTCTGGGTGTGCTAATCCATAAGGATTTCATGGATACTGGAGTGGGTTGCAGTTCCTTTTCCAGTGGACAATTTGTCTGCCATCTCTGCTATGACCTGTCCATCTTGGGTGACCCAACATGGTATAGCTCACAGCTTCATTGGAGGTACACAAGCCCCCAACACAATGACAATTTAGTGATCCAGAAGGGGAAGTATGTGGAATACAGACACTGGAATTAATACTGACAAGGAGTATTAAAGTGACACAGAAACACTTCTATTTATTTTTATGTGTATTTTTTTAATTTCTGCATTAAACAAAACCTCAACTGGTTGTAATAAATAAAAAAATTAAAAAAAACACAACTTTAAGAGGAAGTGCCTTGAAATGGAAGAGACGTTACAGTTATTTTATGTATAAGAATGCACCCTCTTATTTAATAGTATTACCAACAGCACTTAAAAAATGAAGACTAGCAATGGTAGTATTAAAGAAGAAGAGCATGCCCGGTTGAAAAAAAAATGGTAAGTGACAGACATTTAACAAGGGGATAATACAATTAATTGTTAACAGTGTCATTAGTATCACCTTTTTTAAACCAGACATGCCTATTTTATTTATTACGCATACTGCTAATTGTTGTTGTGGATTTTTTTTATTTTTTCGTGCATTTTTCATTCCTTAAAAAAAAAAAAAGGACATTTTCTGTGTTCCTTTTGGTTTTCTTAACAGTACAAAAAGTAAACTAGATTAGTAATTAGTGGATAGTGCGTCCTCCCAAGCACGCGCTTTGCATCCTGACAGCATCCACTAGGCAATTATTGAGGATGCCCCTTCAGACCTGACATTTAAGGAGGTGACGCTCCTTCTGATAACTTATCCCACTGCGAGAATCATACTGAAGTTTTTCATTATGAAGAAATTCTCTTGCAAATAAGCAATTCAGAGGAGTCTTACTGATGGCAATAACAGATGTAGTAATTATGACAGCATATCTCCTTAGTAATTAATATTAAACATTTACATGCACGGCTTGCAACTAATCGTTCCACTTAGAGGGAAACGGACATAATGGACTTTCTATAATTGGATTAAATGAACATAGTGAAGTGTTTCATCTCAGAGAACTTCTCAACTCCTATGTGACCCTATCCTGAATTTTTATTATACTTTATTAATTATGTTTCACACATTTTGTAATAAGTACTAAGATTAGATATCTATAATAGGTTCATAATTCTTTAAAATGTAGGAGCCCGAAAAAGGCATATTAGATAGGAATGTATGCAGTAGCAAGAGCTTGCGCCACCCGGGCTACCCTGAGTTTGAGTTTTATTTTGGGACAGAATCTACCCTTTGGCTTCAGCAGATCAAGTGGGAGAAGACTTTGAATACACAAAAGTTTATCTTCAGTACAACTGCAGGGAAGCTGATTTGCTTACAAGAATACTCCCTCTTGAGACATTAACAGGCATCAACTGGGAAGAAAGCAAAATGAAGCCACTCAGAAAAGAATAAGCGACAATATTAAAATGTTGCATTTATTCTTTTTGCCTTGTAAAACATGTTGTCCTTTATCATGTTTAGTTATCAAAAATAAAAAACTATAGAAAAGTTTTCACCATAGTGGTCATTTAATGACAGACATTTTGCCTTTCTTCCTTAAAGGATTAGAAATCCAGAAGGAACCGTGGATTCAGAAAAGGTCTATATTCAGTTAGTTTATAAGACTGACATTTTATGTAGCCACTAGACAGTAGAATTAAATAGATAAATAATTCACTGAAGGATAATGCTACCGCTCCGACTATAGGCAGATTATCAGTCCAAGATGGAACACAATTAGTCTGGTAAGAGTAAGATTATCTTAAAAAATGTGTATGGCTTACATTTTGTTATTTTCTTACATACTTCACAAAATGTGATTTTTTCCCCCATAATGGGTTTAAAAAAAAAATAAAAAAAATCTATATACGGTACTATATATCTATATACGGTAGCCGACCCGATTATAAGCCGAGGCACCTAATTTTACCATAAAAAAAACTGTGAAAACTTATTGACTCGAGTATAAGCCGAGGGTGGAAAAGAGGGTCCTTCCCACCTGATCATCATCTTTCCCCCTAACCTCCTCCTTACTGCACCCTCTCCAATCCCTATCCCCCTCTCTCCTTACTTGCTACTATGCTCCGATGAGCTGATGAGAATAGTAGCAAGTAAGGAGAGAGGGGGATAGGGATTGGAGAGGGTGCAGTAAGGAGGAGGGAGAGAAGAAAGGAGAAAGGAGGAGGATGATGATAAGGGGGGGGGGGAGGATTATGATGATGATGATGATAAGGGGGAGGAGGAGGATGATGATGATAAGGGGGGAAAGGAGGAGGATTTTTTTTTACTCTAGTGTAAGCCGTGGGGGCTTTCAGCATAAAAGAAAATGTGCTGAAAAAGTCAGCTTATACTCTAGTATATACGGTATATATATCCCCTCTATCACAGTTTACACCATGTATTAGTCCAAAGCAATTCCCGCTAGGTATGCTATTCCCCAATCCTAAAAACATTGCAAGAGAACTGCTACGAGTGACTGCGGTACCAAAGGATCCAAATAAGCACAGCACACATCTCCACTGATTCTTGCCCTGCTAAAAGATTATTTTTAGACTTTTATACCAAAACCCCCTAAAAGATCAGAGTGTCTCTCACATATACATTACAGTAGCAGCTTTTTTGTCCCATCCTGGGAGAAGAAAAAAAAAAAACAATTTTCACTTGTTCTGACTTAAACTAGAAGGGGTTGCTAGCGCTTACAGGTGTCAGCACCTCAAAGGCTGCAAGCCAATTAAATAAAATAAGTAACAAAAGAATAAAAATTGAGAAAAAAATATTTGCTATAACTAGAAACGTTATTGTTGAAAAAGGTATTGTTAGATCTTGGTCACAGCAGGAATCACTTTATCAGAGGCAAAAGTCACAGCAGTTTCAACACAGAATTCTTTCTCGCTATGGGGACATCTATGCTCCAACATTGATATCCGATAGCTAGGGAAATACTATTACCAGGAAACAGGGATGCAGTGTAGGTAGGGGACATGATGAAATTTGCGCCTTTGTATATATTATAGGTTTTTGCATCTTTCAGTAATTTCCGAATCTCCATGACCTCATGGACCGTAACACACCAAGCAAATCTTTATGTCCATAGTCCTGCTGATCCACTTGGTTTTCATGGCAGATACTGGAGTGGGTTGTCAGTTCCTTCTCCAGCGGGCCACAGCAAACAGCTCCTGGTATTCATAGGTGGTCTCCCATCTAAAAACTGACCAGAGCCAAACCTCTTGGATCCTTTACTGGAATCGAACCCAGATTGCAGTGGTAAAAGCACCGAAACTACTGGACCACCAGGGAACCCAACCAAACTTTACAACCTTCATTTACAAGAGCATGCTTTAACATTGCAAAGTATTTTATCAATGAAACACAAGGGCCCTCATTCAATTGCTAAATGGTTTATTGTTTTATAATTACATTGTATCCCTAAAAAATATTTTAACTAAGAATAAAGATAATTATTTTACAGCATTGCAACATTGCATTGACAGTAAAATTAGTCTAAAAGTAAAAATTAAAAAAAAAAATACATAAATTAGTGCTTACAAGAGCTTCTCAGTAAAATAAAGTACACAAAAAGTAAAGAGATACATGGGTATATTTTTTATTACTAGTGAAATGCAGAAATATTACTTGACCCTTTACCAGAGGTCCAGTGCTCATCAGGGGCATGCAAGTCGCCCAATATCAGAACCATTTCCAAAAAGTTCCATAGTAACCAAATACAATCTCTTAAGCAAATCTCTATTTTTACCCCTGACACAATGGGTTGCATGATTAGTGCATTTTATTCCTAATCACATATATAGTTGTGAGCGTACGAGTTGTTGCTAGCGCTTGCGGGCTCGCATAGCGTAGCGAGGGCTGCGGGCGAGGGCCTCAGTTGCTGGCATGGAGTGCCGAAGGCACTCCTTGCCAGCACCTGCGACCCTCGCAAAATTTACGTTCAATCGCAAACACCACACAACAACCGCGACCACACAAACGCGACACACCAACTACGACCCTCGCAAACTTTACCTCGCAACGCAAACAACATACGAGACACGTTACCACTCATTACGACCTCGCAACAATCGGAGGCAACTCGCGAACATTACAAAATTCAAAAACACAATAAGTACACACAGCACATACATAAAAAGCTTACCTACAGCAAGAGGAAGCATCCAGGACCTCAAAAAAACAAGTTACACCTTCATTTAACTAAAAATAAGATTTTGAACACTAAGAAATTCGCTAAGCGAGAGAAAAAATGGCCGCCGAACAAAACGAAAACGAGGCTACAGCACTCTAAACACGCAAAACACCACAAGAAACTCGCAAAACACCACAAACGAACTACGGATATTCCGTTAAGACGCATACCACACATTACCCGCCATTTTACGCCAATGCGGAAGTACACAATGAATCTGGTAATCTAGTACAAAATAAGAAAAATCACATAAATCTAAATACAAGAATGACCTATGGGTATTTCTACTGCTAAGCCAAGTCCAGCCGTTCAATATAAATGGCCTTGTTCTCCCCCTCAAGTGTAGGGGATGGTTCATTGGTGCAATAAAAACTAAAACTACTCTTGATTTAAAGGTGCATGAAAACAGAAAACAACTGCAACGCTTCAGGTCCTATGTACCGTAACTTCCCCAAGGGCCTGAAAGGTAATATTCACTAACTGTGATTACAGTCTGACGTACAAAGCATACGCCAATAATTCAGGATGACAAATCCAAAGAACAAATACCAAGATAAAAAGTAAAACCATGAATACATTAGTTAGTAGTTTCAAATGACTAACTTTCATACTCATGCATCCTAAAAATGTAAAATATCCTCTTAGAGAGCTACACTTGAACAGGGAATACGTTACTAGAATGTAAATAAAATACAGCCTTTCATTTATAACATTTACTAGGAAAATTGCCCGTCAAAAATGACGGGAGTAAAATTGTAAGCCTGGTAATGCGGTTTGTCACACAATGCAAGGCTATGGGCCCTCTGAGCACCTTTGGCGCTCACAGTGTGCCCCGCGATGAGCGCCTTCACCGCTCATTGAGAGCCGCAACTTTCCTGCTTTGCAATGATCACCTTTGGCGCTCATTGCAAGCCTTGCACCCTGTGTACTTTATAGGCGTCGCACTTGAGTGTTACTGTCTTGGGTTAAGTGTTACTGCTTAGGACTCGTTTTTACGTCCTTCATGCTAGTTTTACGTCCTTCGTGCTAGTTTTAAGTCGTGTTGCGTTTTTTCGGCAGCCATTTTTTCTTCTCACTTAGGCGATTTTCAATCGTGAAAAAATGTCAAAATATGGCTCAAATTAACTTGCAACCTCACTCACAGGCTCCCTGCCTCTCCCACTGTGCTGTGTGTGAGTGTGTAAGTTACTTTGAGGCATATTTGTAGCTTTTTTCAGGTTTTTACAGTTCAGTGATTCGGCCGTTAAAGTCCTAATTTTGTGAGGCCCACAGTCCATATACGTGCCTCTGGTCCTAAGTCCTACGGGCCGTAATTCTGCGGCCCTCGCTAAGTCCTACGGGGCACGCGATGAGAGTCTGTGGCACTCATTGTAGCCTAAGTCCCGCGTGTTTCAACTGCTCACCTCACAGTCGTGTGCGCCTGTCAACGACTCGTCTCGCTTTGGAAGGGCCGCAAACTTTGGTCCAAAATTATGCTGGTGGTCCAGGATTCGGTGCTTTCCAGTCAGGGAACCAAGAGGTCACACCACCCTGAAGCCATACAGGGTTGGGCCTGGTCAGTACTTGGACCGGAGACAACCTAGGAATACCAGGAGCTGTATGCGGTGGCCCACTGGAGAAGTAACTGGCAACCCACTTCAGTATCTCTGCCATGAATACCAAGTAGATCAGCATGGTGTGTTGCGGTCCATGAGGACATGAATAGTCAGACACGACTCAACACACAAGCGGATGTGGAATCCACCATTTTACATTCCAGTTTTTTACTACCTGAGGAAGGAGAATTTGAATACAGAGAAGTTGTATCTGAACAATGGGAATATGGCATCTACAACTGCTTGTGCCCTCATTATAAGAAATACAATGTGCATTAGTTTGCAAGGACACACCATGTTGAGACTGAAGCTGGATAAAGCAAAGAAATGGAAATCTGCAGTAAATAATATTTGTATGCGACACCTATTACGGTCCATTGTGTATCTTTTACCCAAACGTCTCAAAACCACAACACTCTCAGGATCAGGGAATTATGCCACTGGCCAATGCATTAATATACGGGTTGATAAATTTATATGAAATTACCAAAGCTAGACTAATTGGGAGTCAGCCAATCTTTTGATTTTTGCAAGGAAAGTGTTAAACATTGAAAAATATGTAGAGTAAGTGAAAGGGTTTTGAACTGTTATATTACATTTCACATATATTAGGAGGGATAAGCACCTTATAATATAATTATATGGCTTAATTTCCCAAAGTGAAAAGACCAATTTTCATAAAAAAAAACACAGACACAGAGAAGGTCACAGGTAATGGAAAAAGTGGAAAAAATGATGGGAAAAAATCAGAAGGCTGGCAATGCGGTTTGCCATACGATGTGAGGCTTTTGCTCCTCTGAGCACCTTTGTTGGTTTTATTTTCAAAGTCCTGCATGCCTGGTGGTTTTCTTGTGTTATGGTTTTCGCTGCCGTGTATTTTCTAAGTCCCACGTTGTTCGTGTGTGTTACGGTCTTGGGCGTTGTGTATTTTCTAAGTCCTGCGTGCCTGGCGTTGCAGAGCCTTGTTTTTATCTGGTTTCAGAATTTTTCCGCCATTTTTTCCTTCACTTAGCGGATTTTCGTTCTACGAAAAACGCAAAATATGGCTCCAACTAGTTTGCAACTTCACTCCACGGCTTCCTGGGTCTCCCAGTGTGCTGTGTGTGAGTCTGTTTTTTTTTTTTTGTGTTTTGGAGTTACGCGTTTGAACCAACTGCGTGCCCCAACTGCTTGCCTCGCTTTGTGACGCTCGCAGTGCAATAAGTCCTGCATGGATCAATGGCTCGCCTCACTGTGCAAGTGCATGACCAACATGGCAAATGTCACCAACATTGAAAACTATATATGTGATTACATTTTCTGATGCAAAAAAATAAATATTTTTTCATGCATGAGAAATAATTGCTTTATACTGTAGAACAATCACATTAAATATAGATAGGGTGGGTGGGATTGTTTTCTCTTCCTCTGTCCTGATAAAAAAAAAAAACTAGAGGAAACTGAAGGACAGTGAGCCTTATGGATGTCTGAAAGACAACATATTGTTATCTGGATTCCATTAATTTTATTGTAAATCAGGTAACCTAGTTTGTAAAAAGAAAATTCTCTAAATCGATCTTCAAATCCCTTTGATCATACTGTATTCCTCACTTCAATCACAAAACAAACAGATGTGTACATGGTACCAGATGCAGTTAGAGACCATGTGAATTCAATATTCTAGCTTTTAAAGGCTTTTTTCCCCCCAAAATAAAATAAATAAGGTTTAGTAAAATCTGTTCTTTTATATCAAAAGAAAAATAAATCAACACAATATCAGAGCCAGTAAATTGTGCCCATGTCTTTGCTGCCTTAAACCATGTATATACTTTCTCCTAGGAAACCGTGGCCACCCTCTGAATGTTAATTTGTGGCATAAAAGAAACTACTTAGTGGGAGAGACTACTCCCAGCAAATGAAAGAATAATATACCTCTGTGCTGACAAGAGGGTTTAATCATTCTTATGAAGGGTCGGCTCCAGTGGCAGAACTAAAGCGGACAAACTTCAGCTTACATTGTATTTGCATCCATTGTGAATTATTTATCTTATTTCTAAAGCTAGTTCCTTTAAAGGCACCCCACCCCATTCATTATGATGCAAGGGTATGTCAATGTAAAATGTTACTCTGGAAAAAGGTATATATAAAATCATACATGTGCAAACAGCAACAAATCAAAGGTTTAACCAAAATCTATAACTAAAAAAAAAGTTTTTTGTAATATAATTGCCATTACTGTATCCCTCCCCATCTATCTCATTATCCTGAGCACTACTGAAAGAAGTGAAAGGATTCAACTGTGATAACTACGTCATAAAAATGACATTTTAGAGCTGAAAAAAAAAAAAAAAAAAAAAGTACAGAGAAGGCAACAAAACTAATTAGGGGAATGGAGGGGCAAAGTTATGAAGAAAGACTAACCAAATTAAACTTATTTTCGCTAGAAAAAAGGCATCTAAGAGGGCATATGATTATCTTAAACTGACAAGAGGCCATCCTTTGAGGTTAGAAGTAAAAAGATTTCACCTTAAGAAAAGGGTTCTTCACAGTAAGGGTGGCTAATCTTTGGAATTCTCTACCAGAGGAGGTGGTGACAGCGGATTTGGTCGATAACTTTAAAAAGGGATTGGATATTTTTCTAAATAAAAAAGGGCATTCAGGGTTATCCTGGTTAAATTAGAGAATATTGATCCAGGGAGAGATCCAGTCGCCAATATCTGGGGTCAGGAAGGAATTAAATTTTTTCTATTTTAAAGACAATTGGCAAAGTTTCACTCTTTGACTTCCTCTGGATCAATTAATAATTAAACTGAATACTGCAGATCAGAGGAGATCTTAAAAGGTTGAACTTGATGGACTAAAATTATTTTTTCCACCTCAATTACTATGTAACTGATTAGGCTGTCTTGGTAAGGCGTGAATAATGGAAGTTGAAATCTTTAACTTGCTTTTGATGTCCCTGCTGGACCCTAGATACAATAATGATACTTTGATGGAAACGTGTGTGAGAAGAGTGTTTCTATTTCTTGATAACATTTCTTGTATCTATCTAAACTTTCAATCTGTATCTGTGAGGGGCAAAGGGTATGGTGTCAGTCAATCTTATCCAATTATCTAACAAACAGTGCTGCCATTCCGTTACCTACACCCCCACCAGCTTTTAGGATGTGATGGAACAAGCATAAAACACATTCCTTTACTCAGGAAGTCTTCAAAAATTCAGATTGTCTCTCAAATATTATTATCGTTTATTTGTAACGCGCCAACATATTCCGTAGTGCTATACATAAGTTAAAGATTCATACATTGCAAAGAGTGTATGGCCCTGTCTTTGAGCTTGGAATCCGGTGTCCATAGCGCTTTCCCTAAAGCACTGCGCAGGATTGAAACTCGCAGACTTACAATCTAAAATATGTTTCATGTCCATGACTTACACAGCTGCTAATATTGTTAGTTTGGTACATAATTCCCAAGCATGGTCCCAGTTATTGCAGAAATGGAAATTACACGTAAATAAAAAGGTAACTGCAACCGGTTGTTAAACATTTAGAAAATGGGCTTTCTGTTGATCTTTAAATGTTTTCTGTAGGTCACCTCTAACTGTATCGCTTTAAGTCTTGCCTTCTATATTATGTAAAATAATGGCGTAGACAAGCGTTTTGTTTTTTTCTTCTTCTGAAATGTCAAAACTTTTCTTTTTTTGGGGCCAATATATTTTATGTCCTAGAGAGAGACATGTCCCCTGCTGACTCCGGGACATTCCAAATGAGCAATGAACTTGAACAGAGGACAAGTCATTTTCTCAGCGTCACTACAGTGACCTCACAATCACATGATCCCTAAATTACAACGTGTTCGCTGCTAATCCGTTACAAATACAGATTCTCTTCTCATATTTATTTCACCCAAAAAATTACTCAGATGCAGATACTATTCATTATTTGTATCTTTGAAAAAAAAAAGTTTGTAAAATACAGTAATAACTAGGTCTCCGTTTTATTTACATAGGGAAGTGCACTTAACCTCTTAGTAATGAAGAGTAAAAGTGGTTCACACATAATTACAAGATAAACTTAAGCACAGTTTGAGCTGAAGGAACATTTATAATTAACCTTTGTACACAATGTTGTGTTATAAAGAGTTTGTTCCATATGAAATCTATATCTTTATTGCCACGAATTTCAAAGAAACAATGTTCCATACATTATTCAGAGAAAGGGGTCACTCCATACGAATTAAACATGGTGTCAGAAGTATGGGGAGCATACATGTTGAGTGGGGGGGAGTAGAATCACAATACAGTGTTCCCTTGGTACTCATCAGTACTCAAAATTACAGACAAATGTGCGCCGTCAAAAGAGCGCAAGTTTTCAAATTCTGTATCCCCTAACACCCTGAACCTCCTCTTACCCTAACCCTATCCCCATGCCTAACCCTAAACCTTTAACCTCTAAGCCTAACCCAAAGACCCCTAACCCTAAAACCTCTACGCCCAAGACCCCCCCTAAGTCTTGGGCGTAGAGCGCGCTAAGGGCGTGCTACTGCCGAGCAAGTATCGAGTGCCAGAGCATTTTTTCCCGTCATAGAAATGCATTAAATACCAAATTAGACGAGTTTTGTAGCCAACAAGTGGGTTGGTACCACTGTATAAAAAGGTATATAAAACCAAGTTATTCATTGAGAAATATGATTTGGGTTGGATCGTAAAAGAGATGCAAACACGTTTTTTCTAAATTACATTCAGTTTCACAAGACTTGAAGCCCAAGAGCCGCAACACCTAACATTTTCTACATATATCTAAATACGTGTCCAATTGCCCACTAGGCTACCTTGTTCCTATTTTTTATGTATATTTCATACTCCTATGTGTTTAACGTTTTTTCTCTTTTATTGATATTTGTTTCAAATGTTTAATAAAGTGAACAGTGCTCTGTAAAAAATCAAGTGTAATTAAGTTATTGCACATACAAAATATTCCATATTTGAAACCCCCACTGTGTCGCTGTAACCGGGCACCTTCGAATTAATGGTAAAATATAAAACAGGGTTAACATGACAATATCTTACACTAGTCCTGTAACTAAATCCGAAAAACAAGTAAATGGTTTCAGAAATAATCACATAAACACTAATAACTGCTTAAAATGTGAAGCAGACACCAATTAAACTAAATGACTCCATTAATGGACACTCGAAACAAATATACAAAGCACAGCTTTTACACGGAAACTGCATCGCCTTTTATCTGACCTCAGTGTCTGCTTTCCTAAGAGGATGTGTTAATTCACACAAGGATGTGATGCCTGAAAACAGACAGCTAATAGACACCAGCAAGTTGGAATTAAGACAAAAGCCAGACTTTCGGACTTGTTTACATCTCCAGATGTTCACATATCAAACTGTGATTTACAGACCCAAACCAAGCAATTTTCTTTTTATTCAGTTGCTAATCATTTCCTTTTTTGTCTCTGTGGGTTTTGACACCAGTTTAGTAACATCTTTCTTGAACCCTTTCTTCATCTCTTCCCAGCACTTTGGCTAAATGAGTGCCTAGTCTTAAAGGTGTTTACCTGGATTGCCACTTAACCTTGTTGGTATTTCATAGATACAAAGATGCTGCTCTACGTAGTCACATTTTTAACTCATTTTGCAGCATTGCCAGGCCACCGCTAATTTTACAATGCCACTCAGAATCTAAGGTTCATTTTATCTTGAACTAAAATGAAAAATTAGTGGTTCAGGAACAGTGTCTGGAATAAAATTTCAAACCACATTAATGGAAATGTAGATGCAAAGCCAATACAATAGGGATTCATTTAATTTATTAACCAATTAGCAATAACATTGTTGTTTAAAAGCTATAGATCCCAGGGAGTAACTAGCCTATTTAGACTAATTATACCCTGTAGTCAAGGCATGTTCAAGTGGAGATTTTACTAAAGGACTGTGGGGGCTGCAATGTTTATCTCAGTGTTCAATGTGCTCAATTTCCTATCATGAAACTTTACATTGCAGTGCAGTCTTATTGTTGTTGTTGTTTAGTCATTCAGTCGTGTCTGACTCTACGTGACCCTATGGACCCCAGCACGCCATGTGCATCTCTCAGTCACTGCCCCGCTGAGCTCCATCAAGTTCATGTTCATTGCTTCAGTCATTGCCTCATCTATCCATCTCCGCCTGTCGTCCACTTCTTCTTGTGCCTACAATCTTTCCCAGCATCAGAGTCTTCTAGGGAATCCTGCCGTCTCATGATATGGCCAAAATATTTGAGCTCATGATCATACCTTCTAGTGAACAGTTTGTCTTGATTTCCTGAAGTATTTATTTATTGGATCTTCTAGCAGTCCAAACAAGCACTATGTACATTTGATTATAAGCTCAAAAACAGGGCCCTCCCTTCTTTATAAGGTGTTAAGTTTTTTTTTTTTTTGCCATGTACTAAACCCCAGTACAGCACTACGGAATATATTGGCGCGATATAAATAAAGATAATAATAATAATAATAATAATAATAATAATAATAAACAGTCCAAGGGGCTCCAAGCAGTCTTCTCCAACACCACAATTCAAAGGCATCAATTCTACGGCGCTCAGACTTCTTTATGGTCCAGCTCTCACATCCGTAGGTTACTACTAGGAATACCATAGTTCAAACTATGCGGACCTTTGTTGATTAATATCTTTACTTTTTACTAGTTTGTCCAAGCTTGTGGTCTTATACACCTCATTAAATCCTCTGTGATAGCTTAGCACATACCAATCCTTTATTTTAGTTTGTGCTGTAAAAACAAAAAATTCAGAGCCATGGTAATTGTAAAAGACAAAAAAAAATGCAAATTTCAATTTATGTTGACTATTAGCAAGTACTTCATGAACTGAATGGTATCAAAAAGCTACCGTATTTTTTTTCTATTACCAATAGGTTTAAATGGTAACATATTTGGAGCCTAAATGGAACTTATAACTTGCGCAAGTCACGGACTAGAGACTACTCAATAAGGGTAGGATGCCAGTGTTAGTCTAAAGTTAAAAACGTCATTTTTCTAGCATTAGATTGACTTTTTGCCAATATTATATTGCAAACTTGCTAATGTAAACCTGTAGTTCACACAATGATAAAGTGAACGGTCTTTGTGTCCTTTTCAGATCTTATCCATTTCCTGACTCATTTACTGTAACACAATTTTTTTTCTGGGCATTATAATTGTATGAAGGGTCAATGAGCCCCTGGCAGAGGTGACCGGGGGCCCCTGGGCAGTGGCGGCCGGGGCAGAGGGCCCCTGGGCAGTGGCGGCCGGGGCAGAGGGCCCCTGGGCAGTGGCGGCCGGGGCAGAGGGCCCCTGGCAGTGACATTTAGATGTTTGCAGCACTCCCTTATTCCGATTAAAATCATTATGGACGTTGCGATGCTATATACAGGATCCTGTAGCAATAAAATAATATTCCATTACAACAAGCAATGCATCACTCTCTACCTTAATCAGGAAGATGCCATTATGCTCAAAAAGCATCCAGTATGTGAAAAGATGATTTCACAGATACCATATATAACGGTAAAAGTTTATTTTCCCACCATCTATTGATGGAATCCGCAGCAGTTTGCTCAAATAGTGTTCAAGTACAAAAAAAAAAAAAGCTTTCCTATTGAAGTCTAGACCAGTACGTTGCCATGGAAACGGCTGTGCATGTTCTGCATGCCGATTTGACACACATCTAAAAGTTCAGATATTTTTATTAAGTGGCATTTATTTACATTAACGAGATCCATAAAGCCTAAATAAGTACAGTGTATTGCAATAATGAAATGGAAAGATAAATTAAACGTTAAATTCCATAATCAAATAAAAAAGAAAAACAGTTTTATGACTGGGTTTGAAAAGTTCAAGCCAGGTAATTAATCATGATGCACATTCAGGCCACTGGCTGAGGCCTCGTTATCCCTTCACAACAAATGAGACACAACTGCTTACCTTCATAGAATATATAAATACTCATGACATTTTGAATTTTAGCTAATATTTAATTTAAAAAAAAATTGCAGTTATGTACAGTGTGGGGAAAGGAGCAGAATATAGACAAGAGACAAGCAAAACAATTAAAATTATTTGTATATTTATTTTTTAAGCACCAGCAGTTTTTGCACTGCTAAGGCAAAACAAACAATGGATCACATATATAGTTGTGAGCATACGAGTTGTTGCCAACGCTTGCGAGCTCGCGAAGCGAGGGCCTCAGTTGCTGGCATGGAGCGCCGAAGGCGCTCCTTGCCAGCAACTGCGGCACTCGCAAACTTCACTTCATAACGCAAACATACGAGACACGTTACCACACATTACGACCTCGCAAAAATCGTCCGCAACGCGCGGACAGGAAAAAATGAAAAACACAATAAATACACACAACACATACATAAAAAGCTTACCTACAGCAAGAGGGAGCATCCAGGACCTCAAAAAATGAAGTTACACCTTAATTTAACTCAAAATAAAAGAGTTTAGACACTCAAAAAATCTCTAAGCGAGAGAAAAAATGGCCGCCGAACAAAACGAAAACGAGGCTACAGCACTCTCAACACGCAAAACACCACAAAACACCTACGGATATTCCGCTACAAACGCATACCACACATTACCCGCCATTTTAGAGCAATGCGGAAGTACACAACTACGCTAACGGTTTGGTCTCGCGCACGCACACTATTACACTGCACACATTCATCACGCTTACACAGCAGCTCCACACCACTAATGCTGCAGCAACATCAAAACAGATTGCCAGCTCCTCAACACAATGTTTTGAAATAGGTAAAGTATATTCATTTATTAATGTATTATATATTTCATTATTACACACCAAAAAGCATTAGCTCACTTACAATTTCATTGCCGTCATTTTTTGACGGGCAATTCGCTAGTAGATATATAAAACAAGACACTGTGCATATACATTGGTATATGAGACTAGAGTTATGAGAGCTTACAATCTACTAAAAATATGGCAGGGGCTGTAGCGTGAGGGGAGCACATTAGTATGTATCTGTTGAGAAGGTGTTGTGTGGTCTGTGTATACAATGAAAGACAACATTCGACACAATGGGTTGTAGATATATAGTTCCATACAGAATCTGGGTTGACAAATTTATATAAACCCTAGGAGCCAGCTAGGGTATGTTGTCCAAATGTTAGGAGACAGCAGAACATTTTAGGAGCTCTGGGTCACAGTATTTGTCAGTGAAATGACGCTCTGCGTTTCCTTTGTTTGCTTTTTTGAATACATGAAAATGGTTGTTATTTGTTATTTTTAAGGAATCTTTTGTGTACAATAAAACAAGAAGCTTTTTCCAACTCTTCTCCAATTACGGTTTAAAACTGAATGTTCTTTTTATGACTATTTTGTGTATTGTATTTCCGTACATTCAAATGTATAGATTTATATATTGTGTAGCAAGGCAAAGAGGGTGTCCTTCATTATTATAATAACTCAAGGGTTGACAAAATGTATCAGAAACGTAGGAGCCAGCCAATTTTGTTAGAAGTCAGACAAAAATCTTGTAGGAGCCAGGGTATGGATTAGTCGTGACTCCCTGGCTCTTTGGATTTATCAATCACAAAAGAGGTTTCCCTTATTTTTATAAGATTCTAGTAACTTGCCCCGTCAACAATGACGGGAATCCTCTGAGCACCTTTGGCGCTCATTACAAGCCTCCCCCACCCATGTACTTCAACTTGCCTGTTTTGCAATGATCACGTTCGGCGCGCATTGCATTGGCGCTCATTGCAAGGCTCTCCCGCTCATAGTGTGGCGCTCACTGCGACCATTTCCTTCCGCTCATTGCAAGTTTAGTTAAACTGCAAGTTTTGCGCTTGGGAATGCCATGTGTCTCTTTCCACCATCTCCCCCCTGTCCCTTCCTCAGTGTGTGCGTGGAATATTTGCGTGGTGCGCAGTGACTGGCGTTGGTTTTATTTTCAAAGTCCGGTGTGCCTGGCGTTGTTAGAATGCTCTGCACCCCTCATTTTATGGTTGTTTTTTGGCACATATGTTATAAATATTTTATTTATACAGGAAACAAGATTTTTTTCTCTGTGTCTCGTTACATTTGTAATTCTATGCCTTCAGACTTTCTGCATCTCCCTGTGTGGATATTCTTGGTATCAGTTTGAGGCCTAGGAAACACTGCCCCAGTGTTCACGCCATGCATAGCACGGCCATTAGTTCATGTAGGTCATAGGTGGATCTGTCCCCTGGCAGTCATTTCCTTGCAGTCATCCATCACATTGCTTGAAACAGACCATGAGGGCAACTTGTTCCCCACTGTAGCATTCCATTTCATAGACAAACTATCTACTTGCAATTTTAGCATGGAGACAGTTCAACTCCGTTTTTTTTTGTGTTATTAGCCAGAATTTTTTTTTAAGTGTATATTTATTTCATGCACACATTTCCTGGCTCCTAAGAAAAGTTTGACTTGACCTCTGCATGTGTGACTTGATCCGCCTAAACTAAAATCCCAGAACCCAATAAACACACAACACCAGATGTATGGGTAAAATACAGGCCACAGCTTTTATTAACATAACCTGCAGGTACCATAACCTGCCCAAAACCTGGGGCTGCATACCTTCCCCAGGACAGAGCTCATACCCAGCCAGAGGCTCTATGGAACCCCGTGCCCAAGAGACCTCTGGCATTGGCCCATACCGGATACCTTCCCAGCTAATGAGCTCCGCCCTAAGGTGACGCAGCACCCCCGCCAAGCTGTGACAATATAACATTACACATATGTAAACATATACATAAACCATATAAATATAGGGAGGGAGGGAGGGAAGCTCTGCTCTGATTAACAGTTAAGTGCTCCCAGGCGGGAAATTACCCCCCCTATATAACTAACAAACCCCTCCCCCAAATTTAACCTATCCAATGGCTACCCAGCACCCAGCCCGGTCAAAATGCTCCTGTAACTAGGCAGTTACAGGGTGCTGACTTGACCTCTGCATGTGTGACTTGATCCGCCTAAACTAAAATCCCAGAACCCAATAAACACACAACACCAGATGTATGGGTAAAATACAGGCCACAGCTTTTATTAACATAACCTGCAGGTACCATAACCTGCCCAAAACCTGGGGCTGCATACCTTCCCCAGGACAGAGCTCATACCCAGCCAGAGGCTCTATGGAACCCCGTGCCCAAGAGACCTCTGGCATTGGCCCATACCGGATACCTTCCCAGCTAATGAGCTCCGCCCTAAGGTGACGCAGCACCCCCGCCACCCGCAAGCCCTACGGGCTAAGCACCGCCAAACGAAACCATGGCCTGTATAATACCCTCCTTCAAAGTGTAATTAAATAACTGAAGGCCAATTTCATTTAGGTGAACCCCATCTTTTCCAAAAAACGTGTGAGCCTCCGGGGTCTCTAGGTCCTTGTGTCTAATGGAAAACCCCCCCAAACGCCTGACAAAAGATGCCATGATCTTATTTATTCTTTTCCTGGCCTTGTCCAACCTGGCATGATCAAATGCCCCCCGCCAGCGTAACCTTGGAGTTATGTGGGACCAAATAACCAATAAATCTGGGAACAATTCCCGAAGCCTGAGGACATCCCTCTTCATTATCCGAATAAGCTCCCGCATGGGCATGGAACCTAAATCATTACCCCCTGCATGGATCAGCAGTATCTCCGGCGGAGGAGATGACCTAGCTAGACTAGATACCGTTAATAACACCTGCTCCCATCTCAATCCCCTAACCCCAAACCACTTAATTACTACTGCTTCCTCTGGGAAACCCAGCTGACGGCCCTGATCAGTTATTCCTGCTGCCCTTCTGGCCCAATAAATGAATGAATGGCCTACGATCCACAACTGTATGGGGTTTCCTGTAATAAAACACATAATATACATATCACAAACTTTGATTTTCACCATAACCAACATGTTAGGGGCACTGAAGCAGTTCCTACTCCGTGCCCCTACTTTAAATATAATTTCTAACTTTGTTTACCGGCAGATCTCTTCAACTCATCCACACTACTCATACCACTCACCGCCGTAGGGGCAGTCCTCTATACCCACTACAGCTTTCCGTTGACATCTGGGCAGTCCTATTACCCAGTGCCCCAGCACTGTAACTTTCCTGTTCGGGCAGCTGACCCGTACCCCTTTTTCTGCCAGGTCCTGCTCATAGGATCAAATTCCACCACTCCATTTGAAATGGTGTTTGCTCCACCTTAGCTAACGGTGCTTCTTTCCTAAACCGCTGCCATTCAAACCTTGATAAGGAATCTGCAATCACATTTTTAACCCCTGGTATGTGCGATGCTCTAACTAATATATTTAACTGAAGACACTTCAATACCAATTGCCTCAGTAGCCTCACTACTGGAGGCGAAGAGGCAGTAATAGAATTAATTGCCTGTACCACGCTCATGTTATCGCAATTAAAGATAACATGATGATTTTTTAACTCATCACCCCACAACAATATTGATACCAGAATAGGAAACAACTCCAGTAACGTCAAATTCCTTGTCAAACCACTCTCCCTCCAGCTAGCGGGCCACGCCTGCGCACACCAACAACCCCTAAAGTAAGCCCCAAAACCCAGAGATCCTGACGCGTCAGTAAACAACTTCAACACTTCATTGGCAACTGGTTCCTTCATAATCATATTACGCCCATTAAAATGCTCCAAAAACTCGAGCCAAATGCGTAGGTCTGCTTTATGATCTGCTGAAATCCTAATGTGATGATGTGACTGATTTACACCCGCCGTAGCCAATGATAATCTCCTGGAAAATATCCTCCCTATTGGAATAATCCTACAGGCAAAATTAAGTTTTCCGAGCAGGGACTGCAAAGACTTCAACGTAACTTTCTTAGCTCCCAACACCACTGAAACACTTAACTTTAAATCTGCGATTTTATCTCCCGGAAGACTACACTCTAGTTTGACAGTGTCCAGCTGGATACCAAGGAAACACAAAATGTGAGACGGGCCTACTGACTTATCCTCTGCCAATGGAATGCCAAAGTCCCCTGCCAACTCTTGAAAACCTTGCATTAACCGGATGCAATCCCGGGACTCAGCAGGACCGATAAAAAGAAAATCGTCCAAATAATGCACGACCGAAGACAAACCCGTCTTAACGCAGATGACCCAATGTAAGAACGAACTAAATTTCTCAAAATATGAGCAGGATATACAACAGCCCATCGGAAGGCACTGGTCCACAAAAATCTTACCCCCGATCTGGCAACCCAACAAATGAAAGGAATCCGGGTTAACCGGGAGTAACCGAAAGGCAGACTTTATGTCAACCTTTGCTAACCAAGCCCCTCTTCCAGCCCTCCTAATTAACTGAACCGCCTGTTTAACTGAAGCGTACGAAACCGAGGCTAACTCCCTGTCAATCCCATCGTTAACTGATAGGCCCCTGGGGTATGATAAATGATGAATAAGCCGGAAGGAACCCGGCTCCTTTTTAGGGACCAGGCCCAACGGTGATATCCTCAAATCTTTTATCGGAACCTCATCAAAAGGACCTGCCATTCTACCTTTTTCAACTTCACTGATTAACTTGCTCCAAACCAACGACGGATTCTCCCTAGCAGATCTTAAATTCCTAGGCCACCCCAACGGGGCTGAAAACAACGATGGGATAGAAAAACCTACCGAAAAACCCCTAAGCAACAACCTAGCGTCCTCTGATGAAGAAACCCTACTGGCGTAACGCCTTAACCACCACTCCATCCTTTCTAACCGGACCGGGCTCTCCCCCTTTTTGTCCAAACTCTCCCGCCTTTTGACCTTTTGATCTCTTAAAACAGCGAAAAAGAGGATGACCCGTGCCACATTCGGAACACTCATGTCTAAACTTACAAGAACCACCCCAACTGCAAGATCCTTCATTATAAGCGAAACAATACCCTTTTTTACCACTAGCAGCTACCGCCGGTTTTGGGGCCGCCCCAACCGCCGGCCGCAAAGGTGTTACTATTTTTAACCAACTACCCATATCCCTATCATCCCACTGCATGGATGGCCTAACAGCCAACTTCTGACGGAATTTTTCATCATACGCCCACCAAGCTAAGCCGCCATAAGTCCTATGGATGCCTTCAATTTCATCCAGGTAACAAAACAATGCTGAACAACATTCCGGATTACGCTCCCCCACTATACTGGCAAATATAACATAGGCCTGCAACCAATTACTAAAAGTCTTGGGAATCTTCCTGTATCTGCGCTTACGCTCATCCTCCTCTTTCTTTCCCTCATCCTTCTTATCATCTGCCTTGACTTCTATGAAATTATCCAGCGGGAGAAGCGAGAATATCTCTATAAACTCCCGCTTCCAAATCTTTTCCTTCAATTCTTTAGCTACATGCTCACCAATAGGACCAATTGAACACAGTGCTGATTTGTTCATTACTGTGTCAGCTACCCTAATGCCTGCTGTAGAAATACCTTTCTCCTGCACTCCTTCACCTCCAGTAACCTCTGGCCCCACACCTGTACCCGTGTCAGTAATACCTATTGATGGAGCCGCCCTTATCCCTGTATTGATAGCCAACTCAGGACCTAACCATGCTAACTCGGGTCCCCAGTTTTTCTCCTTTCCCAACTGCGACAATAAGTTTTGTAATTGATCTACCACCTTTACTAAGCTAACTTGTGTGTTATCAGAATGTGTGTATTGCGTATCTATCAATTCACCTGTGTTACGTGTGTTGTCAATTGCTGACGCAGAGGTTGCCGGGACCGCTGAAGTGTTCGTCTCATTCCTTTCTCCTGTTTGTCTGGAGAAGGGAAGTTGCTTACTCCTGTTTGGCGTCGCCTCCTTTCTTGTGCTCTTTTTTACCCTCCGGTCCTCCCCGGAAGGCAGTCTCTGGTCCTTTCGTTCTCTTGTATCCTTATTGCACCTGGAACGAGGATAAACAGATCTCCTCCCCCTTTCATCCCTTTCATGCTCACCTCCACCTCGAGCGTGCGGTGGCGACCGCTGTCTTGACCTTGACCTCCGCCTGGGGGAGGGCGTTCCTCTGTTCCTGCGAGTTGGTGAAATATATCCTCTCCTCTGCCAATATGTATCCGCCGGCGACCTCCTATCTCTGCTGTCAGATGGTCTACTTGCACTCCTTTCTTTGTCCACTCTGCCTCTTGCTGCTTCTACCCGCCTCCTCGGGACTGACGACAGGGACCAGTCAGGTGCCTGTGAAGACCTTACGAAATCCTGGTGCCATCTGCTCTGCACGCCCGTTTGCGACTTGCTCCTGGCGGATGTCCCTTCCTCCGGATCAGCATATGTGGAAACAGGACACAACAAAGCAGGAACAGCAGCCGTAGACACAAACCTAACTTCCCGCTGAAAATCCTCTTCCTCTTCGCTCTCACTTGACACTTCCTCCATACTATAGGCTAATTCTAAGCTGCCAGAAAAACTACATCCATCAACCCCTGTTTTGCTGGAATCCCACAACTCTGCGCCACCTGCAACCTCCATAAATTCCCTAGCTGGCAAGTCTTTATTAGCAAGGAGCCCCTCTCTACTCACACTGTCCTGAGCACTAGACTGCTCCTTCCCCTGCTGTGCTGTCTGCCTTCTGCCTGTCTGAATCTTTCTTATTGTGCTTCTACAGCCAGCTCTCCTCTTCCCAACCACTGCCTCCTCTGAACTATCCCCTGTGTGCCACTCATCTCCCCCTAGCTGTCCCCTGTCTGGGCTTATGTCCTCCTCACCTGGCTTTCTCCTGCCTGGGCTTATGAAACGCCCTGCAGACCTCAGCGACGCTGACCTTGTCCCTGCAGCTGCTCCTTGTTCAGACCTCCCCTCAGACGCCTGCGCCAGCTCCTTACCCGCTGGCCGCCTCCTTCCGATGACGTCACGGCGGCTCCTCGTCGGCGCAGTGATCTCCGCTGCTTCTTCTCTCCCTGCAGCGTGTTCCTCCGCCGACGCAGCTCTACTGGATGCCTCCCGGTGCTGCAACTGCGTACCGGAACCTGTTGACGCGCCGGCAGGACTCTTGTAAGTACCTCTTCCCTTCTGCTTCTGTCTTGGGGTCTTCACTGC
Organism: Discoglossus pictus; assembly: GCA_027410445.1. Lineage (NCBI taxonomy): Eukaryota > Metazoa > Chordata > Amphibia > Anura > Alytidae > Discoglossus > Discoglossus pictus. The sequence goes on along the minus strand of CM050163.1, from coordinate 500,066,816 downwards.
AGGCTGCGCCCCTCTTGTCCTTGCGACCATCTTCTTCTTTGCTCCATTTCTCCCCCTCTTCCTGGGGGTCGCCATGTCAGGGCTGAGCCTCATGGGAGGCCTTGCTGATCTTGCTGGGCGGCCTCCCCTGCCACCTGGACTCCTGGTGTCCAATGCTGCACTGATTTCTGGGCCACTGGCGGGGCCACTCTCATTTAGCCGGGCCATCAGCTCCTCCAACCATCCCTGGCCATTTTCTTCTGCTTGGCTCCTAAGTTGGGCTATGAAAGAGTCCACACTTGGTGTTGCCATAGTTAATCAGATGCAAGCTCTGCTCTGATTAACAGTTAAGTGCTCCCAGGCGGGAAATTACCCCCCCTATATAACTAACAAACCCCTCCCCCAAATTTAACCTATCCAATGGCTACCCAGCACCCAGCCCGGTCAAAATGCTCCTGTAACTAGGCAGTTACAGGGTGCTGACTGACTCTTTAGTAGTCTGGCTTCTAAATCTGGTATATATTTGTCAAACCCCAAGGGCTAAATTCAGCAAAAGTACCCCAAGCCATCTCACCTTGTGACTTTATATCACAAAATAAGGAGCCAGTGTGGCTGCACATTGAGATACATACATTACTTTTTCATCTCTGTACACATAACCAAAATAAAGTTATTCTGACTGGTAGTTTTATGGCTTGGTCAGTCAAACACCTGGCTCATCAGTAACCAGACCAACATATATAAAACTTTTTATCGCCATCAGTATTACTTAGAATATAGTACATTGACAGCATAGGCTGGGTGTCTGGGGTAACAATGAGTAAAGATGAAGAAATGCAGAAGGATGTTGGAGAGAATAAAATAAGATTTAACTTGGCAGAAGAGAATAAATGACAGAATAAAGAGGGGAAAACATGGGATCATGATGGAGGAGAGACGAATGGGAGTAATTAGTCTCATTACTCCCTGGGACCTGAGCACGCTCTGCCTCTTCATTTTTATGGCCCTAATGTGAAAACAATACAGGAGATACCTAGGATAAGCAATTATTGACAATAATTACCCCATTAGAAATAAATGTTGGTCAATGCTTGGCTAGTGAAGAAAGAAAAAACTGAAAACTTTCATAGTAAGATTTCTGAAAGAAAATGCAATTATTTTTAATAACACTACATTGATAAAAGTACTTATCACCTATAATTTAACTTGTACCATATGTGGAACCTCTGCTGTGTCCCGTAATTATAGCAAGCAGAAGTGTTTTGTATAATATTATTTAGGTACAATTCTATCTAGATGATTTCCTTTAAAGAAAATGAATTAATGTGTTCTCCAACAGTGTATAGGAGAGGGCATCACTTCATTATAAAAATATTTCTCGTATTATTGTGAAGCCTTACAAAGACATCCAACATCTCCAAAGCAAAATTCCAATCTGGAAATGACACAAAATCAGTCAAATAATAAGTGTCTGTTAAACATTATGTCTCAATATTCGGTCTGTTCTTTCAAAATAAATTGTGTTGCAGCAGGGAATCTGTGAGACCAGACAAAAAGCAAAAGTTCAGTCACTATGAGCTAGGAAAATTGGATGAAAGACATCTGTGTCTCATTACACACATGATCTATGGCCTTTGTGACAGTAATATGATGACCTAAACTACAAATACAAGATTGCAGCACTGGCAAGCTTTAAATCGTACAACTGGGCTATAAACTCCTCAAGTCGACATCCTTGGCACAGACACTTTCTACTAGAACAGGTGCATTTTCTTGTGCTTATTATACAGCAAAAAAAAAAAAAGACACATAAAAAGGCACCAGACGGTGCTGTACTGTAAATATGTCTGCAATTTGATCTACTTTTTGTTAATTATAGTAAATGTCAGAACTTTTACTTTGAAAACAGCATTTTCTTACCAATTCTTATCTTTTTTTGTAATGCACCAACATATTCCGTAGCGCTATACAGCGCTGTACTTGGCAAAAACAACACCTTATAAAGAATGGAGGCCCTGTTTTTGAGCTTAAAGGTATATGCAAGTGAGCTGGGTTTTGAATGCATCTGATAGAGAATTAGTAGTGTATGAAAACATGTGTTATATAGAAAAGTTCAGTTTACTTACAAAGTTATTTGCACAAAAGTGAAGTCCAGTGGTTCACACCAACAGGACGCTTACATAAGCCGAGTAAATACAGGAAATACAGCAAGATACAAATTTTGACCTTTCTGGTACAGAGCATAGGAAGTAACTGTTGCAGTTTTTTTTTTTAACTGAGCGCATGCCAGAAGCCACGGAGGTGAAGAATGATACAATGTATTATCCTGATTCTGAATTTGAATGTTATGCTAATGGAGGTGGAGTTTTCTAGGGGTGTACACGACAAAATGCCAAAAAACATAGGAAAATTTTGCTAATTTCAAAGATAAGCTAATTAATGTTTATTTAGCGATATTTTCATGCAAAAAAATGTTTTCATACACTACTAATTCTCTATCAGATGTGTTCAGAACTCTGAACATTTGATTTTAAAAAAAGGTATGTAAAAGTGAACTTAGTACTGGTTTCCAAAACACAGACACACGATTGAAAACTCGCAAACTTACCAACAAAATCGGACCCAGAAATTCTCCCACTTCAGTCAGTCTCTTATCAGCCACTTAACAAGAGCTCTGTGGGATATAGCCATTGTTAAAAACTTGGCTTGAGCTGAGCTGTATAAACAATATCAAAGTCATCCAGCAACAACTGTTTTACCTGGAGCCCAAAAGAGCTGTATTAAGTAGCACAAAGCTGATAGTAATGATCTACCCTCCTTGGTCTGCATCCTACATATTCTTCATTGCAGCCAAGAAAGAAAAAAAACTGTTTTCAAAACAACAATTCTGCTATTAAATTTACTTTTTGCTAACAATTTAATGAAATCTTGCATATTTAGTAATAATATTATTATTGTGTATTTGTAACGCACCAACCTAGTCCGTAGCGCTATACATGAGTAAGTTCACGGCAAAAACAATAGCAATATTAAACACATTGCAGAGGATGGAGGGCCCTGTCTTTGAGCTTAGAATCCCATGTCCATAGGGCTTACCCCAAAGCACTGTCCAGAATTGAAAACTCGTAAACTTACAATCTAAAAAAAGGTAATATGTAGTCAAATGACCACAATAGTGCCCGGACAACAGGAGTTGCATGTTTTAAATGTAAATTCATACTCTGCTGCTGTGTTTGAGCCTACTACTTCCAATGTTAGGATGTGCCACCGATCTACAGATAAAAATTATATAAAATGTAAAAATGGATTTCCCATATAAATTCACAGAAAACATTTTTTTCTCCAAAAAAATAAGTGTCTTATATAAGAAGAAATCCCAGTCAAACACTAATTTTGTGGGTTGAAAAATGTATTAAAAAAAACAAACAAGCAAAACAAAATAAGATAAATGACTCGCATGTACTCAAACAGCATTATAAAAAAAAAATATATATATAAAACCATAAACAAAGCAGCTAGGGTACTAAAACAATAAAATGCTTAAGACTTAAATATTATCCAATAAGGAAGTCATGTTTAACTGTTTCCAGTTCTCATTTCCAGTAATCAATCTTCTGATTTAAAAATCACAGGACCATGAAGGAATCTTTATTTATCGTATGCTTGACTTGATAATGTGCAAAATGTTTTTATTGTGTTGTTCAGTCGTGTCCAACTCGGCTTGACCTCATGGACCATAACACTCCAGGCACATTTATATGTCTATGGTCATGCTGATCCACTGTTTTATAGATAGAGATATTGGAATGGGTTGCCAATTCCTTCTCCAGTGGGCCACAGCATACAGCCCCTGGTATTCCTAGGTGGTCTCCCATCCAAGTACTGACCAGGCACAACTTTGCTTTTTGTTCCTAGCCGAATTATGAAAAAGGAGTAGAGATGCTCATCTGAGAACGAAAAATAACCGAGTGGGTTTTTTCTATAGGCCTGGTTACCTACTCAGAGAGCAACCTCTTTAAGCTCACTTGTGCCCTTCACAGGGAGAAATATCCTGTATTATATCAGTCCTAGCAGGATTAGACAACTGAAATGAATAGGATTTGAACATCTCCATTCAGTTATTTTGAAAGCCTGCCACTATGAAGTGTCTCTTGACAATATGAACACCAAGATAGTGCTGTATCCTTGCCAGCAATAGCATACAATACAGCTACTTTGTGAAAGAATCACAGCGTTACTCCTTTAAATAATTATGTACGGTAATTCGCAACCAAAAGGGTAAACAATGCAAAAGGTTTGACCACATTCAAACATTCCCTCCCCTGCTCCGAGTGGACAGTCAGGGTGGCACCCACATTTGGACCATTGATCGTATTCTAGGTCAGAACATCAGTACCTTGCCCGACTTCTCGTGGATATGGATTTTCCAACCAGCTACCTGACCTACGTGCCCAGACTGAGGGAGCTAGAGAAACGTGATTCTTGCCTGCATAAGGTCGACCACTGGTACTTAAAATTACACTTATTGTCAGCCCATTGTGAATGGCACCATTAACATATCATAATGTGAGGGGTGCCTGGTTTTGTCAGAGGAAGCTAACTTCCAGTACCCTAGATCTGGACACAAGTCCCAGTAGGATAAACCCCTCAGGACATAATACTTGGAGGAATCCATGATACTTGATAGAAGTTGTGTGTGTGATAGAAGTGGGGTGTTTACTTTTCTGCAGAGTTGCGGTTACATTTATTGATTCTGGATCTGTGAGGGAGAAGGGGTGTGGTGTCAATTTCAGTATTATCCTATTATATAACTATGGCTCTGAACTTCTCCCTGTTCCCTCCTCCCACCGATTGATAGCTACAAAGACACAGAGTAACAAACACAAAACGGATTCCTGTACAGAGTTTTCAAAACTTGATTTTCCCAAGTAATGTGTTTATGCCTGTGACATACACAGCTGCTGATGTAGTTTGTCAAGTATGTACGAAACTAACAATTGTCTTTTGTTGAACTACAGTGGTCCTTGATCTATGCAAACTTTATGAATCTTGCCCAGTTAAATTCATGTTTCTGTGTTCTTCAGCAGCTCACATTACTTAAAAGGTATATTAGAGTGAGGTGGGCTATTAATGCATCTGATAGAGGAGAATTTATAGTGTCTGAAAAAAATAGTTTGCATGAAAAAATTCTAAAGTAAACAGTTAAACCGTTAGCCTGAAGTTTGCTGATTTTCTTGCAATTGCAAACTGTTTTCTCTCAATGTTGACACCCCCTGAAATTCCCATGGAATATTAGTGTAAGAAATACATAGTATCGTTTTTGCCTGGGGATTGTGCAGACATGCTCCGTTAACACTTGAAGTCTTCCCTACTGTGAGTAGTCACATGATGTCATACACTTTACTTTAGCCAATCAGCAAGTGCATGCTCTTTTACATCAGGTAACATTTTTTTAATGAAGTACCCAATATGCACAGTTCCATTGTTGGGGGGAGTCGACATCACCCCCAGCACATTGTTTTTTTTTTGTTCCAAAAGATGTATGCATTTTTTCATGCAAACATTTTTTGCTAGGTGGGTTATGGTGCATTCTACATGATACATTCATAACCCACCTCACTTACATATACCTTTGACATACAGAGGACTTATAGAAGTTAAAAAACGTTTTTTTTTTTAATGAGATCAACTAGACAAAATAGGCTTTTTAGATCATACAGAATAATCACAGAATACTGTGGGACTGAGGAATAAAAAAAATAAAACATAAACAAGCATACATTTGTGGCTTATTTAAAAAGAAAGGAATGGGCAGGATATATCGGAAAGTGAATACACGGCAGAGTACATGTTGAGCAATGTGTGATAAAGAATTATCTTCAGTGTCCAGACTTGGTGGTCTTCACTCGGCTTAGATGCAGAGGTCTAGCACTTCCTGAGATCTTATCTGCCTTTAACAGCCCCACTATCATATGCAGAGATAAGCAAAACTAGTTTCAGCAGGGTTAATTGACAAATCTAGTTATGCACTTATTTGGGGAATGTGTAGATTGTAAGTTACGTCATGGGGAACAAACAGTACAAATCCTTCCATCATGCACAGCTGACGTAATGCAGAAGTAATTCATGTCACCTTGAAGCCTCTGCACATGGTGTGTAACCATGCATTTATATGATAGATGTATACCAGAGCTGATAAAGAGCAATATACACAGGTAAAGGGTACAGCAAGGTCTTATCACTCTGTCTTATTAGAAGTTACCAGGATTTTTCAACAAAGCTTCGGTCGGTCCTTGTGGGTTCTCAAGCACTGAGGTCCTATATTTACAATATTCTTTTCTGAAGAACTAAAATTGATTATTGGTATATTCGTTCAGCAGAGCTTAAAATGTAGCTAGGTATATATAACCAAGTCCTCACCTCAAGCATCAGCTCTTACAGATGACTCCCAGAGAAGTTATCTGGCTTCTCACTAACTTTATTGGCTGCTAAATATTTGTCAATCTCTGTGCAATTCAAAAAACTATCTGCAGCTCCACTTTGACCACCACTACTTGACGGGGACAAGTGGTTAGGGTTTGATGCCTTCACCGCTGCGATCTGGGTTTGATTCCAGTTAGGGAACTAAGGGGTCACACCATCCTGAAGCCATGAAGGTTGGGTCTGGTCAGTACTTTGATGGGAGACCACCTAGGAATACCAGGAGCTATATATTGTGGCCCAATGGAGAAGGAACTGGCAACCCACTCCAGTATCTCTGCCATGAATACCAAGTGGATCAGCATGGTGTGTTGCAGTCCATGTGGTCATGGAGAGTCAGACACAACTGAAAAACTTAATGTGATGGATTCCACTTTTTTTCCCCCACTCTTTCCAGGTTTCTAGTCCATTTAGAAGCAAAAATAAAATGTCTGTCACCAGTAAAAACTGTAAAACTGAATACAATAGAATTTGACTTCATGATGTGCAATATGGTTTTTGAAAGTAAAAATGAATACATACTTTGGTTTAATTTAATAACATAATTATGCAATTATTTTTTATTGTAGAACTAGTTTAGTTCTCCGATAAGAAAATAGATCAGAGATTGACATTAGTAATATTGAGTGCACTGGTATGTAGGATTGCCACATATCAATTGTAACAGCGAGTTCTTCAAAAGAGCAGATTATAAATATAATTGTACAGTGGTAGAACACCTTGATGGTTTAGCATTAGAACTTTCTTGAACACTGACATACAATTGATGAATCTTGTCTGCCTATTATCTGCTGTCACTACATATAAATATATTCCAAGATCTACATCTAGTATCTTGAGCTACAACAAACTCCATATGGCTTGTCAAACAATGAATGGAGCCTAAAAGCAAACTGATTCCACTTTACACCTACATACTACTGTGTTCTGGTTATAAAAAGACAGATATAAACCGGGTGTGGCGATTTGTCAGATCAGATATTACTAGGAGCTAGACGTCACGTATCACAATCAAAAGCGGCTGCATTGTACTTGGAAATATATTGCTATTTTACTAGATTTAGCACTAAGGAATATGTTGGTATTATACAAATAAAAGATAATAAATAGCGGACATAAGAGTGCCAGGAAGTGGAGGCTATAAACATGTTTTTTTTTTCTTTTTGGGACACAACAAGCAGGTTAGGAGACTGGTTAGTTAGGATCTGATATATTGTATGCGTTCTTATCATGTCATGATCCAGAGTCCAAACCTGCCGTAGAAGTATTTTATATCACCTCTTTGCCTATATTCATTTTACATAAGGATCCCTCCAGCATGTGCGTGCGTCTCAGACAACCGGTGCCAAGGAGCACAGTGACGCTTAAAAATTAAGTTGGAAAACGTTGCCAGACCCGTGTGTGTGTGTGTGTGTGTGTGTGTGTGTGTGTGTGTGTGTGTGTGTGTGTGTGTGTGTGTGTGTGTGTGTGTGTGTGTGTGTGTGTGTGTGTATATATATATATATATATATATATATATATATATATATATATATATATATATATATATATATGGATCTGTGTATGTCAGGTGATATGAGCTGATTAAGAACAAATACAAATTAAAGTAGCTGAACCACAACTGTGGCTTCATTGTCACAACGTTTTTCTTCCATTTTTTTTCCCTTCTAATGGCAATGCCCGCTCTTCTTAAAGGTGGAGCAGTAACTGGTAGACTAGTTCCATAACTTTAACATAGATAATAACCTAGGTGCTACTTGCCTTTTAATAAATGATTGACTTTATTCCCTCACTAGTTACAGTCAATAGTTTTACAACCAAGTTTCTACGTACCATAAAGAGATTCAGGAAAAGCTCACAGATATTTCTAAAATGGAAATAATTTAGCAACATATTATCTCATCCAGGGGTCAACAAAATTAGGACCTATTCTTTTATATGAGCGCAACACAGGCAGCATGCAGTGGCAGTGAGCATCAGCTAGATGGCGCTGCAAATATTCTGGTGCCATATCAGAGAGTCAAGGCTTAGGTAAACGGTTAGGGTTAATTCAAGGATTAGGCTAACATTAAAAGCTTAGAACTTCTCTCACATAAAAAAAAAGAAAAAAAATGGGCAGCGTTGCAAAATATTGGCAGCGACATCCTTTAAGTTGTAAAGTCTGCGAGTTTCAATCCTGCAAGGTGCTTTTTTGAAAGCGCTATGGACACTGGATTCCAAGCTCAAAGACAGGGCCATCCACTCTTTGCAATGGGTTCATCTTGAATTTGTCTTTGCCTGGAACTTAACATATGTATAGGGCTACGGAATATGTTGGCACATTACAAATAAACAATAATAATAATAATCATTATACTAATAGTTGCAGAATATGTGAACATTTTTAGTCAACATAGTGCTAATCATCACTTTAAAGTCTAGGATTATAATTCCAGTGACAAGTTCAGGAAGGCAAATATTAGCAGAATAATAACGGTGAGGCACTCCTTGCATTCACCTAATTTCTGCACATTGGCACCATGTCCTACCTAACTTACATCTCCAGCATCTCATCTTTGTGAAAATAGGTACAGTAGAAACCCGGTTAACCAACACTCAGCTAACCGGGACTCTCAAGCAACCGGCACCAATTCCCCATTTTAAATTTACTCCCGCTAAACCGGCACTATAGTTCGAGACTGCAAAAAAAAAATAAAAAAAAACCTACCTTTTTTCCGAATTGTTTTTTTCGGCCCTAAAATGGCACAGTTTAGGTGCCAATGCATTTTTAAAGGCATTTTAAGGGTCGTTTAGAACCTTACATTCGGGGACTCCCGATTAACCGGAAACAACAGTTATCCGGCAATAGGGAGTCCCCATAGGTGCCCGATAACTGGGGTTTTACTGTATTTGTATTTTTAAAGCTGTATACCAAACTTGTATGGTCCCAATGGTTTAATGACAACTTATTTATGTGCATAGTTTTACACTATATACAAGGCATGAGTTTGAAGAACATACAACACATATACACACCCTAGAAGTGTGTAAGGGGGGGATGGGGCAGCAAAGTCAATTTTCTTTCAAAGGAAAAATAAAAATAGGTCACGTGCAATAAAGAACAGGAAGTGGCCAGACTGCAACACTGAACGCTTTTCTCCTACACAGTGTTTACATTTCCTGTTTCAATCTCAATTGTGTCTCTGTATCATTGTTCAAGTCCCAGAGCAAGGATAAGAGGAAGGGAAAGGACACACTCAAAACAACTTTTAAATCCAAGGAATATGCAGGGAGAGGGCTGTGGTGTTGTGCACTGAATATAACATGTTTCTTGCCATTTCACGTCCCGCACACTAGTTAATCATTAGCAATGTTCAAAGGACTTGTACAGATAAGCACATTTGGTTGCCAAACACTATAAAGGCCTTATAAACTAGATTTTATCCTTTAGACCAATAGTAGTTAAATATGCACATGTATTTAACCCAGTTGCAACAAAAATTCAAAAAGGTTAACAAATTTTATTTATTTTATTTTAAGTGTACCATACCTGATAAGCCTAAATGAAAAAAAAAAAAAAACAATTCTGTATAATTAAAAGAACCCAGAAATCAGTTTTTTCCTTTATATTAAATAGGGTATTTGATAATCTGGCACATTTAAAATGTTTCATATGAAGGTATTAGTTAAACATTTTTTTCTTTTCTGTTATTGGGCTGCTTGTCCTTGTCAGCCAATATAATTGTAGGTGATTCTTGTCTGTCAATGAGATCTCCATTCTTACACCCATTTCCTGTCATTTCAATTAGACTTAGAGGTATTATAATGTTTAAAGTATATTCTATTAAATGCATTAAAAATTGTGTTCTATGCTAAATTTTACAACTAACGACTTGCCCGTCAAAAATGACGGCAATAAAATTTGAAGGCTGGCAATGCTGTTTGACACACAATGCAAGGCTCTCCCACCTCTAACTTGCGGGCCTCGCGATGAGCGCCTTTGGCCTCTCCCACCGTCTACTTTCGGCGCTCATCGCTAGCCCTGCAATGAGAGCTCATTGCAGACGTTGTCCAACCCACCACTATCGTGCGTCGATGAGCACCTCCCCACTCTCTCATCCCTGTGTCCGTTTGCCCCCTCTCCCTGCCATGTGTTTTGTGTGCTGTGTGTGAGGTTGTAAGTTTCTTTTTTTTATTAATTGGCATCTTTTGGTGATCTTCCGACGGCTTCCGAGTTACGTACGTAAAAAAAATAAAAAAATACACCGATGCTCTTTGAAGTGCTAAATAGCCTATATTTCATTGATATTCCCATGAGCTTTAATAAGGAGAAGTTTTACAAAATAAATTTAACTTGATGCTGTATGGAAAGAGGTAGCGGCTCGAATCTCATAAACCCTGAGTCACACATGCCTACTTATAAGAATGGGAACTCTACCTGCGTAAGTGTCAAAGCTTTTAAACCTTGTTAGTACGAAAAGGATTATCTATTTGGCAGCTATGTTTTACTAAGAAGTCAGGAACAGCACACCTCAGGTTATTGCACATTTAACAAACAGTGGAACAGTTGCTTCCATTTTATCTTATTTTTTATTTATCCAAACCCTATATATATATATATATATATATATATATATATATATATATATATATATATATATATATATATATATATATATATATATATATATATATAAATAAATAAATAAATAAATAGACTGTTGGCTGCAGGAAAACAAACAGAGCAGCTTTCAATAGATTTTTTTTTTCTCCTTTCACGGCTTTAGTCCACATAGCTCTTTTCTGCTCAATGTGGTGGACAGAATAATTCTTGTTTATATTGCCTGTAAACTAGGTCAGAGTAGTTAAAAAGAATGAGAGGGCTGGGGAAGTGGATTTTGAAACAAAACACACGGATTGCCAGAGCCACAGATGTGACACCTCCGCATTTATATTGGCTGGATATAAATAAGTTAATGTATTGGTCAAGTAATGTTACGGATATACATAAAATGATGCTGACCAGCAAGCGCTGGACCAGACATATTACAGTTCAAAGGAAATATAATGTAACTTAAAAAAGTACAGATAATGGGGAAAATAAATTAAGTATGCATTTTCTTAAGTAATTTTAGATAAATTTGTAATTTTTACGTGCCCATCAATCTTTCTAATCCCCCCCACTAAGCATGGGCTGTTAGGAGTGCGATTATTGTTAATAATTGCTGGGGTCTGCATGCATCATTTTCAGTCTAAAGTTATAGGACACTGAGAAGAACTAGATAGTGCAGGTCTGCACAAAGTACTCCCTCTGATCTGTGATTGCGGAGTTCCTTTAAAGGGAAATATGAAGGTTCCATAAAAGTTTTTTTGTTTTGATCGTCAGCCTTTCTGATCCTTTTCTCTGTGCTAGAGACTAATTTCTTATTTTGTAGAGGTTTATATATGATTAGTGTCCAGAGTCAATCATGCAAGACATACTAGCAAACACATTTTTTGGAGTGACAGTTCATGAACCCCCAAGTGCTGGCAGAGAGCGCAGAGGTGAATGACTAACGTGAGCTCCACACCTAGAGTAGACTTTGTACGCAGAAGGTGCCAAATCAATCAGTAGCTGCAGAAGGATTGCCCGTTAAAGGGGAGTATTGATCTGAAGTCTTCTTTCTGAACTCCTTACTGTATTTGTGAGCTATCTTAAAGCTTAACATTACACATTTCCTCTGTATCCCCTCTTCTCTAAAAATATCTCTCTGTAGTAAGAGCCCTTTGATCTCCATCCTAGCACCTTGATACTCTGTGACACACAGCTGCTTGTCCTGCCTGTAGAACTAAACACTGCAACAAAGTTAAAAAAAAAAAACAAACTGAGCAAGGATAAGAGAAAAAATATTTTGAGGGATCTGCAAAGCCAGAATTAGGTGACAGAGTAAAACAGAATCAAATCTATATGTGCCTGGTAGCCCGTGGCTCCTAAAATTGTATTCATAGCCCCAAAAATGTTTAGACCTTTCCATAAATAAATAAAAAATACATACTGCTTTGGCTCTTAAAATACCTTGCTAATCAAGTGGTCTCCGGAGTTCAATACACATTTGACAACTCCTTTAAGTGCTCCTTTAAGTCAGGGTAACTACAACAGTTTTTTGTGAAGCAGGCCGGTTAAGAGATAAGAGTAATGCATTGCAGCTCAAGTGGACACTCCCTTTATATCGTGTAAAAAGGAATATAAATGATCAGAAATAAAGATATAAGAGCAGAAGGACTGCAGTGATAGCCCAAGCAATACAGTAAGACAGAAGGAATGCCTTAAGGGTTTTGCACACAGGCTTCCTGAATCTGTTGCAGCAGAAAGAGGGTATTTAATAAGGAGTCACATTTTCTTTTTTGTTGAAAGCCTCAGATCACAAAAATGTATTCAGATTTTCAACTGTTCTTGAGTGCTTGCTTGGTCAGCCAATGAAATCTACATACAAAATACATTTCCTGTTAGTTTGAATGAATTTTAAACAAGTCTTCTTATGTAAAAGGGACATGGAATACAAGTCTGTTTTTCATGCATTTAAAAAAGGGCATGCTGTAAATATTAGCAAATATTTGTTAAATTAAACAAAAATTAAGCAAAACCACTTCGAAACGTAATTGAAATTAACAGGGAGAGTATGTACATCTGTAGATTTAAATTGGGGACAAGTATGGGTCATACAGTGTTAATACTGCTCATTGCCTGACAGGGGCAGCTGCAGAGCAGTTACAAATTTGAATCAGTTTTGTTCTTTAAAGAAATAATTTTGGGGGGGAAAAAACACAATGTTGAATATCAAATAACCTCTGATGCAAAAAAATAAAAAATGCTGTGAACATCCCTTTAACATATTGGGCAAAAAAAATAAAAAATGCACAAATTGCAAGAATGAAATGAGCATTTACCTGTGTATGCTTATAAACTACAGGGCTGCTTTCCACACAAGAATATTTAGGGCCTAACATTTCACTGACAATCTACTACAAGACCCCAACTACAATTACACCGTCGCACAAAACATAATGACATAAAATAATGCTGACATACAGCATATTGCCATTATTAGTTTATCACCTATACGCTTTTTAAAATAAATGTAATAGTGTGTATACTTATTTGTATAATATAGCAATAGACTGTAAACTGATTGTCTAGAATTTAATTTACTGTTTTCATTTAAAGTACCACTGTACAATAAAAAGTAAGAACATAAACAGGCAGGGAAAAAGCCATAAAGCTAGTTTTTAATGAAATGAAGGGCCCGTAGCCCACCTCAGGCTTGCCTGGGGTTGGGGGGAGGGGCCACCTGACATGGCAGGCCCGGGTAGGGGCGGGGTGGTGGCTAGCTGAGGGAGGTGGAGCAAGGTAGGCGTTTGGCGCCAATTTCCTCCAGTCCGCCCCCAGCTAGCCACGGGAGCAGATGTGCTGCGGGTGCAGCTCCTGCTGGTTCGGCGCAGTGGCCTCCGGGGTGCTGGCCCAGCGGAGGGAGCACGGAGAGGAGTGCTGGGGGCAATCGGGCTCAACTGGCTGTCCCGGTATCCTGGGTGGCCCTCGCGCGTGCGCAGGACCCGGGTGCCGGTGCTGGGGATATCCCAGTCATCCTGGTAGGTCTGTCCCCACGATGGGACGTGGGGTATATTAACTGGTAGGTGTAGGCAGGGGCCGGATCAGAGGCGCCTGTCACGCTAGAGTGCACACAGGCGCCCCCTCCCCCTATGAGTAATTAATAATTCCTGGCAGGTCTGTCCGACGCTGGGACGTGGTTATGTTGCCTGGAAGCTTTGGGTGCAGGGTAGGCAGGGGGAATCACACACCCACCCCCCTGAGTCCTATAAGTAAAATATAATCCCCTGTAATCACCCCTCCCCTAGGAGTACTACCCCCTAGGAGTAACCAACCCTCCTATAAGTTATATATAAACCCCTATAATCCCCTATGAGTTGTGTATACTCCCCCCTCCTTACTCATAGGTCTGGATAATTCAGGACTATGCTTTATATTAGGGTTATTCTGTAGGTTTGAACTCTGCATTTGCCTCCCTAGTTGTCATGTTCTACCTTCCATGTCCCTAGTTAGCTCTGTGTTAGAGTGGGCGGCCATGGGGATTAGCCTTGTACAATTTCTCCCTTCCTGACCACAGGAAGGAAGAGTATGTGACATTTTGTTTATTCTCTTCTATTCCTTTTCAGGTTAAATGGGTATCTAGTCTATGGAACTCATGGGGAATTTCTAGTGACAGAATGTCTATCTATACTGTATAAGCTTAGTTCCAGAGGATGTTGTATTTACTGGTGACACTGAGTAGTACTGTTTTTTGCATTTATTATTATATGTATATTAGCGTTCGGCGGTGTGGCGTGCATGCCCGTCAGGCATGGTTAGGGAGCTGGGGGGGTCTTTCCCCTCTTTTCTCGAGGTGTTTGGTCATTCATAGTGAAGTCTAGTTATGTTTTACTTTGTGTTCCTAGACCGGTGTGTTACCCCTCTGGTGCAGCTGCCTGCTGTTCATTTGTAAGCCACCCTTGATTTCTATCGAGAGTTAGTGTGTAGAGTCTTTGGGGCTCTGGGGTTTTTTGGCTCCAGACTCTAATGTCTGGGGGCTGCTGGTTCATGCCCTGCAACAGGCAGTTTATTCTGTTTATTTATGGTATTGTATTCGGGCCTAGGTTAGGTTTATGTTTTATTATTTCCACTATAGCGTGATAGATAGGTATATGCGGGGACTGATATTTAGTATTTGATAGCAGTGCCATTTATATTCTTTGTTAGATATCATCTATTCGTGGGGTTTATGTCATATTGGAGTCCTGGCCCCTGCTGCTCTCGCTTGCGGCGGTCATCTCTAGGCTATCTGGGGTGCTACAGTGTAGGTTGCAGTCCATATTATTGATGTGCGAGGGTACCAGTATCTATTTTATGCTGGTCGGTTATATATATATATATATATAGTATTGATTCCGGGGTATCCGTGTTCCATGGCTACCATCTGTAATATGGTTATTGCGTATGATTATTTTCCATTACGGATACGGGCTATCATTTTCCATAGTGCTATTGAGGCTGAGTACGCAGTGCTATATATGTATTAAATTACATAGATGTCTTTTTTTTTGATATGTCTATAAGGTGTTTGGAACTGCTATTTGGTTTCGCTAAGGGCAGGTTTCAGGGTAATACGGCACCAGGTACGGGGCTTTCAGTAGCTTGCTTTAAGCAAGGTCGAGTTACCGCCATTATGGAGCTGCCTGGCACATGAGCCATAAGCCTATATCAGGTCACCAGGGCGGGGATGCAGGCAGAGAGGCCTTAGGTGTTATAGGGCCAATTCCGCTTGGTGGTGTTCTCCTAGAGTAAGCTAGACACAGGGTTAGATTTAGTCACAGGGCTTTATTGACTTAAGCCGGGTATTGGTACGGTCATAACAGTCGGGTATGGGGTCCAGGCGAGGCTTGCTTATCAGGGGTAAGGTTATATTGGCAGTTGTCATATGCTAGGTAGGTTTATAATAGGTTCGTGGGAACGTTTGCAGCTTGTTAACAGTGTCGTACTATGTTCCCGTTCTAGGCGGTACAACTGATGCTTGTCGGAGGGGACATAAGTCCCTCGGTCTTGTAGGCCACTTGGTCCGTCGGCCGGATTAGGGCTCATGGTTCTATTGATCGTGGTTTTCTCCTCCAATATGGTAGGTTCCTGCTGCAGCATTTCAGCTTGCTGTGGTGGTTCAGAATCGGAGGGTCCATATTTTCTTTGCGAGGAGGATCAAGCTTAAGGGTATCTCCTCTTGGGTGTAATTTTAGGAGGTTATATATCCGACGTTCGGTAGCTGATGGTTCCGGGTGCTGTTTAGGGTTATTTTTATCATTTTGCAGCAATTTTCCCTCAGGTAGACATTGTTTTACTGTGGTTTACGTTGTCCAAAAGACGCAGGGCCTTGGGTATAGGGTAAGGAAGCATAGGACCAAGCTGGGTTGTTTTTTGTTGTGCTGTTTATCCCATCAGATAGCCTTGCATGGTGGTTTAGTGCGGGGTCACTCTTTCAGTGAGACCAGACTGATGTACTACAGGTTACTTAGCCCAAAAAATGGACACAAGTGTGCCGTAGAGGGGACCATCAGTGGGTTAATTAGGGTGGGACTACAGGCATAAATCTACGGGTATGAGTTTAGTAGGGTGTGACACGTCGATATGCCGCTCAAACAGTCGTGAGCAGGTATTACACATCCTCTTGACAGGTATGAGGAGCGGGCAGCAAGTACATGCCCAGATTGGTGATATGTCCTAGATTTGTTTTTCAAATCTGTCCGTAACGGCATCAGGGGAGCGGCGTCGGGCCCCTGGTCGGTCTGGTTAAAACTAGTGTAGGTTTTGCCGCGAGACGTTAGATTGGAATCCACGATTGAGCCGTGGGAGGGTAGCAGGGTTAGGGTTCAGTGGGTCTTTCTCATGTGTCGCTGTATGGGAATGGAGATATGTATAAGGGATTGTCTGGCTCGGTTCAGATAAAGTCTTAGGGGTCTTGCCGGAGGGGCGCTATCGCATAGCTTCCGGTATTAGTCATAAGGCAGAGGGTATCATATGCTTTTCATGTGAGTTCCGGGATGTTATCAACTCGTGGTTCCGCGTTCGACAACGTGCGAACTGAGGAGTAGATATGGGTTATATGCAACAAGGGCTGTCACTCCTTTCATCCCTGCGGTTGTATTACGAGTGGGTCAGTTGGGACGATATCATAAGTTATTTGGGATGGTGTTAGTGCTGTAAGGTACTTGGCTTCGTAGATCTTTATCTTTATCTGGTTGGCAGTGGATCAAAATGGGCAGTATCTAGAGGGTGCAGTAAATACGGTGGGAGCGTAGGCGATCCCTCAGTATGTGGTTGCTTGTTCAGGGCTATGTGGTTGAAACCCGGGTGCTCAGTACAGATGGTGGAGCATATAGTGTTATGAAGGTACCAGGTTAAGTAGACAGGAGGAAGAATGGTTCCTGATCAGGAGCAAACCTCAAACTGCTGGCCGAGGTGGGAGGATGGACAGTTGGGCACTGGGCACGAACGTGGGCATTGGCAGGGTTGGGGGTGCTAGGTTTCCCCCAGGCTCAGAGGAGGAGTGTCTCCCCCCCCCCCCCCAAAGGTTGGTGGGGTGCAAGTAGTAGTGTGGCCCATCGGAAGTCAAGCAGGGTTACGGGGTCCTGTAGAAGGAATGGTAGGAGAGAGCAAGGAGTAAAGGCGAACAGGAGGTATTGCAAAGGGACAGCAGGCGACTGGTAGCCTTTTCCCAAGGGCCTGTGATACCACTGTTCGGGAAGGAGGTCTGTGATAAGGGCAAAGCCTTGCGGGCTGTGCAGCCATCTCTCCTGCCCGCCGGCATGCCGGTAGTGAGAGTTTGGTTAATATACAGGCAGGGAGGGCGACCTCAGGTGCCTGGTCTTGGGATCCAAAGGGTGATCGTAAAGGCGAACAGAAGGTATGGCAAAGGGACAGCAGGCGACTGGTAGCCTTTTCCCAAGGGCCGGAGATACCACTGTTCGGGAAGGAGGTCTGTGATAAGGGCGAAGCCTTGCGGGCTGTGCAGCCATCTCTCCTTCCCGCTGGTGTGCCGGTAGTGAGAGTTTGGTTAATATATACAGGCAAGGTGGGGAGACCTCAGGTATGACCATATGGCTGGTCACTGCGGTTATGGAAAGAGGTCGGTGACAAGTTTAAATCCTTGCGTTTCTGTGCGGCCATCTCTTTCCGCTGGTCGGATGGTAGCAGGAGGTTGGTTGGTAAACAGACAAGGTATGTCGACCTCAGGTGACTGGTCTGGCGATCCAGGGTGATCACGTGACCATGTGGCAGCGGCAGCCAGTTGAGCAGGTGGGAAGGAGGTAGTTACAGTGTGTTGGGCATGCTGATTGCTCCCCCTTCCTGGATTACGGCTCTCTTGGTTCAGCCAATCACGAAGTTGGTTTGCACCTTCCCTTGATGAAATGGGACTGGTTCTATATGAGTGATTCTACGACGTGGGAGATTGCCAGCAGCATTTGGGCATATTCCGCATGGAACTTGCTGCCCACTCGCTTGGTGCAGAAGCAGATGCAGTAACAGCCCTATGGGCTTTTGGAGAAGATGGTCTTGAGAATAGGAAGGTATCGGGCGGAAATAGCATGGGCTATTAGTAAAGCAGACCATGCGGGCGAGTGGCCTTGGAGTTAGGTTTAGGAGGGTATGTGGCTGGCCATGGTGTTTTTTGTTGGTGGGGGGAGTCGAATCCGCAAAGGTATTATGCGATCTTCTCTGTGGCGGGTGGTGAGGGGAGTCGCCGGGACAGTGGAAAATGGGGGAGATCCTACCCTACGGTGGTACGGATGTTCCAACACGGTAGGCCCTGGATGAGGCTTCTGGGCGTAGGGTGTACTGTCTCTGTCCAGGCTCCTCCCCTCGGGGTTATGTTTATTTATGTATTTATCGTTATGGTTATTACATCATGTTGTGTTTACCAATAAACGCTGTGGCCAGTTATCTCCCAAGAAATGGTCTGTGTCTAATCTGTGTCTAATTTTATATTCAATGGGTGATGGGGTATAAATTCTTATATGCACCTACCAAATGGGCCTTGCTTAGGTCATGAAGGGCCCGTAGCCCACCTCAGGCTTGCCTGGGGTTGGGGGGAGGGGCCACCTGACATGGCAGGCCCGGGTAGGGGCGGGGTGGTGGCTAGCTGAGGGAGGTGGAGCAAGGTAGGCGTTTGGCGCCAATTTCCTCCAGTCCGCCCCCAGCTAGCCACGGGAGCAGATGCCCACCCACCCATCCCTAGAGTATTGTTGTTAACGTGTTGTATATATTGTACTGTAAAAAAAAAAAAAAAAAGCAGCTGTGTATTAAGTTGTTGTCTATGTATTCATTGTGGTAGATGTATCATTGAAGTGTATATTATATGGTATTAGACGTTTGTTTATTTTGTCACAGCGGCGGGTGGTGAGGGGAGTCGCCGGGACAGTGGAAAATGGGGGAGATCCTACCCTACGGTGGTACGGATGTTCCAACACGGTAGGCCCTGGATGAGGCTTCTGGGCGTAGGGTGTACTGTCTCTGTCCAGGCTCCTCCCCTCGGGGTTATGTTTATTTATGTATTTATCGTTATGGTTATTACATCATGTTGTGTTTACCAATAAACGCTGTGGCCAGTTATCTCCCAAGAAATGGTCTGTGTCTAATCTGTGTCTAATTTTATATTCAATGGGTGATGGGGTATAAATTCTTATATGCACCTACCAAATGGGCCTTGCTTAGGTCATGTTAGACATGGCGTTTCTGTTGAGTGTTGAAACACAGTGTGTGACAGGGGTGTTTATAGGTCTGTACTTGCAGTTCTTGGTGCAAGCCTATCTGCTTCTAAGAATGTATTAGAGAATGGGGTTGTGTCAAATTCAGTGAGACTATTATCAAACAAATCTTCCCCATCTCTCCTTCTTCCACCATACTCTACCTATAGATAAAAAATTTAAAAAAAACACACACACACCATACCATGTTCAAGCTTTCAGGAAGTGACCAAACAAAGAACAGAATGTTTCTCTAAATAAACAGACAAACATTCTTCAAATGTTCTGATCTTCTTAAAAAAATAAAAAACAGGGGTGGGGGCTTACACAGCTGCTAATGTTGTTAATTTGTCACATACAAAGTGCAGTTTGCCTCTGTTTAGTAATTTATTATATATATATTTTTTGTTTGATCTTGTCCTGTTTCTGAATTACCCTATGAACTTCTCAAAAGTTTTGAATTCCCTCTTCTATAAGTACTGAGCAGTTATCCCAGAACAGTATTTCTCATAGTACATGTAAGATTTCTATTTGTTTTCTAGGTTCTGTCAGTTATAGTCTTGGTACTTGATTATAAGATTATAGGCTCCACATCAACACATTCTATTCTTGACCATCGTTTGGAAGCAATGCTTTCTAGATCATAGTCTTTTGCACTGCGTCAAGGAAAGGGTGCCGGCAGAGGTGTTGACAAAAAAAAAATAGATAAAAAATGTAATTGTATGTATTATTTATCTTAGCAGAAACTACCTAGAGGCTGTTGCAAAAGGGATCCATTTTCATAAAAAAAAAAAAAAAAAACTACTAAATGTATTTAGACTATATTGAAACTGCAATGTATAGGTAGGTGGTATTTTTTTGTTGTTTAGTTGTGTTCAACTCTCCGTGTCCCTATGGATCACAGTACCCCAGGCAAAATGGTTATGTATCTGGTCATGTTTTTCTTGGTAAAGATACTGTAGTGAGTTGCCAGTTCCTTCTCCAGTGGACCACAGTTTGTCTGACTTCTCTGCTATGACCTGCCCATCTTTGGTTACTCCAGCTTCATTGAGCTTCATTGAGGAACACAAGCCTCTCCATCACAAAAGAAAAGGGGGGCATTATACGTTCATTGGTATATGGGATTTAGGTCTGCCAAAGCCACTGAACAAACCAATACATATTTTCCAAAAGGAGGGTTCTACTCCTGCAAGAACATTTTTAATGGCTGACTATCTTTACTAGATTATTTAGAATATGCATGGATTCAAGTGTACAGATATCAGATGTGGGTCTAGCCCATGCAAGGATTCCTAGAAATTTGATGAATTAAGTATTTAATAAATTAATGTGCTTAAATAAAATTGGTATGTATTTTACCTGCTGCTTAAAAGTTAATATTAAAGACATATCTAAGTTTTCCCTTTTTCTAATCTAACACAAGCTGCTTATATCAGAAACACACATTATATTGATTGATTCATTCATTCTATACACACATACAGATGTATTTTATTTAAAAGAAAATTTGTCCACACCCCCAGAGCTGCTTACATAGGCACAGTGAATCTCCCAATAGAAACACTGCATTTGGGTACAGATTTTAACCCTTTACTGATCTTCAAGCCAGCAGCACAATGCAGAGATCTTACACACCAGTGTCTGACTCCTGTTCCCAAGTGAAAACCGGACTACACATCCCATGATTCTTTGGTGCAGAAGCTGAATTGTATGCCAGTTTTAGCAGGGATTTTGAGGGGTATCCACTCTGAAAAATCTACTGCTTGCAAACTCAAAAGATTTAGCAAACATCAGGGTGAGTTTTTTCATGAAATAAAAAAAATATATATATATATATATATATATATATATACACATGTTTGCATACGCTACTGATTATACTCCAACAGATGCATTCATAATTCAGTAAACGTAAATATGCCATTAATTTGCAACAAAGCTATACTTCCATTGTACATTTATGAAGTGAGTGAAATAGGCCTGGAAAATCTGTACAAATAATGTTTGAACAAAAGTACATTAAACAAAGACGCCAGCAACCATTATTTTAGGACTCAACATCATGAATATATAATAAAAAATGAGTAGCCTGTAGTAACTTTTAGAAGTTTGGGCTCAATGGGTTTGTCTTGCCCTCTTAACTCAAAATAAATAGTTGCAGTTTCTAGACTTGAATTAAAAAGGTTTTTTTATTTTTTATTATTATTATGCTGCCAATAAAGTGGTACACAATTAGTTCATATAGTAGAAAAACACTTCCAGATTGCCCGTTCTCTGTTTCCATATGTTTATAATTAGGACGAGACTTGCTTAACTGCTAGACCATTAGCGTGTGCTCTAATAATATACGCAGATTCATTAAGCATATAAACAGGTCTCCAAACATTAAGCATTTGATCCATAAAATCAGTGCAGGACACATGTCTATAAATTGAATTGCAGCTTAAAAGCGATATAGTAGTCACACACTTTTTACATTACTTTTTTTTGCGTCGCTCAGTTGTTTCCAACTCTCCGTGACCTTATGAATCATAACACAACAGGACATTTTTATGACCATGGTCATGCTGATCTACTTGGTATTTATAGTTGAGATACCGGAGTGGGTTGCCAGTTCCTTCTCCAATGAGAAGTACTGACCAGACCCAACCCTGCATGGCTTCAGTTTGGTGTGAGCTCTTGGTTCCATGACTTGGAATCAAACCCAGGTCACAGTGGTGAAATCCACAAGGACCACCAGGGAACCCACAAGAAACTGGAAGTAACGTACAAAAAAAAAAATATGCATTTAAACGTGTTACCTATGCAACAACTGTATGCAATCCTGGCCTCCTCCATTGTATTTAAATACAAATCGATAAGTAATGAGTTTTATAGGAGGATATTAGCTCATTGCATTTTCATAACAAAACTGACGTGTCTGTCCTTCAAACAGGAAGGAGCCTTAGAAGTTGAGACAGACAGGAGAATGTCTTTATAAGACAAGGTGGTAAAGACTACACCTAATAGTACATTATATTTTACAAGTCCTTTATAAATGGTACATTGGAAGTATGAGACTACAGGGACTCTTTAATGCATCACTGTAACACTCCAACAAATATAGAGTAAAGCTATAGGACTGACCTTATCCAACATTGTCTATCAGACTATATCACAATTAGGACAATTTGAAAAAGTCCCTAACTAGACTAAATTTAAAAAAAAGGGACATAGAAGGTTTCTGGATGGCACTAGGAACAGAATGTTCCATCACTTTGCTTTTCATGCCCAAAATGTTACAAATATTTCCTAACTGATTTCTCCCCTCTGCAGCTCATAAAGACAGTATTCCAAGTACAACTGCTGCACTGTCTCATAATATCCAATCAGTGGCAACATTCTACTTGAGAGAGGTCACTGACAGGCTAATATATTTGGAACACTGAACTTAAGTCTGTATGTGCACGATACACAGATGGCAGACTCAAACTGGTACAAATATAATGATTTTAGGCAGAAAAACAAATCTTTTAAGCATTTCTTAATAGCTAAAGTGCATAAAAGTAAATCGATACATAGGTATATTATAGTTACATAGGTCCTCATTCAATTGCAATTTTGCCAATTGAAGAGGGCTCTATATAAGCACATAACATATTTTTTGACCGAAGTTTTTAGTTAGTGAAGACCTTGATTTTGGATAGAAGTTCAGTAACTAAAAAGTTCTGTATAAAAAATATGTTATGTGCTTATATAGAGCCCTATTCAATTGGCCAACTCGCAATTAAATGAGGCTCATAGTAATTAGGGTTGAAACAAAGACTTTCAGTCCATCAAGTTCAACCTTCTAAGCAATATGCAGATTAAATATTAATTAGTTGTTAATTATTAATCAATTTTTTTTCTTAATTTTTTTTTATTATTAATTAATCCAGAGGAAGGAAAACAGGAAAAACAAACAAGTGAGACTTAGCCAGTCGTCTCAAAGGGGAAAAAAATAAATTAAATTCCTTCCTGACCCCAGATACTGGAGATCAGATTTCTCCCTGGATCAATACTGTCTCTCTAATTATCCATGATAACCCTGAATTCCCTTTTTTTTAGAAATAAATCCAGTCCCCTTTTAAAGTTATCTATAGAGTCCACTGTCACCACCTCCTCTGGTAGAGAATTCCACAGATTAACCACCCTTACTGTGAAGAACCCTTTTCTTTCTTTAAGGTGAAATCTTTTTACTTCTAGCCTCAAGGGATGTCCTCTTGTCAGTTGAAAACCTCTTGGCACAAAAAGCTCCCTTGACAAATCTTTATACTGACCCTGGATGTATTTATATAAGGTAATCATATCTCCGCTTAGACACCTTTTTTCTAGAGAAAATACGTTTAATTTGGATAGTCTTTCTTCATAACTTAGCCCCTCCATTCCCCTTATTAGTTTTGTTGCCCTCCTTTGTACCTTTTCCAGCTCTAACATGTCCTTTTTATGAAGTGGTGCCCAAAATTTTACTCCATATTCCAAATGAGGGCGTACTAGAGATTTGTATAGTGGCAGAATTATATTTGCTTCCCTTGCTTCTATACCCTTCTTAATACATGCTAATATTTTACTTGCCTTTGCAGCTGCTGCTTGGCATTGAGCACTGTTACCTAGGTGGTTGTCCACAAGCACTCCCAAAGCTCTTTCAATATCTGATACACCTAGATTTGCTCCATTAAGATTATAAATTGCATGGCTATTTTTCCTTCTCAGATGCATAACTTTACATTTATTCGTATTAAATCTCATCTGCCATTTAGATTGCCATTCCTCAATTTTATGCAAATCCCTTTGGAGGGAAAGCACATCATTATCTGATTTAATTACCTTGCACAACTTTTTGTCATCAGCGAAAATGGAGACCCCACACTCCAATCCCACCTCTAAGTCATTAAATAAATATGTTAAAAAGGAGAGGACCTAATACTGAATCCTGAGGAACCCCTCTTACCACATTAGTCCAATCGGAGTATGTTCCATTTACAACAACCCTTTGCTTCCTGTCTTTTAGCCAGCTCTCAATCCATGAGCAGATATTTACTGCAATTCCTGTATCCCTTAGTTTGCACAATGGTCTCCCATGTGGCACTGTATCAAAAAGACTACATCCACTGAGTTGCCCTGATCCAGGTTCCTACTAACTTTAACATAGAAACTAATTAGATTTGTTTGACATGACCTATCCCTCATAAATCCATGTTGACTCCTACTTATAATCCTGTTCAAATAGACATATTCTTGTATATTATCCCTTATTAACCCTTCTAAAAGCTTTCCCACTACAGAAGCAAGGCTCACTGGTCTATAATTCCCCGGACTTGCTCTTGCTCCCTTTTTAAATATAGGTATCACATCAGCTTTTCTCCAGTTATCTGGTAGAGACCCTGTGTTCAGTGAATCTTGAAAAATTAAATATAATGGTTTGGCTATTACAGAACCCAGTTCCCTTAGTACCCTTGGATGTATTCCATCAGGACCCCGGGCATTTTTAACATTTATTTTTTCCAACCTCTTTTGGATTACTTCCTGTGTTAACCAATTATTTAGTGATGGTAGTGTAGCCCCATTATGTTGCAGTGTCCCAACCACTGGTACCTCCCTTGTGTATACCGAAGAAAATAACCTATTTAGCTCATCTGCCTTTTCCTGGTCACTAATTTTCAGACGGCCTGTGTCACATTGTAATGTTCCTATAACTTCATTCCTCACCTTACCATTAATATACTTAAACAATATTTTAGGGTTAGTCTTACTCTCTTTTGCAATACATTTTTCATTTTCTATTTTAGCCAGTCTAATCGCCCTTTTGCAAGCCTTGTTGGTTTCCTTGTACTCACGTAAAGCAGTCTCTGGCCCCTCTTGTTTGTATAATTTAAATGCCTTCTTTTTACTCCTTATCTTGATCTTTAAATCATTTTGAAGCCACATTATTTTCCTACTAAAATCCAGAAACCTTCCAAATCCTTTTTATAGCACTAAATGAGCAGCCACCGTGAATTAAGAGTCAATTTTATCACACTCTGCCATCAAAATTATCATATATAGTATTATATCAGAACTTGACAAATCCCTGACATGGCTCCTAAAATATTAGTTGCACCTCTCCAAAGCTTGTCACTAAATAAAATGGCTGCTGCATAACCAGATTATATATATATATATATATATATATATATATATATATATATATATATATATATATATATATATATATATATATATATATATATATATATATATATATATATATATATATATATATATATATATATATATATATATAAACTGCTCCTGTTATACCCAGTTCATCAAGATGGCTTTTATGGACCCCAATTTACAGAAGATGTATATTTACATTCTGAAATACACTTAGGTGACAGAGGCCATGTGTGGAGGAAGAAAACGAAGTGTTCTTTTGTTAATTATGAGTGGGAAAGCAGTACGTGTGCCAATGGTTATTATTTTTCTCTGAAACACAATCATTTTATATCATACACAATATAGCGTAACTATAGTGATCTGCATCACTGACACTCCAAAAAAAAGGAAGTTTTGGAAAGAGAATCTATATTTCATATAAATCACCATGGTGATACAGTAAGCCTGATAAAGACTAGATAACAACCAGGCTATTTTTAAAGAATCAGACATTAACCCCTAATATGTCAGGAGAGCCTATGCTTATTGGATTATAACATACTAAAGCCATTAATTAGGTACCAAGCCACAGCAACTAGTATATCAAATTATATCAACCTTATCTGTCGTACATGGTTTAATTCAATTATCCAGTTGATATAAAGTAACTACTAAATGAAAGACTATGCAAATTACAAAGTGGCTTTAAAGAACTACTGTAAATTGAAAAAAATGGGTTTTAGTCTGACCAAGAGCAATTAAGCATATATATATATATATATATATATATATATATATATATATATAAAAAAAATTCAGAAACTTACTTTTTCATAAAAAAAAAAAAAATGTTCATGCCTCTGCTGGATTCTAGAGGCATCCATGATACTTTGGGGGAAGTATGAATATGAGAGGGTAATTTAGATATCTGGAGAGCTGTGGGTACATGTATTGATGCAAACTTCCTGCTTTTAGACCTGCATTTTAACAAAGACTAAAGTGCTGATTTTATAAAATAAAAACATACCCTGTAGCTCCTATAATTTATCAAGTGTATATTCTAACGCTTCAGTTAGAAGTAAATGGAGGAATGGGGAATAAGATGTGAGGAGGGTTTTCTTGATAGCTGGATCCCACTGAATCTGATATGAACTTACTTCCCCCATACAGGGCCAGAAATAAACAGCCTGCATCTATAAATGCAAGCCCTGCTCTCCAGAAATATAAATGCCCCTGTCCCACACAACATTCACCAGACCATATTATGGATTTATTTATTTATTCATTCATATTCAAAACTGGTTTGACTTTTTCCTGTACAATTACAGGGATATATTATTTCCATTATATATATTTTTTTCAATTTACAATGGTCCTTTAAAAGTACATTTTAAACTATTCAGTACTTATATTTCACGAAGATCAACGTTCAAATGATAAAATGTGAACTTTTACACTAAAGCAACCTCTGATCTCTCTTCCTGAAAGGTATTCTTGTAAAATTATATTCATACTAAGCAGTCTAGTACAATTTAATACACATTTCTGTAAATAATCCCAGGATTTACAAGAAAATATAAAAGACTGTAGCATCGCAAGTAAATATATCTATTGCTGTCTAACCATGCATCTCAAAATTGCAAATAGACCAGTTAAACCAAATAAAATAGAAGGATTGCAATCTTTTGGAGCAGAAACAAGATACCATTGTACATCAACTATCATTATGTGATCACAAGATACCACTAACAGGATATGGCAAACAAGAGCCAAGACAATTGGGAGCATTTAGAAAATCTTACTTTTGGAGAGATAAGCTTTAAACAAACTGATCTTTTGTTGTGTAACTGGTGAAGCTTATGAAATGCTGAGACCAGGTGAGGAGCTAAGACGGGCATGAAGCTGTACAGGTAGTTATATCCATAGTGAACTCTCCTTATGAAGTAGAAGGGTACCAGATTGGTGTGTATAAATTAACCATAATTGCAGTTTCTGTCTCAAAACATCCTAGACAAAATCAAGTATAAAATAAATATCTAAAAAGCCCACACTTTTGCTTAGATATTCAACGTTTCACAAAATCAAGCTTACGTGTAAGAACATTTAACCCATATTTACATTAGGCTCTTTAGAAGAACTTGAACAAATGTTTTTTTTTTTCTTTAAGTAAAAACATATAACAACCTTTAATTATATATAATACAACTATGAGCAATTATGGTTTACTTGGGGGGGTCTACAATGTTTTCTCATCCATTCAGTTATAAGCAAATAGCTTAGAAAAGAAGAAAAAAAAATTCACATGCGCCTCATTATTGCTTATAGTTGGATGTGGATGAGACGCTATTGTATGGAAGAGATAATGCACCTACACAACAAAGCATACAAGGCTCCAAACAATGGATGTTCTTCTCGCTATCTTTACCATGTCTAGATGAGATAGATAGTCCATGATTGCGGAGCCACCTTTGATGTTGGGCAACCAGTTGCCGGCCAAAGAGAGGTTGTTGCTAACTTGTTCATGTACTAAGAGTTTTACAGAAATTAATTTTAATCCCTTTTTATTCGCATTTTAAAAAGTGATAAGAACTAGTTATGGCATCAATTTAGAAGCTACCAGTATTTTGTATTATGATCGTTTTTTATCCCGGTAGGAATTAGCTCCGTTTTGAAACAATGGTGCTAATAGAAGTGCAAAAGCTTTATATTATGTATTATAAAATAGTTGCTGTAATTTTTGCATGCCAGTAGGGACCACTTTGGATTGGGCATAACTTCAAATATTAGTGAACTTTGTAACACATTAACAACATTATCAGCTGCCTTAAAGACTAAGTGGGTGTGTTCTTCTGATATTTATTATCTATTCAAGAGTGGACAGAGGAGGTAGGGAGAAGGGAAGGGTTTTGTTGTCCGATTGGTTGATTTAGATAATGTTCCATCACAGTCCACCTACCCCCATGTTCCCATAAGTTCACTACAGGCAGCTTACAAGCATATTTGAAAGTCTTGATTGCCTCTCTCTGTAAACTCCTTCTCAAGTCTTACAAAAGGAAGAAGGACTACCATGCACCAGCAGGGTCTGCTAAAATCTAGATTTTCTCTGCGAATACTTATAGCTGCTAATGTTGTCCGCTTGTTGTATACAAACATGTGAAGTTTTTGCTAATATTTGTTCCCACTTTTAACTAACTGTAAAGTACCCCATAACAACTGGAATTGTGCTTTCTTATTTCAAGTAAAAAACTCAAAAGCAGATCATAAACATCTACAAGTGTTTAACTTATCTGAGGCTTGCCCCTTTCAGCCAATGAACAATGAGTTATGCTTGTCCGACAGTGAAATCTACATACATGTACCATGAATCAAAGATAATAAGGTTGATATATTTTTATAAACCAATTGCTGTGCAAAACACAACATTGAAAATATTTAAAGCAAAATGTTCTTTTAAATGAATGGACATTATCCTTGGATAAGAAAATGTTTAATAAGAGATGGACCTCTCGCCTTCAGAACGCTACTGCTTGTCTAACTCAATGTCTTCGGTCATTCTTCATAACTCTACACCATTGTTTTAGGCTCAAGTTCTATGTGGTTATCAAGTTATAAATGTAACTACGGTACATTTTATATTGAATCAATATGTACATAGAAGTGTAAAGTGCACTGGAATTAAAAAAAAACAAAAAAACTCTGATATTAAATAGAAAAAACTAGTTAAAAAATGCAAGCAAAGAAAGGATTATCAATAAAATAACTATTGTAAACAAGTACAAACCAAGAAAACAAATATGAATGTCACCGCAGTAATAGCAGAAATACAGACACTCCAATGATGATGCTTGAATTAAAACTAACAGACACCAACCTTGAGCATAAATAATAGCTTTCCAAAGACTAACGTCTAAAGCAAGAACCAGATATAAAAACAGCAGAAAACAAAGCAACAGTACAACATTTTAGTATACAAAAACACACAATGACAAAATATGGCAGCATTATAATAATTTGTTTTCTATGTCATCATAATCATAATGTTCATAAAGTATATTTGTATACCTTTGAAAACCTCAAGTATGCTCAATTTTAAGAGCTTTGGCGCTCATCGCATGGCTCGCAATGAGCACCTTCTTTGGCAGAGTGCATGGAAATATACATGTAGCTAAAACGCCTGTTAACAATAGTGACAGAAACATTAATAACATAAAATTGATACATATTTGAATTGTAAGCTTGCAAGTTTTCACTATTGCAAGGTGCTTTGGGGAAAGCACTATGGACACTGGATTCTAAGCGCAAAG
Source organism: Discoglossus pictus (assembly GCA_027410445.1). NCBI lineage: Eukaryota > Metazoa > Chordata > Amphibia > Anura > Alytidae > Discoglossus > Discoglossus pictus. Next base: position 500,036,595 of record CM050163.1, on the reverse strand, counting down.
ACAGGGCCTTCCATTCATTTCAATGTGTTAATATTGTTTTTTGTCTTGAACTTAACTCCTGTATAGCGCTAACGAATATGTTGGACCATCACATATACAGTGGATATAAAAAGTCTACACACCCCTGTTAAAATGTCAGGTTTCTGTGCTGTAAAAAAAAAATGAGACAAAGATAAATCATTTCAGAACTTTTTCCACCTTTAATGTGACCTATAAACTGTACAACTCAATTGAAAAATAAAAAAGAAAAATAATGTGGTTGCATAAGTCTGCACACCCTCTTATAACTGGGGATGTAGATGTGTTCAGAATTAAGCAATCACATTCCAAATCGTGTTAAATAGGAGTCAGCATAAACCTGCCATCATTTAAAGTGCCTCTGATTAACCCCAACTAAAGTTCAGCTGCTCTAGTTGGTCTTTCCTGAAATGTTCTTAGTCGCATCCCACAGCAAAAGCCATGGACCACAGAGAGCTTCCAAAGCATCAGAGGGATCTCATTGTTAAAAGGTATCAGTCAGGAGAAGGGTACAAAAGAATTTCAAAGGCATTAGATATACCATGGAACACAGTGAAGACAGTCATCATCAAGTGGAGAAAATATGGCACAACAGTGACATTACCAAGAACTGGAGCTCCCTCCAAAATTGATGAAAGGACGAGAAGAAAACTGGTCTGGGAGGCTACCAAGAGGCCTACAGCAACATTAAAGGAGCTGCAGGAATATCTGGCAAGTACTGTCTATGTGGTACATGTGATAACAATCTCCCGTATTCTTCATATGTCTGGGCTATGGGGTAGAGTGGCAAGACGAAAGCCTTTTCTTACGAAGAAAAACATCCAAGCCAGGCTACATTTTGCAAAAACACATCTGAAGTCTCCCAAAAGCATGTGGGAAAAGGTGTTATTGTATGATGAAACCAAGGTTGAACTTTTTGGCCATAATTCCGAAAGATATGTTTGGCGCAAAAACAATACTGCACATCACCAAAAGAACACCATACCCACAGTGAAGCATGGTGGTGGCAGCATCATGCTTTGGGGCTGTTTTTCTTCAGCTGGAACTGGGGCCTTAGTTAAGATAGAGGGAATTATGAACAGTTCCAAATACCAGTCAATATTGGCACAAAACCTTCAGGCTTCTGCTAGAAAGCTGAACATGAAGAGGAACTTCATCTTTCAGCATGACAACGACCCAAAGCATACATCCAAATCAACAAAGGAATGGCTTCACCAGAAGAAGATTAAAGTTTTGGAATGGCTCAGCCAGAGCCCAGACCTGAATCGGATTAAAAATCTGTGGGGTGATCTGAAGAGGGCTGTGCACAGGAGATGCCCTCGCAATCTGACAGATTTGGAGTGTTTTTGCAAAGAAGAGTGGGCATATCTTGCCAAGTCAAAATGTGCCATGCTGATAGACTCATACCCAAAAAGACTGAGTGCTGTAATAAAATCAAAAGGTGCTTCAACAAAGTATTAGTTTAAGGGTGTGCATACTTATGCAACCATATTATTTTATTTTTATATTTTTTCTTCCCTCTATCTAAAAGATTTCAGTTTGTTTTTCAATTGAGTTGTACAGTTTATAGGTCACATTAAAGGTGGAAAAAATTCTGAAATGCTTTATCTTTGTCTCCTTTTTTTACAGCACAGAAACCTGACATTGTAACAGGGGTGTGTAGACTTTTTATATCCACTGTAATAGTTGTCAAACTGCGAGACGTCGCACGTTTTGCGAGGTGCGTACGACTTAGGCTATGAGAGAAGGCGTGGCAAGCCGTTAAACCGTAGCACTTAGCCGATGCGAGCTTCGCAAAGTGAGGCGAGCCATTAAAATAAGAGACGCAGGACTTAGAAAGAAAAAAAAAAAAAAATATACACGAGATTACCGGACGAACCAAAAACCCGAAAAAACCCACTAAATACACCCCAAAAAAATCATCACAGACAGCATGGGGCAACAGCCAGGACGTCTGTGAGTGAGGTGGAAAGCGAATTTAACTGGATTTAGACTATTTTCACCACACAAAAATCTCCTAAGCGAGAAAAAAAAAAAATGGGCGGCGAAAAAAAATGAAAAAACGAGGCTACACCACCCCGGACGGCGCAAAGCGTAACACATTAATAAAATTACGACTATACAAATCCGCTTTACACAATAAACCAACGGCTTTACCTCGCGCACGCAGTGTATTTAGAATGCACACTTGGAACATTCATTACACTTTATAAGCAGGGCAATAACACTCAAAATGTATATTCTATGCAGACGCAAACTACAAACAGATTGTTAGCTCTTCAGCCTCTTGCTCACTGCATATATCAATTAAAAATAAGTATATTCATTTATTGCATAAATAATTAATTCTTCCTTAATTAAATGAATCATTAATTATTACTTAACTACATATACATAGAAATATATATCTCTCAGAGGACCAAAAGTACACAACAGGAGAGGCTTTGGCGCTCATTGAGAGGAATGCGATGAGCGCCGAAGGTCCTGAGGCTCGCAATGAGTCCCGAAGGTCCTCACAGTACAAAACAGTTTCAATTAGGACTCAAACAGCATTCCCATGGCTTCAAATTTTATAGCCCCATCATTTTTGATGGGCAAATCGCTAGTTACAAATAAACAACATACAACTGCTTGAATATATAGAAAAGACCAATTTCAGCTAGATTACTCAGAAATGTTATTGTAAAGCACAGACATATTATGTAGCGCTATAAAGGGGGTACAGTACAAACATAAAGATACAATTATAGGGGTAAATGAAAAGAGATAGTGGTGAACTGTCATTGAGCCAATAGTTTATTAACAGCATTTTACAATATTAAAAAAGGAACAAAAATGTACAAATCTAAAGACACCCTGCAACCACAAAAGCACTGTGGCACATGAGTGAAGACACCAGGGAGTAATTAGGTTGATTAAGCTAATTACTCCCTTGGGGCTATTCTTCTTTCAGAATGACAGACTGATAACAATGCAAGCAGACCACCACGGTTTAAATTTGTAATTAATGGCTATCATTACCCCGAAGCAGAAGATAAAACCTGCTATCCCACCCCTGGGATACCTGATAGGGAGAGCGGCATATCTGCTTAATCAAAAACACTACATCTTTACATTTTAGTTTTAAAACCTACACTGAATTTATGTTTGTCAAATACAGATTTTATTGCTAATCTGTAACTAAATAAATACATTTAATCTATCCTGTTATGTTGTTGGGACAGGTCTGTCGTTGCAGTACAGCCTCCAACCACTAGATGGCGCTGCCGATATTTTGCAGCGCTGCTGATATGTGAGAGAAGTTATAAGCTTATAACTCTAGCCCTATCAGTTTACCTAAGCCTTGACATGGCACCGGAATATCAGCAACGCCATCTAGCGGATGCTCAACGCCACTGCTGCGCTAGCATAACAGGAAAGGACCAATAAATTAAACCCCACAATAGTGGGCTTTTAAAAAGATATCTTACCAGCTTTGAGATTGACTACACCTATTCTGAATACATTTTTTGCCACTCTTGCACAATTTTAAGGATTGCCTTGAATTGTATGGCATTAGGCATATGCCCACACCCCATGCAATCTATGGCACTTTGGAGAATGCTTATATTATACAGAGTATTGTTGGGCAATATAAGGGCAGCTAACCGTATAGTTTCATGATCTCTCTGCTTGTGTATTCAATATCTCTAGGCTCATTTTCACTCATTTTAAATTGATTTGGCTCAAACTGAGAGATATTGAAATCTTGGCGGTCCTTGCATGACCAAATTGCTCACCATAAACAGAGTTTTGCAATATTTCACTAAAGGCAAATCCTGGCTCCTAAAATTTTATTTTAGACTCCTAACTTTGCTAATACTACAAATATCAATGTACATACATCAGTCCCTGGCTGCTAAAAAAAATATTTGTTTGCCTTCTCAGTAATCTGTCTCAAACTTCGTATAGGTTTGTCAAATACTGATCAGAAGTTAAGAAGCCAGCTAGAACTACAAGGAGCTAGGGATGCATTGTATTCAGACTTAAAAAATAATGAGGCAGAAATAAAAGATGCCTTGAAATATCTGTGCCCAGTGACAGGTAACACAACTACTATAGAAGGCTTTCTTGGGAATACCTCTCCTATAATGATGTGTAACTCTTCCAAAAGAACCTCACAGTAGGTGATAGAACTAAGAATATAGTCAAGTAGCAAGGAAATAATTGTTAAAGGTATATGAAAGTGAGCTGGGTTATTAATGCATCTAGTAGAGGAACATTTATAGTGTGTGAAACCAAAATTGTTTGCATGAAAAAATTCCAAAGTAAACCGTTAGCCTGAGGTTTGCTGAATTTCTTGCTTTTGCAAACAGTTTTCTCTCAATGTTGACGCCCCCTGAATTTCCCAGGGATAATTAGCATATCTTATAGATTGTATCTTTTTTTGCCTAGGGATTGTGCAGACATGCTCAGTTAGCACCTGTAGTCTGCACTACTGTCAGACACCTTCCTATAGTAAAATCAGCATGAGCATGTGCTGCATGTTGGATCTCTCATAAAAAAGGAGATATCCAATATGCAAATCTCAGTTGCTGGGGGTGTCTACATCACCCCCAGCACATTTTTTTTTATTTTCATGCAAACTTTTTTTTTTGCTGGGTGGGTTATGATGCATTCTACAGGATGCATTCATAACCCACCACACTTTCATATACCTTTAAGTTAAAAAAAAAAAAAAAAAAAATACACACACACACATCTCAAATATGCCTGGAGCTACTTAAAAATCTCTCTGGATGTTTGAACTAGTAACAGTTTGATACAAAATATTATTACTATCCACATACATTCTGTATTTACAACACAGTCAATCCATAAAATAAGATTTGAAAGTATCACTAGCAGGATATATACCAATAAGCTTGTCTTGAATATACATACAAAAAAAAAAAAGTGAGGCTCATATCAGAATTACCCATGATCCTCTGAACCCTTGTAATGAGACTTTGGTCAGAGGCACAGTTAGTAACACCCAAAACCACTTCCTGGCTTTATCTTCTCTGAACTGCAGAGAAAAAAAGTCCTCTACACGTGTTTCAATGTAATCTTAGTATATCCACTGAGAATTGACCTTATCTACTGTCTAAATAATTCACAAGATCATAGTACAAGTGTACATATCACATGCATTTGGCTGAGGCATGACATCCGCTGCAAGGTAAGGCTTGTACAAATCATACACCGGATGCATGTGTTTTCCCAAGAGACAGCTTGGAAGTTATAAATATTCAGCAGCCATAAAATTGAAACAAATCCATTTAGTGGCAATGCAGATACAAGATGGGATCCATACCTGCTTAGTCCACCATCAGATATATGAATCTTTGGCGTAAGAAAAAAAAAAAATATATATATAATAATAATAATATTAATAATAATAATAATAATAATAAATATATATATATATATATAAAAAGTCTGGAAGGAAATATCTGCATATTAAAAAAACAGCAAAAATACCCTTTTTCCCCCCTCGCTCTCATCTTGTATTAGAGCAAACATATTGTTTTTATAAATCAAATTAAACGTTAAGGTGAAAAATCGTTCTGTATGGCTACATGTTTGTGGTGAAGGGGCATGTGTACTTCAAAGAAGCTGTGAGCGATAGCATGTAAGGTCAGCCGAGAAAAGCAGGTCATAGCAAATGGGTCAAACAAATTGTGGTCAACTGGAGCAGGAACTGACAACCCACTCCAGTGTGTTTCCCAAGATAACTTTATGGATAAGCATGACCAGAGACATAAAGATAGTTGTACCCGGCGTGCTGCAGTCCATAGGGTCACGGAGAGTTGGACGTGACTGAATGACTGATAACACATATACAGGTGAGAGAAGAGTCATCATTGGATCTATACTGAGCGACATTTTGCTCTAGAGGCATAATTTGCTGACCACATGTACTAAAGGATGAAGTGTAGACAATTCTTCGATTTATCAAATCTTAGTACAAATGCCCCATACTATGGAGGGTTTTTCAACAAAAAAAAAATCTGGCTTCCTGTCCTGCAGCCTAACAGCGGAGATTTTATATATATATATATATATATATATATATATATATATATATATATATATATAAAATAAAGCAAGGATTCATCAAGTGACATAGTGATGAGAAACTTCTTACATTTCTAGGTTATACTCCGAAGCCACTTTATCCATATTATCACCCTTTTCTCACTTTAGGACTCCAGACATGGAATAACAGAGTGCAGCAGATCTTGCCTCTCCATGAGACACTCATACTATGGCCCTCATTCAATTGCAATTTGGCCAATTGAATAGGGCCCTAAATAAGCACATAGCATATTTTTTTAAAGAAGTTTTTAGTTAGTGAAAACCTTGCTTTTGGATAGATGCTTGCTAACTAAAAACGTATTTAAAAAAAATATGCTATGTGCTTATTTAGGGCCCTATTCAATTGGCCAAATTGCAATTGATTGAGGGCCTATGAGTTTACCATGTTTATTCTCCCTTAGGATTGTGTCCTAAAGTTAGCAGCACCACAACCTGCCACTGATTTGACTATAATAAGCAGTATATCATATAAATATGTCTCGCACATTTCCATTACATCATTGTCCATATGGAATTGTACCTCTTCCACATTTCTCCCATTCAAATATTTGTCTAAGGTCCACAAATCCCACCCTGTCAACGATATTAATTTACCAGATTAATCTAATTTTGATACTTGCTAATCTTTGTGATAATTTGCAGAAAGTTCAGCTTCCAAAGCACATAGGGGGAGGGACATATCCTGGTCAAGGTACAGTCAAGGACAGGAATACCTGCATTCAGAAGCATGGAATGTGCCCTTATTCACAGGAATATTAATTATTCCATAGCAATGCATTACTGACCTCTCTGCTGGTGAAAGGGTTTAAAGCATAAATAAGAATTAAATTCCTATATGGTATCATGTATATACCAGTCTTCAGAATCAGTCCATGCAATGCACAAAAATGTGCAAACTTTACACATGTCAACAGTATAATGATATAACTCTTCAAAAAGCTGGCTACTAATGAGTGATTAAAATAATAAAAATACACACAGATCACATTTTTTATGAACTGCAAAGTAACAACTCTGGCAGTGAACTTAGTGCTACTAAAACCACACATCTCAGTATAGTACATTAGGTCATTTTAGCCACCCAGGCATTTTCAGCTGAATAATTCAGAACACACAACTGTGATTTAAATCCAACAGCTTCACACATGGCTGATAATGATGCTGGCTCTTCATGTATAGCCACTAACAAAACTTGCTGCAAAATAGCAGAACAATATCCATTCAACTGAACTCTCCATGCAGAGTCTAAAAGCAACAGGTGAGACATACACAAAGCATGACACTGTGTGTGTCACAATGCCCAGCTAGTGATATCACACAGGTGTGAGGCATTGCACTTACAGCCATATCTGGGTCGCAGCAGGGGTGAGATCTCCTCATGGTGCATCCTGCAGCAACACCTTCACCAGCCCAAGTGGTCCCTGATGGTGCTGCTTTGTATCCAGTGAAAGTTACACAGAGCTCTGTGTGTGTGCACTCTCTCCTCTCTCTCTGCCTGTCTCTCCTGCCTGTTGCTCTCAGGCTGTGTCAGTGTGTGAGATCTCTCCTCCTTCTCTCCTGCTGCTCATGGTGCTTACACCCTCCTCCACTTTCCCTCCTCTGCTTTCTCTTGTGAGTCCTTTACCAGCTTATCAGCGCCACCTACTTGGAGATTTAGTCTAGTTTTCATACTACAATCTGTAGTCAGAGCAGCAAAGTTACTCATTACAGGGACATTTATTTGTGTGTACAGCTTTTACTACAGGTATTTAGATATAAAATACACAACACACCAGAACAAATATGGCCAGTAAACAGCAGGACAGCCTTGGAGATCTGGGAATGATCTTATAGCCCAGTTGCCCTTTATTATGAGAATGTTTAAAAGGGTCATTGTGATCATCGTTTTTACACAATACACTTGAAAATAAGCAAAAAAAAATTTAAAATGAGAAAAAAATATTAATGCAGTCTCTAATTAATTGACCATTATATGTAACTAGGAACTCGCCGGTCAAAAATGACGGGATTAAAATTGTAAGGCTGGCAATGCTGTTTGCCACAGAATGTGAGGCTTTTGCTCCTCTGACGCTCATTGCGAGCCCCTCGCTGAGCGCCTTTGAATATTTGCGTATTATGCGCTGAAGTCTGCGTGCCTGGCGTTGTTGGTGTAAGTGTCTTTGCCGTTGTGTCTTTTCTAAGTCCCGCATGCCTGGCTTTGCTCAGCCTCGTTTTCATCCTGTTTCAGATTTTTTTAATTTTTTGATTGACAGAAAAACGGCAAATATGGCTCAAATTCGCTTGCAACCTCACCCCCAGGCTTCCTGGCTCTCCCCCTGTGCTGTCAGTGTGTTTTATTTAATTTTTTATTATTTTGCTTGTTTTTAGAGTTTCTCGAGTTACGCGTTTGAAGCAAGTTTGGCCGATACATTTGAAAACTGCTCTCCTCGCTTTGCGAGGTGAGCAGTTCAATGAACGCATTTGCGAGGCCTGCAATTAGCGCCTTCGGGGGACATTGCAGCCTAAGTCCCGCATGTTTCAATGGCTTGCCACACTTTCCGAGGTTTGCAGTCAACTGCTCGCCTCGCTTTGCAAGTCTCGCAGACAATGAGTTACCAACATCGCAAAGATCCACAACTATATATGTGATTAGGCTATTGTGGTATTTACCATTTTAGTGATCTAATTCTAGAAGTGGGAAGAGAATTTGAATGTAGAAAGGAAGCCTCTGCTCAGTGGGAATGTGACAGCTACAACACCCAGTGCTCTCGAGAAGTATAATGCAAAGTGCACTAGTTTACACAGAAATGCTTTGTTAAGGCAGACAAAATAAAGTCTTGACTAAAGAATCATTGCATATAAAAGAACATTTTAAATATAATGGCTGTGTTTATATTGTTTTCTTTCTAAAACTTTGCAGTGATAGCAAGTAGCCGCTAGATGGCGCTGTGAATATTTTGCAGCGCTGCCAATATTTCACACAAGTTGTTCCTTTAGGTTACCCTAACCCTCACCGTAACCCTGAAAGTTTACTTAAACCTAACTCTATGGTACGGGAACTGAAAATCAGCAGTGCCATCTAGTGGTTGGTGGGCAGCACTGCTGCTGCGACTGCTGGTGAATTTGAGGAGCGAATGGACCAAACATTCTGCCCATTCTTTAAAGGTTGTACTTACTTTTTATGGACCTATCCTGTTTTATGTGCACATTTGTAGCAGTGCTGGAAACGACTGTAGAAACGTGAACGTGCTGTGATGAGCTACTACGCCCGGTAAGTCGTTAAGGGTTTCGGGGTTAGGGTTAAGAAGTGAGGTTTAGGGGGTTGGGATGTACTACGTAATTTTCACAGTCATCGTCGGCGCGCTGCAACAAATGCGCACATAAAACAGGATAGATCCCTTTTTTTGTATAGAAATCAATAACTGTAGATTTAAAAACAATAACAGTAAAGGATCACAAAAGTCAACACTAAAGTCCAATAGTCACAATATATTTTAGCTTATTGACTATTACATATGTATATACTGCCATGGCTCTATCATTAAAGGTTTACTGTTGTATAATAGATTCCTTTGAAGAACAATTCTTCCAAATGGTATGTCTGTCTATGTGTCTCTCTTATTATATATATATATATATATATATATATACATATCCTTTTTAATGCAAAAACTGCTTTATATCAAATCAGTGTTTAACGGAATAAAACAAGAATCCTCCTTAATATTGTGTAATATCCTCCTTAAACGTGACATCTTGTATCCAGTCCAACTTAACAAATGTTAATTAGTTCAGCTTTTCATTATTCAGCTTTTTTTTTTTTTTTTTTTGTACTCGCAGATATGGGCTAAGAATCTGGTAATATCCTGTAAATACCTTTCCACAAGGCCTGTAGACTCTCCATCCTTCCACTTCTTTTCTTCAGGTGCAGTTTTAAACCTGTCACTGTCTCACATGCAAAATCTCTCTTCAGTGTCCCTCTTATTGTGCAGCCCGTTGAATTCTGGGACATGTAGTTCTTGAGCTTATACAACGGTTAAAGAAACACTGCACAATGAAAAAAAAAGCAACAAATCTATGTTTGAAAACTTTGAGTCTGACTAAGAGCAGAAAAAAAAACACAGCTATTTTTTAATTCGAAAAAAAAATGTTGATACCTGGTGTGGTGTCAATTCCAATATTATCCGGTGATCAAACATAGGCTTTGGAGATTTGCCTGTTCCCTCCTCTACCACTCCTCTCACCACTTATAATTACAAACACATACACACCTTCATCCAGCTTTCAGGAAGTGATGTAACAGACACACAATGGATTCCTGTTCTCAGTGCAGTGGCCACCATGTGGCGCAACAGTGGAATGCCTAGATTTTGTTTAATTTGGTCTTATAGTGAGAGCTTAGGGTTGGGGGTTCAGAGTTAGGATTAGATTGTAAGTAGCAAGTTTCCAATCTTGTAGAAAAAAAGCACTTTCTACAAAGATTCTAAGCTCAAAACAGGGTTCTCCATTTTCTGCAGTTAATATTGTATTTTTCCTTGGCCTTTTTCCCCTGTAGAGCGCTACGGAATATGGTGGCGTGGTTACAAATAAAAGTTAATAATATGAATAGGATACTGGCAGATGGTAAGCGCGCCACTACTTTACTATGTAAAACGTATCATCTCCCACTACACTAACCCTTACCCTAAACCCTAACACCAAATTAACAAAGTCTTTGCATGCCACCGTTGAGCCACCTAGTGGCTGCTGCACGCCACTGCTGGCAGGGACAAAACAGGAAAGGTCCAGAAATGTATGTCCATGCTGTTATTATTGTTAATTTAGAACATACTGGGCAAATACAAGTTTTTTAATTGAACTGCTGTGGTCCTTTAAAATGCCAAGAACACCCTTCCCAGCATGCTATCTACAGAATCCTTGAAGTGCATAGATGGGCCGTACAAGGCAGCCAATGAGCGAGAGATTTCGCTATTCTTGCCCCCAAAATACTCCACACTTGGTGCATGGTGCACTGTGTAAACCAAAAAAAGATAATGGCTTTATTTTAACACATTTGTCAGTGCATAAACATGGGATCCCATACAGGAAGATGTCTCAAGGCAGCTGTTTACTCTGCCAGTGCTAAAAATGTAATGTTTCAGAATGTGTAAAATATTATACTGGCTCTAGTTTATTACCTTTTTAGGTGCAAATATATTGCAGTGAAATCTACCATATTGATTTCTGTTGATTAACTCTGCTGAGGTAGGATGAGACTTTGAAATTAGAGGAAGTTTATATATGCTTGATTAGAGTGTGGCAACTTAAACGCCTAGTGCTTTCGGTAGTACTAATGGAAAGCTTACTCTTCAAAAAGTAGTACAAAAATCTATAGTCTGAGCTGTAGTATCTGTGCAAAGTTACTAATTACATGGACATTTATTTGCTTTTAATCCAGGTATTTAGCAGTAGAAATAAACTTTAGTGTACCTTTATGCTCACTTGACAAGGTAGTCTCTGAACTTTGCTTCTTTTACAAGTCAGGTTACAGGTAGAGCAAACACAATCATCCTAAACTATTTTTGTGGTTTCTAAACTTCAGATTAATAATTTATTCTCTTTTAACTACACAACAGAGCATTTTGGAAATGTATGTCCAGAGCTACTCAATAAAAGTCTTCAGCCGCTCCCATTTCTTGCCAAGCAGGACCAGCATGGTTTGTTTACTCCCATTTTGGCGAGAATGGAGAACCTTTGCTCCATCAAAGCCTACTGACAAGAAAAAAAGTATTAACGGGACCCAAAAATACACAAGTTAATGAAATATATATTTTTTTAGAGAAAATTTAATTATTCTGTTCACTTACATTTATAAATCAAATGCTGCTGCTGAGTAATTTCCCTGATACTCTAGACAACTCTCTATCTCTCCTCCACACCAATACAGTTTTTAACCCTTGTATAGCGCTCAAGTATATCATGAGAGGGCGAGCTTCCCTAGAGAAGATGTTGTTTCTGGGACATGAAGAAGGGGAGGTGGAGATGGATAGATGAGGTCACTGAAGCAATTAACATGAACTTGATGGAGCTCAGAGGGGCAGTGACTGAGAGATGTATCTGGCGTGCTGCGGTCCATAGGGTGACGTAGAGTCGGCTGTACAACTAAACAACATATCGCTGCAGAATATGTTGGAGCGTAACACATAAAGGATAATAATAAATAATAACAACTGGTTTATGTTTATTTCCATTCTAACAGGAAATATTCTAATCAAGATGGAGAATAGTCTAATTAAGATGGAGAATCTTGAAAAAAAATGTATGTTCTATATGGCACAAGTTATATTTGGGCTTTGTGTAGTAGTGCCAACTTGCTGTCATTTTCTATATCTGTAGCCATTCTGAAAAAAAATAATTATGTATATATATATATATATATATATATATATATATATATATGTGTGTGTGTATATATATAATCAGTATTGACTCTGACTCGACAAAGAGAGGAACACTCTCGAAAGCTCGTCATGAAACCTATGAATATGTTTGTCCAATAAAAAAGGTATCACTATATACTGCAATACTCTGATTATTCATCTGGATTACTGGACATTCACGGCTACCTCACTCTTCATATATATATATATATATATATATATATATATATATATATATATAAAACAACTAAGTCAGAGGCGCTCATCAGAGAACGAACCAACCTTAATAGGTTAGTTCTATGGCCGTGATAAGCCACTCTGAGAGCAACCTCTTTTAGCTCACTTGTGCTCCTCTGACTTATTTATATATATATATATATATATATATATATAATGTGTATATATATAAATGTGTGTATATGTATCTATGTGTGTATATACAGTGCCTTACAAAAGTATTCACCCCCTTGACTTTTTACCTATCTTGTTACATTACAGCCTTAAGTTCAATGTTTTGTTAATCTGAATTTTATGTGATGGATCAAAATACAATAGTCTAAGTTGGTGAAGTGGAATGATAAAAATATATACATAAAAAATTTTTTAGAAATAGAAAAGAGAAAATTGGGATATGCGTATGTATTCATCCCCTTTGTTATGAAGCCCATAAAAAGCTCTGGTGCAGCCAATTACCTTCAGAAGTTACATAATTAGGGAAATGATGTCCACCTGTGTGCAATCTAAGTGTCACATGATCTGTCATTACATATACACACCTTTTTTGAAAGGCCCCAGAGGCTGCAACACCTAAGCAAGAGGCACCACTAACCAAACACTGCCATGAAGACCAAGGAACTCTCCAAACAAGTAAGGGACAATGTTATTGAGAAGTACAAATCAGGGTTAGGTTATAAAAAAATATCCAATTCTTTGATGATCCCCAGGAGCACCATCAAATCTATCATAACCACATGTAAAGAACATGGCAAAACAGCAAACCTGCCAAGAGAAGGCCACCCACCAAAACTCATGGACCGGGCAAGGAGGGCATTAATCAGAGAGGCAGCACAGAGACCTAAGGTAACCCTGGAGGAGCTGCAGAGATCCACAGCAGAGACTGGAGTATCTGTACATAGGACGACAATAAGCCGTACGCTCCATAGAGTTGGGCTTTATGGCAGAGTGGCCAGAAGAAAGCCATTACTATCAGCAAAAAAACAAAATGGCACGTTTTGAATTTGCAAAAAGGCATGTGGGAGACTCCCAAAATGTATGGAGGAAGGTGCTCTAGTCTGATGAGACTAAAATTTAACTTTTCTGCCATCAAAGAAATGCTATGTCTGGGGCAAACCCAACACATGACATATCCCAAAGAATACCAGTGAAACATGGTGGTGGCAGCATCATGCTGTGGGGATGTTTTTCAGTAGCCAGGACTGGGAAACTGGTCAGAGTTGAGGGAAAGTTGGATGGTGCTAAATACAGGGATATTCTTGAGCAAAACCTGTACCACTCTGTGGGTGATTTGAGGCTAGGATGGAGGTTCACCTTCCAGCAGGACAATGACCGCAAACACACTGCTAAAGCAATACTTGAGTGGTTTAAGGGGAAACATGTAAATGTGTTGGAATGGCCTAGTCAAAGCCCAGACCTCAATCCAATAGAAAATCTGTGGTCAGACTTAAAGATTGCTGTTCACAAGCACAAACCATCCATCTTGAAGGAGCTGGAGCAGTTTTGCAAGGAGGAATGGGCAAAAATTCCAGTGGTGAGATGTGGCAAGCTCATAAAGACTTATCCAAAGCGACTTGGAGCTGCGATTACAGCAAAAGGTGGCTCTACAAAGTATTGACTTTAAGGGGGTGAATAGTTATGCAGATTGACTTTTTCTGTTATTTTGTCCTATTTGTTGTTTGCTTCACAATAAAAAAAAAAAAAAACATCATTTGTGTCCACATATGAATGTCTAAAACAAGGTAAAAAAACTTGTTTCCAGCTCAGAATTCCAAGAAATACAGTTATTACACTGCACTCTGGGAACCTTGGTAGGGACCTGCAAATGTGCCCACAAATGCCTTGCTCTTCAATCCATTACCATTTTAAACATGACTTGTTGCATTACACAGCTTTTTTGCAAAGCCAAGGTTGGATTATACACAGGCTGGGAATCCTACCCACATAATACTGTGTCACAGTTACTGCCTATCATCAGCTTGGGGCGGGATTCCAGCTTGTGTTGTAGACCTTATGAGTAGGTAGTTCACCACAACAATCATTTAATATATGGTGTGCAAAAGAGCGATAGAAGCCCTCCACCACTAGTACAGTATATAAATAGTACATCTGTGTTCACATTTGTGCAACAAAACCAAGTTCAAAAACCTGTTTCCTGCTCAGAATTCCTAGAAATACAGTTATTACACTGCATTCTGGGAACCTGGGCAGGGACATGCAAATGTGCCCACAAGGGCTTTGCTCTTGTAATCCATTACCATTTTAAACATGGCTTGTTACATGTGTGTAATATCTTCTATCACAATAAATAACCATAGCTGCCAATTTTTTTATATGGTATTTTAAATAACCTGACTAGTTAGAGGGCAAAACATTTTAGTATAAAGCAAAAATAAATAAACATACAGTAACTATTAAATAAATAAACATATTTTTTATTTGTAAACTTTTATTTGCAATTAATCTTTTCTGATTCCTATTCCAAGGGCCCTATTAAATTTGCCAAATTTTAGTTACTGAAGTCCGTAATGTAGCCCACAAAAGTTATGGCTATTAAATTGGCCTCTTTAGCTACCCGCAAACAATCTGCGAGTCACAGGCTGAAAAACAACTGCGGTTGCTAAAATCGTAACTCCGACCCAGCTAAGCCTTTGATCTTTCAAGCCCGTAAATGTTACGTTCGCAAATCACTATTAAATTGCTACAAGTTCCCAAAGCCACACTTGCTTTCAAACCCATAAACGGAAAATGTAGCCAAAGATCCTACGGGTACTAGAGAGGACCCACAAAGGGGTTAAACTCCTGTGTGTGTAAAAGCAAATATAAACACACTACTGTATTTAAAATTACAGGGAAAGTAATGAAAGGTCTTACAATTAATAGCACAACATTCTCAAGCTTGCACATCAGCCCAAATCCGAGTTTACATTAACTGTTTATTTTCCGGCCGCAGCCTGGCCGGGTCTGAGGTGCTCCAAGCCCTCTGGACTTTTTACATGGATTTTTGACATAAATTAAAAAATTATTTATTTATGGATTTGAGTATAGGGGAATGTTGTGCTATTTTTGCTAACACCTACAATCACTTTATAGTCTCCTCAGAGTGCAGGATGGCTTTATTTCGGCTTTATAATGTGCTTAATTGGTGCTAGCGGGACCTGTTTGCTGTAAGTAAGCTGCGGCTCGCTTTTAGCCTTGCACAGAGGGTTCCCGGAGCAATAGAATAGCAACCGGGATTTTCTTGCGGCCGAAACTCTTGCAGCCGTTTTAGATCAAAGGCTTTCCTCCGAGCGGCCTCAAGGGATAGCAAGGCGCCGGCCGCAAGCCTGTCGGAATCCCCGGCCGGAGGGGAATAGAATAGGCAAATAGCTTGCGGCCCCGCATCTCCTACGGCCGTTAATAGAATGAGGCCCTATGCATCTATCTAAAAGCAAGGTTTTCAATAACTAAAAACGTATTTAAAAAATATATGTTATGTGCTTATTTAGAGCACTATTCAATTGGCCAAATCACAATTGAATGAGGGCCCTGGAATTTAATGAGGCCCCAAGTCTTCTTCCACTTGAGGAAATGAATCAATAGAAACCAAAATGATACATTTCACATCTGAACAATTGCATATTACAGGTAATACAAGTGTAGCTTTTCATATCAGTGGTCCTTTAAAAAACAAGCAACTGGAAAAGAAACATATGGCCTCATTCAAAAGCGATTTGGCCAATTGAATAGGGCTCTATATAAGCACAGAGCATACTTTATTTTACAGAAGTTTTTAGTTAGTGAACTTCTATCCAAAAGCAAGGTCTTCACTAACTAAACATTTCTGTTAAAAAATATGCTATGTGCCTATATAGAGCCCTATTCAATTGGCCAAATCACATTTGAATGAGGCCCATAGTAGATTTAGTGTTTATTCATATTGTGTGTACTTTTTAAGGTTTTTTAATAGAAAAATATAAAATCTGGATGCCATTTTTAGGCCTTTAGGCAAATTATAAAAGTTATATTTTATATGCATACATTTTATGTTTAGCTCCACAGACATGTACTTCCTGAACTAATTAACCACTTGTAGTTATTATATAGAGAAATACAGTGCAGTCTTTTGAGTATTTTTTCTAACAGCTCAAGAAAAAAACAATCTTACACCATGGGCCATATTAAATTCCAACACTTGTACACCCACAAAGCCTGCGGGCTTAAAATTCGGCAGAGTTACAGAGCGATAAAATTAGCCAAGCCCGCAACAGACATGACCGACATCCAAACCTGTTAACCATTCTTGCGTACGTTGCATTTGCGGCCGTGAACATGATCAATTAGTCAAAGCCATAATTATGGATTTATACGGAGCCAATGGTAAAAGACATTGTCATCATTACGTCACTGAAAAATGGAGGTTAGATTTCAAACCCTTACGGGTTTGAAGTATGAGTTTCGATCAGACCCACATTCCATAAATAATGCAATATTAATAAATCAATACTTATTATCATCTAGTCCATGTGAGTTCTATTATATGTATTAACACATTGATTGCCGGGATCGATATAACATGGAAATTAAACATAAAAAAAAGTTTTTTTTATTGCACATTTGCGAGCTTGAGAATGTTGTGCTATAAATTTTTAATACCACATCACTTTCCCCTTTCATTCAAAATACAGTATTTACATTTACAGTGCTATGACAGGACTTTAACCCCCTTGAGGGTCCTCTCTAGTAGCCTTAGGCTTTTTGGCTCCTTTTTGGGATTCGTAGCAATTTAATTACGATTTGAGAACTTAACATTTACAGGCTTAACAGATTAAAGGCATAGCGACAACGGAGTTCCGATTTCAACAGCCCGTAGTGTTTTTCCGCCTGTAACCCGCAGATTGTTTGCGGGTAGCTGAAAGAGGCCAATTAATTAGCAGTAAGTCTAGCGGGCTCCTTTATGGGCTACGAGTTTTACCGTTGGAGGAATTTAATAAGGCTGCATGTCTGTACTGTTAAACTGCCTCGTCTTTCATAGGTCCTTATCTTTACAGAGCCACTTAAAAACACAGTGAACAGAGGTAACACATAATTACCAATTCAGTTCAAGAGTTCAGATCAAAAGAAACCTAATCTTTAATGCCAAGGACATGAGAACAGCCAGAACTTTTTCAATGCCTGACTACATTTGCTCAAGAAGGACAATTGACCACATTGCAAGAGTACAGTGTTGATATGTATAAGTAATTTACAGGCAAGTCTATTGTTCTAATTTGTTAAATAAATAAATAAATACAAGAAAGCAAATAAAGTTACAACAAGAAATCCAACATCTCTTATAAGGCTTATAGATGAGAGCCCATCAATACATGCTCAATAAATGTCTTTGTTTAATGGTCAAACGTCTGAAGCAAAGATATTGTGTGTTTCATTGTTCTATGTATCTTATAAATAGTACTTTTGTAATTCTGACTGTAATTTACATTAAAATAAATGGCAAATGTTGCAATGTATTATTAACCAGGTCTGGTCCTAAACAAACAGTGGAGAGTCCATCACGGGACCCCCTCTCATCCTCTACTAATAAGTCACCCAATGCTGGAGGAGAAACTCCATAGTAGTTCCTGTCAACAGTTTAAATAATCACTTTCTATGTGATGTGAAGGGATTCCTGGTGGTCCAGTGGTTAGGATTCAGTCCTTTAAACGATCTTACTTGAAGCAGACTGTTTAATCATACCATTTTAAATGGCCAAATATGGACACCTATTTTCTTGAAATATTATGCTTGCTTTACTGTGATTATAATACATTTTAAAATGTTCTTGCGTTACAGTGTACAGGGGTACAGGGAGATTTCCCCTGAAAAGAGGACCTGTCACCACAAAGGATGGGAAGCTGAGAGATACGGTTGGCTGTATATTATCATGACCACAACACAGGCTGCTCTTCATTATTATTATTGTTTATTTGTAAAGCACCAACATATTCTGTAGCGCTATACATTGGTTTACGAGCAAGGCATAAAACAATAGCGGTCCCTGTCTTTAAGCTTAGAATCGGGTGTCCAAAGTGCTTCCCCAAAGCTGCACGTAGATTGAAAACTTGCAAAATCACAATTTAAGGGGTTTGGGTCAGGTACAAGAGAGTGAAAGATAAGTTGTGTAAGTTAAGGTGGAAGTGATAAGCTTCTTTCAAAAGATTTGCTTTTAGTGAGGATTTGAAGGCTTTGATGCAGGGAGGTAGTCTAGTGGAGCGAGACAAGGAGTTCCAGACAATAAGGGCAGCACAAGAAAAGTCCTGAAGGTGGGAGTGAGAGGAGGTGATAAGAGAGGAGGAAAGAAGAAGGTCATTAGCAGAACGAAGAGGGCGGTTGGGGTGTATTTAATGATGAGAGCAAAGATATAAGGGGGTGTACGGTTGTTGAGGGCTTTGTAAGTTAGGGTCAGGATTTAAAATGTTATTCTGGAGGCTACAGGAAGCCAGTGGAGTGACTGAACGAGAGGAGCTGCCGACACTGAGCGTTTAGTATGGTAGATGAGTCTAGCGGAGGCATTTATTTTGGATTGAAGTGGGGATAAACAGGTGATGGGCAGGCCAGCCTAAAGCGAGCTGCAGTAGTCGAGGCGAGATATGATGAAAGAGTATATTAGAATCTTGGTTGTGTCTTGTGTGAGGTAATGACGTATTTTGGAAATGTTTTTAGATGAAGAAGACAAGATTTTGTTAGTGACTGAATGTGAGGAATGAAAGAGAGGGCGGGGTCCAATAGAAGCCCAAGACAAGGGGCCTGGGAGGTGGGAGTAATGATGGCATTCTCGACAGTGAGAGAGATGTGAGGAATTTAAGCTGTAGTAGAGGGTGGGAAGATTAGGACTTCGGTCTTGGATATGTTGGGTATGAGGTTGTCGCTGGATATCCAGGAGGATATACTTGAAAGACGAGGATATACTTGGAGACGTGTGCTAGACGAGAGGGGATAGATCTGGTAGATTTGAGTGTTATCTGCACAGGGATGATACTGAAATTCAAAAGATTTTATTATAGAGTGCAAAGTGAGGATGTATAGATGAAGAAGAGAACGGGCCTAGGTCTGAACCTTCGAGTACACCAACAGAGGGTGAGGATAAGAAGAAGTTTCCCGGAGAAGGAGATACTAAATGTTTGATCTTGCAGGTAAGATATGAACCACAAGAGAGCAGTGTCTAGGATGCCGATGGAGCAGAGGCTATGGATTAGAAGCGGATGGTCAACTGTGTCCAGGGCAACAGAGCGATCCAGAAGAAGTAAAATAGAAAAGTGACCCTTTGACTTAGCGGTGAGGAGGTCATTAGGCAGTGAGGAGGTCTTTCGGGATAGCAGAACGGTAACAATCAGCCAATGAACATTTAGTGATCTTAGCTTAAAGGAACACTGCAGTTCAAGATACAGATAAAATGTAAACAGCCCTCTCACACACACAACTTCCACCAATATATCATGGATTCCTCCAGGATCAAAACATGTTTTTTGTTCAAATTAAACTAGCTTTATTACTTTTTCCCTGTTTAATTGGCCTGTGTAAGGACCAGGTAAAAGGCTATGAGTATCAAGTTTGCTATTTGTTGGTTCAATAAATATGTATTTAGAAATTCAACAATAAATCCTTCTGTAAATAAAATGGTTTAAAAATGAATGTTAACACGAGCTACTGGGTCTGTCTCCACCTCCCTTTTGTCGCATGAAGGTACCTGGTTTCTCTGATAGGGCAAACTCAGACAACACATATAAACATTGATATTACTAATGACATGAGTTGGGGGCATAGTCACCATGCACACATCACTGTGATAATTGAAGATAATTACTGTATATTGAAAAAGTTGCCAGATGATTTCAATGGCTTCTACAAAAACATTGTTGAGTCATGTGACAGGAGGGAGGTTGAAACCTACCCAGCACACCAGGCAGGTAGTATTCATTTTAAAACCATTTTATTTACAGGTGACTTTATTGCTGAATATAACACACATTTCTTGAACTAAAAAGTGCTGAATTAGACACGCACAGTCATTTATCTGACTCTTACACTGGCCCTTTAATCATACGTAAAAACATTACACTTTTTTACTGTTTAATAAACCCCACAGATAAGAACCAAAAGGTTGATAATCTAACATGTTTGGCTTAATTAATGTTAAACTCTGGGAGATAAAATACTTCTCTTTTTCTGCTACATCCGATAATCCTACTGTTTTTACTGCAATTTTGTTGCATTGTTTGTCTTATTTGAAATAACTTGAAATAATGACTTGATATATGAACTGCAATATCCCTTTCATCTTCTGTTGTGGTCATCAGTATATTAAGTATATATTGTACATTTAGGTTTTTGCTCTCTAAATTTCCAGTTGTATATTTATCATCATTACATTTACATTCCACTTATTTGAAAGTGCCTCTGTTTTTTTATATTTTGCATCTGATATACAGGTCCTGGAATGTCATCCCTGTTATATATTTTTGTGTTATCTGTAAGGAGGCAGACCTTTCCTTACTCCCATCATATATAATAGTTGTCAAACTGCATAGGGCCGCAACGGCTCGTCTCACAAAGCGAGGCGAGCCGTTGAGGCACAAGCTCACAAAAATATGACTTTAACGGCCAAACCACCGAACTGGAAAAGATGCCGAAAACACACAAATATGCCTCAAATTTACTTACACACTCACACACAGCACAGGGGGAGAGCCAGGGAGCCTTTGAGTGAGGTTGCAAGTTAATCAAAAATCGCCAAAGCAGGAAAAGATGGCGGCCAAAAAAAAGAAAAAATTCTGAAACAAGACGAAAACAAGGCTCTGCCAGGCACGCAGAACTTAGAAAATACACCACGCAAAAGACAGTAACACATTCAGAAAATACACAATGGAAAAAACAGTAACACACCAACAACACCAGGCACACGGGACACAGACGAACAACGGCAGGCACGCGGGACTTAGAAAATACACAACGGCAAATACAGTAACACTTACACCAACAACGCCAGGCACGCGGGACACAGATGAACAACGCCAGGCACGCGGGACTTAGAAAATACACAACGGCAAAGACAGTAACACTTACACAAACAACACCAGGCACGCAGGGCTTTGAAAATAAAACCAATTGCAGTCAGCGCGCGCCACACAAAGATTCAGCAGAGACAGAGGAGAAAGACACAGGGGGGAGATGGTGGAAAGAGACACATGGCAAGTTGTAATGAGCGGTGAAGTAGATGGGAGGAAAAGCTCGCGATGAGCGCCGAAGGTGCTCAGAGGGGGCAGAACATTGAATTGTGTGGCAAACAGCTTTGCCGGGCTTTACATTTTATTGCCGTCATTTTTGACGGGCAAGTCACTAGTTAGTAATATTGAACAAATCATGCCCCTATATAGACTCTATACACACTTAACCATGGGAGGGGCTACCAATGGCGGAAGTGGTTCAAAGAACCAGGGCCCTCCTCTGGGTGGCTCAATGCTGTCATTTTTATTTGCATTTAATTTTTCTTTCTGTAGAACATTTCTACTGAAGTGGTGGCAGTATGGAGCAGTTTAGCATGCTGGGGATGTGTATCAGGGAAGAGGCTAGAGAGAGCAGGGGCTTAATGACTGCAAAGTACATGGGGCTGGACGCTGAGAGGGGATGGCGCTGAAAAGAACTGGGTGCTATGTAGGTATGGATGCTAAGAGGGTGGGTATTGTGTGGAGGTGGATATTGAGAGAGATTGGGTGCTATGTGAAGATAGCTGCTGAGAGGGACTGGCTGTATATATCTAAATATGTGTGCTTAACACAGACAGGAGTTAAAGGAAGTGGAGAAACTATGGAATAGGGTCTCGGGGGGAGCAGCTATGGGAAAAGGTCTTGGAGAGGGGTGCTGGTATGGTATGTGGTCTTGTGGAGGGGAGCTGTTATAGGACGTGGTCTTGTGGAGGGGAGCTATTATGGGATAAGGTCTTGTTGAGGGCACTAAGTGAGTTGGTAATGAGGGGACCCAATGCACCAGGGCTCTCCATTCTCTAGGTTCGCCACTGCACTTTACTTTCCCTTATCAAGTGTAATGTACCCCAAAATTTCATAGAGCTTTATAATTGTGACAACGCAAGCAGCGAAATCACGAGGTGGTCAGAAAAGACCCAGGCAATACTCAGGTGGTCCACCTAGACTTCAGCACGTTTTGAGTGGTCCTTAGAAAAAAAAAAATTAACTTATCTCCTACACTGAAAATGCTAAATAAAAGCTGTGTGTTGCACCCATCACTTTATGCCATCACATACATAGGGTATTTTACCTGCTCTATGATGTCGGTTGATACTGTATTAATATTATCAGTGTTTGATAATTGAAGCTTGTTTTTTCCTTTAGATATGGATAGGGAACAAGAGATCCAGTAAACTGTCTATAGGGAACACTGGCAGCCAGACATAAAGGAAACAAGAGGTAGACTCATCTGTCTCTCTCCCAGAAGATATTAGCCGTGTCTGTGAAACCAAAAGTATACCCACATGTGGGCTTGAAAAATTAACCCCTTCAATATGCGATCAACTAAATAATATTATAAACCTTTATAATTGTTCATTATATATGTTGCAAAAATTAATCTTAAACTGCAAAGAAAATAAATGTGCCTAATTAAATCATTTTACTTTTATAACTATATGTATCTGTAGATATTGGCATATATGAGTTTTAAAGCTTTGTTTTATTAATATAAATGTCAGATTAG
This sequence comes from Discoglossus pictus, assembly GCA_027410445.1. NCBI lineage: Eukaryota > Metazoa > Chordata > Amphibia > Anura > Alytidae > Discoglossus > Discoglossus pictus. The sequence goes on along the minus strand of CM050163.1, from coordinate 500,013,100 downwards.
ACATTAGGCCTTTGTCTTGGCTCTGAGAATACCTCCAATATTTGTATTGAAATGTGAATGTTTAAAACAAAAAAGTTAAAATTAGATCTTCTTTTAGTCTTCCTTTATGTATACATAGGGATGCTTTCCATTACTGAGTAGTAGTAATAATAATACATTATTATTAGTATTTTAAGTACAAATCTGGTCCTTTATTGTTTCCAATAAAGTTTAAAATAGAGGTTGAGGAGGTGGAGAAGGATGAGGTAGAGGAGGAGCAGGAGGTGGTGGAGGAGGAGGAGAGTGGAGAGAAGGAGGTGGGTGGTGGCAGGGTGGCCCTAGCACCAGGCACATTTAGACGAGGGACATAGGGGGACAGGCCTGATCCAAGGGGGGTAGTTCGGGGGAGGGACAGGCCTCAGGGACAGGTCAAGGAGGCAAGGATCATCGTCCATAGTCGGAAGGTCCAGAGGCTAAGGGCAAGCACAGGGTTCACAATTACACGCACAAGGAGAATGTGGTCCTCCTTGGTGCCATCCGTGGCCGCCACGTGATACTTGCAGGGGGGGGGGGGGGGTAATCAGGCCAGGGCCTAGGGCCCAGGAATGGAAGGAGGTAGTGGCTGAGGTAACAGCAGTGGGCACAGGGCAAAGGGATGTAAGGTCCGTCAAGCACCGTTTGGCGACATCAGGGCCAATGTGTGGAGGATGTTGGCCAAGGAGGAAAAATAATGTGACTGTGCGATATAGTGAGTGGGAGAGGGTGGGCAAGGACCTTCTCTGCCAGGTACCCGCCCCTGGAGCTTCAGGCCTGGTGGCCCAGCAGGACCCAGCCTCCATGTTCGGTGAATATAACATACACCAACATGTCGCCACATGTACATCACACACACCACACATGTACATGTTGACCAACAAGGACACTGACATGTCAGCTCCATGGAATGAACAAGGGATAGATAGATGCACCATTAAATCATGAAGCTGACAAATCACTGTCATTCCTGGGCACAACCACAGTAATCAACCAATAGACAGTCCATGTATTGGGTGCCCACTGCAGCCTATGCAGTTACAGACTGCAGCCGGAATCAAGATAGCGTTAGGAGTCAAGAACAATCAAGACCAAGAACCAAAGAATAGATCAAATCTACCAAATGATAGCTAATCTGAGTTGCAATTAGGAGAATCATCCAGGTTCAAGCCTAGATGTCAGATAGTTAGGAATGCACACAAAGCAATGTATTATTCATCATACTAATAACATATACCTTTTTTTTTCTCTCTTTCAGCATCAGGGAGGTCTGGGTACCATGGTGAGCCAGAGGAAGGGGCGTCGGCTCCATCTGAGCAGGAAGTGGAGGAGTAAGCCCCCGCCCAGCAGAAACTGGCGCAGGGTGAGGAGGAAACAAGATGACCCTGGTTTGAAAGGAGGGGATATCATCTGGCTAGTGGGGTCACCAGCAGGACCACCAGCCACACCGCCGGTATGTGACCCCACTATCCCCCTCCTCCAGAGACTCAGTATATCACCAGGGCCCTCCCACTGGAGGAATGATCTGTACCAACCACCACCTCCCCCCACAGCAGTACGTCGGACTGGCCGAAACCACCACCACCGGACTCACCAACACCACCGCCCGTTCGTAATCAGGCTCCAGCTGGGCCCCAGACTCTCCCCAAGGACCTCCATCCCCAACACTAAGCCAGGCTGCGCAGACGGAGATACGGGCCCTCATGTGGCAGCAGATGTAGTGTCTCCGGGGATCCAAGCCAGCATCTCCGCCAATCATGCAGAGGTAATGCGCAGCCTGGCTAGGCGCAATAGGAAGGAGAGGAGGCACCACCTAATGAGAGAATCCTACCTGGCCGGGCTGCTCAGGATGTGGGAGCGGACCAGAGCGCATTCCAGTAGTATACAGCAGAGGCTATGCGAACCGCTCTGGTCCCCAGCCCTGCTTCCTCCACCCTGGAGGCATACCTGCAGTCTGGCCTCTCCTCCCCCATGCCTCCACCATTGCCGCTGCCGCTGCCACCAGGGGTATGCCTCCCCTCCCCCCTACCACCACCAGGGAGATGGCGGCCAGCCACGGGGGATTGGGGCCCCGTGTCAAGGCAGAGGAGGACCTAGGGGCTGCACAGTTGTTTGTGCCTTCTCAACAGCACTCCTCAACAGCACTCCTCAGTGATAATCTATTGGTCACAATGTTAACCTAATCCAGTCTGGCTACAGAGTCTTGGATCTTGGCCTATGTGATGGTGATATTTTGTACGCAGATGGCTACATCACTTAGTCCATGATACTCTTCTCTGTGGACACGTAGAGTTCTGTTTAACATTTACCCAATTGATGGTCACTGAGGAATGCTGTGTGAGACGGGATGCTGTAGTCCCTATCTTTTTTAAGGCCTTATTTTGTAGTTGTTTTGAAGGAAATGTATGAGGTTTAAGGTTTTCACAGTGCCTCTCAGGTTGACATTCCTTCAATTACAGCCCCCCCTTGATATGTAGCTCCCACAATTCTAAAGCCTGATATCTAAGACATGATTGTTGTTAGCTTAAATGTAGACTAATACCACTATGGTGGTGGACTTGCAAATGTTAAATGCATGTTAATGACAGCCAACATTAATATATGCACTAGTGAAGCATGTGATCCTGACCTCAATATCAGTCTGTGAACAGATCCTTGGGTCTGATGTAAGTAACATTGAATCTGACCTTTGTGTCCTCTCCATATTAATGGGTATTTTCCCCTATTGATATCATGGCTATCCTTTAACATGTGCTAACAGCTATATAGCTGATAGATGTGATCTCAATGTTGATGAAAAATATTATATGGAGAAGGTGATAGTACACCTTGACCACTGATGCTGGTCAAAGCTAAGCATTTATTGTGAGATGACACATCATTATTAATGGTCATGGCCAGTGAGTTCTCCAGAGGCCTATCTAATAGTTAGTAACGCTTGCAGATGGGAATCAGATGAGTTGGTATATTGTTACAGTTACAGTATTAAAACACTGTACTGAACTAGCATGTTGATTCATTTTTTGTTATCCTCCTCCACTTTTTTTTACCACTTTATTTTCAGATTTTTGTTTTGTCAACACACTATATGTGTGAAACTGGTTTAGATTACACAGATCAAAGGTTTAATAATTAGTTTTATTGAGCAGATATAGACAAGTTGTATTGTAAGTGCTATGCACACTAAAGGTTCTTTCAATTACATGGAGTGATTTCTGATGATGCTTTTTCATCAGATACCAGTTGCAGTGGTGTAGTGACCACATGTGACCCTGGTAGGTGCTAAGCGTCATGCTTATTCTGGATTTGCCCACACCACACCCTTGATATTAATACACAGTTTTGTCCATTTCTGATTGTGCTCTATGTATGAAATAAAGCTTTGTTATACCTTTCTCACCGTGTCAGTGTGTTGTCAATGGTTGGGGTTATGGGACATCCACATACATCACATTTGTGTCACATTTCTATATCTGTAAACTAATGAGACCTAGTTACACTGCAATAGATTAATACATGACATAACAATAATAATAAAAATAATAGTAATAATATCATTAGATATCATATAATATTATATATCATATATTTTAATAATAAAGGGTTAATACACATGCAAAGTGCAATTTGTGATACTGTAAATATCAGCATTCTCCTGAAGGTCTGATAACAATATGACAGGGGATAGTTTAAATTAATTAATAGCAAAACTTAATGGAAGGTCACCAAATGGGAATGGGTATACATCTTGGCACATGGCCAACAGCAATGATGTGGGACTTTCCAGGATGAACCTAGCAGAGATTATCCCTGATGGAGATAAGTTGGCTGTTGCTCCACGTGCCTCTGCACAGCTTTCATGTGTGTTAGCGGCCCTTCCTGAATGGTTAGAGTAGATTAGTGTGGTGTATGTTCCCCCGGTCCCTTTCAGAATTGCTAAGTGGTGGTGGTGAGGGGGTTTGTCTACCTGAATGAAGCTGTGAGCTATACCATGTAGGACCACTGTAGGTGGGCAGGTCATAGCAGAGAGGACAGACAAATCATAGTCCACTAGAGAACGAAGTGGCAACCCACTCCAGTATCGTTGGCGTGCAAACCTTGTGGATATGCACAGACATCATTAGTAAGTGTGCTGCAGTCCATAGGGTCACAGAGAGTCTGACACAACTGATGGACTGAACAACCATATGTTAAATGTTCCCCTGGTACTTGATATATGCCATGTGGCGATGTCATTTGTCCAATATTTGTTATCTCAATGTAGATGTGATAAGTGAAATATATATATAAGATGATATTTGTATTTTTAGGGTCAACACAAGAGCCCTTGTGAGTGAGACAGGGTTAATATGTCAGCCATTTGCATGTATTTGTATTGCTTTTTAATGAGGTAGTGTGTCTTTAATAGCTTTCAGCATGTTGCAGCATGGCTTTTCATATTGGCATATACATGACCATTACAACCTATGAGGAATATAACATTTAATTTTTTGCAATATTTGATATTTGGGAGTTGTAGTGCAAGTAATTGTAATGCCTTCCATTGCTTTTCCTCCATTTAAAGTGCATTGGTGTCATTATATTGTCATTTGTAGTGTTACAAACTAGTCTGTAAACCATTTGCGGGTCCTATTTGAAACGGGTAAGCTTTGGGCCCCCATTCGGCATTTGCCGGCTTGAGTGCGGATATGGTGTTAAGCGATTTTTGCAATTGAATAGCGATTTGTGATTTTAGCGATTGATGTCTTGCAGCAGTGAAAGATCAAAGGCTTCAAAAAGACGCCAATTGAATAGCAAATTAACTTGCAGGGCTACAGTAGCATGCGATATAGCGCAATTGAATCAGGCTCATAGTTCCTAGTGTAGAACTTTTTGACAGTGTTTCTAATTAACAAAAAAAAAAAAAACGTATAGTTTTATTCTACATACAACTTCTCTTTCACAGTTTTTAAAAATTATGTAAATATTTCTATATATGCTGTTGCAATCATTATGGAGAACCTTAAATGGTGGATTTTAGGGCTTCCAATATACAGTTCCTACTGGAAGGAATATACGAAATTAAGAAAGTATTATTATATATATAGATATTTTCCATAACATGATTAAATTATATTTTTTTCAAATGTAAAACTTTGAATAATAAAAAAATATTTATTTTATACTGTGTGCACATAATGATGCTTGCATTGTTAAAACCTAGCATAGCAATTTGAGTTAAAGTTGTCTGGCCTCCTAGGCAAGTCTACATGAACCACTGGGTCTGAAATAGTTTAAGATGTTTTTTCAAATCATAATTTCAAAGCAGAAAAAAATATTCAAATATTTAACTGATCTGGGGGTTGACCCTGTCAGCCAATGAGCAGTAATATAGCTGAATGAGTCATGTTTATCTGTCACTGACATCTATAGACGCTCTGTACACTTCCCGTTAGTTTCAATGACATTACTAATTTTACTTAATATATTTTTAATGCCAAACACAACTATCATAATTTTTAAAGCATGCTTTTTTGAATGCACGTAAAAAGAATTGCATTCTATGTCACTTTAATATATACCGTATATACTCGAGTAAGGTTGAGGAGGGGGTTGAGGATGAGGAGGGAGGTTGAGGATGAGGAGGGAGGTTGAGGATGAGGGGTTTTGGAGGGGGTTGAGGATGGGGGGTTGAGGAGAGAGGATGAGGATAGGGGGTTGAGGATGGGGGTTGAGGAGGGAGGTTGAGGAGGGGGTTGAAGAGGGGGATTGAGGAGGGAGGTTGAGGAGTAAGGTTGAGGAGGGTGATAAGTGAGGGGGGAAGAGACACAGGGAAGGGAGAGGTTGGAAGAGACACAGGGAAGGGAGAGGGGAGAAGAGACACAGGGAAGGGAGAGGGGAGAAGAGACACGGAGAGAGATGGGGACACAGAGGGCACAAGAGGGACACGGGGCAGCACATTTCCCACCCTCGGCTTATAATCGAGTCACTCATTTTACCCAGTATTTTGTGGTAAAATGGGTGCCTCGGCTTATACTCAGGTCGGCTTATACTCGAGTATATACGGTACATTTTTGGGGGGGCTTCCGAAAATAGTGAATTAAAGTGTAGTTTTACATTTCATTTATTTTGTAGTACAAACAACCCAGAGATCCACCCCCAGCGGGTTGAGAAACTCTTTTAGTTTTGACATACCATGAAGACCATTACAAAGGCAATTATGCTAATCGCCTTTACCAAAACAACCACCTTTTATGGAGGGAAATTCTTGCAAAACCATGCATGTTGTACAGTGAGATTAGTAAAGTATGCATCACCTTATTTCATTTGAAAACATCTTTTTGAACGATTAAAAATATTTATTTAAATACAGAACATCATTTTTTTTTTACATTCGACATGTATACTGTTTTTTCTTTTTTCGCTGCTCTGAAATTCTTAGGAAATATAATTATAGGCTTTTCTTTGAGTAGTAACCAAAGCCACATCCACTGCAGTAATTCATTTATAATTTGTACTGGCTAACAGCATTTCCTGTGTCTGTGTGGTTGTACAACATGTCAACTGTGACTGTTTCATATTATAATGTAGGTACAAGAATAGTATTAGAATTAACAGTAAATGTTCTCAGCTACACATGTAAATGTGTGTGTGTGTACGACAAGCAATCATAGCAGAAGGGATAAGATACAGTGAGGTTCACCTTGCTTGAAAGCAGCTAAAACTACTAAATGAGTAACTTTCATATGATTTATTTATCACTGATTGCCAGTTGGAGATACTGATCAGTGTTGCTCTTTTTCTTTGGAAAAACATCATAAAGTTTGTGAGGTACGTAACAAGCTATACTAATTAGCAGCTATTAAAGCCATGAGCTTTAAGGCATTATAACAGAAAATTGTAATTTTTTTTGTATATAGAAAATACAGGGGCCTGGGATGGGGGGAGACAGTGTGTGTGTGTGTGTGTGTAAAGGGGGGGGGGGGCAGGGCAGGCCTTGGATGGAGAGCATGGTGAGGGGGCTAACAAAGATGGGCATGGTCCCAAATATATAGAATGGAGGGCAGGAGGTGCAATGGTTGGGGGAAGTCCTAACAGGCCTTTTAGGGGCAAATAAGCATTGCACCGGTTGCACCAGAGGTAGATCTGCCCATGATATCATAGGTGCTATTAGTATTTGATACATACCTCCTTCTTCCTCATGCATATCCTTTCCTCGCACATATTCTAAGAAGCTTACAGTCATAAAGATAACTGCAAGCCCAGATCCAGCAGAAATGTAAATACCACTAATGTGCACACTTTACCAAAGTATTATGAATGCAAACAGTCCAGCAGAGCCATCAAACTTATTTAATCTAATTATCAGCCTTATTAAATTGGGGCTACGTTTTCAAACGTAGCCCGTAACTCCAAATTTACGGGTTACGGGTATTAAATTAGCCTTGTAACGTAGCTCGCCGTAGACTTGCGTGTTAAGATGCAGGGCGGCTGAGAATAGGCTATGTGCTGAGCAACGTTGATTTTCGCGACAGTAAATCCTTTGATCTGTCAAGCACGTAACCGCTACTTGTTCAATTCAGCTAATAAATTGCTAAGAAGTCACACGCGAGCGAGCCCATGAAACATGCAAATGGAGCCCAAAGCCCATCATGTGCTTGCGAGCACCAGCAAGGGGGCAAAGTCCAATAAGGAGCACTTGTAATGCAAATAAAAACACACACTCCTGTACATTTATTAAGAGGGAAAGTGATGTTAGGTCTTAGATTTAATAGCATAACATTCAGAATCCAGCAAATGGCTCCCGAAAAAAAACTTTATTTCATGTTTATATTTTGTGTTATATCGATCCCTGCAATCAATGTGTTAATACATACAGTGAAAAAAGTATTTTATCTCCTGCTGTTTTTGAACGTTTGTCCACTGACAAAGAAATTATCAGTCTATAATTTTAATGGTAGGTGTATTTTAACAGTGAGAGACTAATAATAAAAAACAAACAAACAAGAAAAACGCATGTCAATAAAGTTATAAATTGATTTGCAGGTCAATGAGTGAAAAAAGTATTTGACCTCTTCATCTTAGTACTTGGTGGCAAAACCCCTGTTGGCAATCACAGAGGTCAGGCGTTTCTTGTAGTTGGCGACCAGATTTGCACACATCTCTGTAGGGATTTTGTCCCACTCCCCTTTGCAGATTCTCTTCAAGTCATTATGGTTTCGAGGCTGATGTTTGTAAACTTGAACCTTCAGCTCCCTCCACAGATTTTCTATGGGATTAAGGTCTCGAGACTGGCTAGGCCACTCCAGGACCTTAATATGCTTCTTCTTGAGCCACTCCTTGTTACCTTGACTGTGTGTTTTGGGTCATGCTGTAATACCCATCCATGACCCATTTTCGATGCCCTGGCTGAGCGAAGGAGGTTCTCACCCAAGATTTGACGGTACATGGCCCCGTCTATCGTCCTTTGATGCGGTGCAGTTGTCCTGTCCCATTAGCAGAAACCCCCCAAAGCATAATGTTTCCACCTCCAAGTTTGACGGTGGGAATGGTGTTCTTGAGGTTATAGGCAGCATTCCTCCTCCTCCAAACACGACGAGTTGAGTTGATGCCAAAGAGCTTGATTTCAGTCTCATCTGACCACAACACTTTCACCCAGTTCTCCTCTGAATCATTCAGAAGTTCATTGGCAGACTTCAGACTGGCCTGTACATGTGCTTTCTTGAGCAGGGGGACCTTGCGGGCACTGCAGGATTTCAGTCCTTCACGGCGTAGTGTGTTATCAATTGTTTTCTTGGTGACTATGGTCCCAACTGCCTTGAGATCATTAACAAGATCCTCCTGTGTAGTTCTGGGCTGATTCCTCACTGTTCTCATGATCATTAAAAACTCCACGAGGTGAGATCTTGCATGGAGCAAGGGAGACTGGCAGTTATTTTGTGTTTCTTCCATTTGCGAATAATCGCACCAACTGTTGTCACCTTCTCACCAAGCTGCTTGGCGATGGTCTTGTAGCCCATTCCAGCCTTGTGTAGGTCTACAATCCTGTCCCTAACATGGTTGGACAGCTGTTTGGTTTTGGCCATGGTGGATTGTTTGGAATCTGATTAATTGATTGCTTTTGTGGAAGGGTGTCTTTTATAAAGGTAACATACTGAGATTAGGAGTACTCTCTTAAAGGGAGTGTTCCTAATCTCAGCTTGTTACCTGTATAAAAGACACCTGGGAGCCAGAAATCTTGCTGATTGATAGGGGATCAAATACTTTTTTCCCTCACTGACCTGCAAATCAATCTATAACTGTTTTGACATGTTTTTCTTATTTTTTTTTGTTTGTCTCTCCTTGTTAAAATACACCTACCATTAAAATTATAGACTGATAATTTATTTGACAGTGGACATGTGTTCAAAATCAGCAGGGGATCAAATACATTTTTCCCCACTGTATACTGTAACTTGCATGTGATAGAATATCATATTAACGGCTTTATTAATATTGCATTATATCTGCGATGTGGATCCAATTGCAAACTGTAATTGAATCACATAGGACTTTGAAATCTACTCTCCCCTTTTTCAGTGACGTAACGCAGATGGAGCCAATGGAAAAAGAGATTGTTAGCGCTACGTCACTGAAAAAGGGGGAGGGTAGATTTCAAAGTGCTTCAATTACAGTTTGCAATCGGACCCACAATATAACATATATAACACGAATATAACACAAAATATAAACATGAAATAAAGTATTTTTCAGCGCCGATTTGCGGGCTTCAGAATGTTGTGCTATTAATTCTCAAACTTAACCTCACTTTACCTTTTAATAAATGTACAGTAGTGAGTTTTTATTTTATTTACAAGTGGTACGTATTGGACTTTATCCCCCTTCCGTGTCCACTTGAGCACACGTTGGGCTTTGGGCTCCATTTGCGTGTTACGGGCTTGCTCGCATGAGACTTCTTAGCAATTTAATAGCTGAATTGAACAAGTAGTGGTTTGAATGTTTGAAGTACAACATTGCTCAGCACGTAGCCTATTCTTGGCTGTCCTGTGTCTTAACACGCAAGTCGGCTGCGAGCTACGTTACCGTGCTAATTTAATACCCGTAACCCGTAAATTTGGAGTTACGGACTATGTTTGAAAAGTAGCCCCAATTTAAAAAGGAGGATAATTTTCAAGTTGTGTTTTAGAAGCTATTTTTCATATTTGGTTGAATGAGGCATTTGTAAAAAAATGACATCTATTCTTATAAAGTTAAAGTTTGAGTTTAAATTGTACTTTAATGGAAAGTGCTAAACTTTACATTCATCAAAATGGTTTTGTAGATAAAAATGACAGCTTTTAATTTATTTAAATTATTAGTTATTATACACAAAGTAGTGCTCTGTTGCAACCCAATATATGACAGAATGATTTCAATTTGAATTCAAGGCAAGCCAATTAACATCACAGTGAACAAAGTCTAGGCTCAAAACATGGATGTTGAAGAGGCCAAATTTCAAGCCTGCAGCCGTTGCGAGCTTCATGTTAGAGTTACTGGCTTCGCATTTAATAAGGCTGCATGTCTAGTGCCTTAAATCTATTGTTTACCTCTGTGCAATTTTCACAGGGGATAATATTTAATTCATATCTGATTGATAGTTACATAGTTACATATATAGAATTTAAGGTTGAAAAAAGACCTTCAGTCCATCAAGTTCAACCTTTCAAGATCTCCTCCGATCTGCAATATGCGGATTAACTATTAATTAATAAGTTGTATAAAAAAAATAATATATATATATATATATATATATATATATATATATATATAGAAAAAAAAAATCAAATCCCTCCTGATCCCAGACACCGGTGACCGGACTTCTCCCTGGATCAATATCCCTCCTGAATTCCCTTTTTAATTAGAAATAAATCCAGTCCCCTTTTAAAGTTATCTATCGAATCCGCTGTCACCACCTCCTCTGGTAGAGAATTCCACAGATTAACCACCCTTACTGTGAAGAACCCTTTTCTTTCTTTAAGGTGGAATCTTTTTACTTCTAACCTCGAGGGATGTCCTCTTGTCAGTTGAAAACCTCTTGGCACAAAAAGCTCCCTTGACAAATCTTTATACTGACCCTGGATGTATTTATATAAGGTAATCATATCTCCTCTTGGACGCCTTTTTTCTAGAGAAAATAAGTTTAATTTGGTTAGTCTTTCTTCATAACTTAGCCCCTCCATTCCCCTTATTAGTTTTGTTGCCCTCCTCTGTACCTTTTCCAGCTCTAAAATGTCCTTTTTATGAAGTGGTGCTCAAAATTGTACTCCATATTCCAAATGAGGGCGTACTAGAGATTTGTATAGTGACAGAATTATATTAGCTTCCCAGGCTTCTATACCCTTTTTAATACATGCTAATATTTTATTTGCCTTTGCAGCTGCTGCTTGGCTTTGAGCACTGTTACCTAGGTGGTTGTCCACAAGAACTCCCAAATCCCTTTCAATAACTGATACACCTAGATTTGCTCTATTAAGATTATAAATTGCATGGCTATTTTTCCTTCCCAGATGCATAACTTTACATTTATTCGTATTAAATCTCATCTGCCATTTAGATGCCCATTCCTCAATTTTATGTAAATCCCTTTGGAGGGAAAGCACATCACTATGTGATTTAATTACCTTGCACAACTTTGTGTCATCAGCGAAAATGGAGACACCACACTCCAATCCTACCTCTAAGTCATTAATAAATATGTTAAAAAGGAGAGGGCCTAATACTGAACCCTGAGGAACCCCACTTACCACATTAGTCCAATCGGAGTATGTTCCATTTATAACAACCCTTTACTTCCTGTCTTTTAGCCAGCTCTCAATCCATGAGCAGATATTTACTGCAACTCCTGTATCTCTTAGTTTGCACAATAGTCTCCCATGTGGCACTGTATCAAAAGCCTTTGCAAAATCCAAAAAGACTACATCCACTGAGTTGCCTTGATCCAGGTTCCTACTTAACTCCTCATAGAAACTAATTAGATTTGTTTGACATGACCTATCCCTCATAAATCCATGTGGACTCCTAATTATAATCCTGTTCAAATAGACATATTCTTGTATATTATCCCTTATTAACCCTTCTAAAAGCTTCCCCACTACCGAAGTGAGGCTCACTGGTCTATAATTCCCCGGACTTGCTCTTGCTCCCTTTTTAAATATTGGTATCTCATCAGCTTTTCTCCAGTCATCTGGTAGAGACCCTGTGTTGAGTGAATCTTGAAAAATTAAATATAATGGTTTGGCTATTACAGAGCCCAGTTCCCTTAGTACCCGTGGATGTTTTCCATCAGGACCTGAGGCTTAATTAATATTTATTTTTTCCAACCTCTTTTGGATTACTTCCTGTGTTAACCAATTATTTGGCAAAGGTAGTGTAGCCCCATTATGTTGCCGTGTCCCAACCACTGGTACCTCCATTGTGTATACCGAAGAAAAGAACCTATTTAGCTCATCTGCCTTTTCCTGGTTACTAATTATCAGATGGCCTGTGTCACATTGTAATGTTCCTATAGCTTCCTTCTTCGCCTTCTTCCCATTAATATACTTAAAAAATATTTTAGGGTTAGTCTTACTCTCTTTTGCAATTAATTTTTCATTTTCTATTTTAGCCAGTCTAATCGCCCTTTTGCAAGCCTTGTTGATTTCCTTGTATTCCTGTAAAGCAGTCTCTGTCCCCTCTTGTATGTATAATTTAAATGCCTGTTTTTTACTTCGTATCTTGATCTTTAAATCATTGTTAAGCCACATTGGATGGGATTTACTCCTTTTACTTTTATTCCCACACGGTATATGCCGATGTGTATGTATATTTAGTAAGGATTTAAATGTTGTCCATTTATGGTCAATATTTTTACCTGCCAGTTCTCTGTCCCAGTCTATACTTTGTACTGCTGCCCTTAGACCGTTAAAATCTGCCCTTTTAAAATTAAAAGTTTTTGTTGGCCCCTTAAAATTTTGTTCTGATGATTTTCCTTCTTTTCCTCAGTTTAATTATGAACTTTGCAAAAAGAAAACCATGATCTAAGCCATAGTCAACTCCATGTCTTGTTTTTGCTGACTATGTAGAGCTACTCCATTTATGGCTACAAGGTATATAGTCAACCTGATTTCTCATCTGGTGATCCATATGATCCATACGTAGAGTTGTCTCTGAGGCTGCTTGGAGAGGGTGTTTGCTATGACCAAAGAACTATCTTGGCAGGATTCTACTAATCTCTGACCCCCTTAATTGTGTAGTTAAATGCCAAACTTGTTTACCCACTTTAACATTTTAATCAGCTATGTTGCGAGTAACATTCTTTTCTTGGTGTTTGACCATGTCAAGTTTGCATTGGTTCATAGTTATAATGTTCCAGTTTACAATCTTGAATTTATCTTTCCCATCCAGATACATCCTTGAATGGTGCCCTCTCTCCCAACCAATTCCATAGATCTGGGGCCCTATTAAATTTGCTGATTCGTAGTTCCAGAAGCCCGTAAAGGAGCCCACAAAAGTTATGGCTATTAAATTGGCCTATTTTAGCTACCCGCAAATGATCTGTGGGTTACAGGCGGAAAAACCCTACAGGCTTTCAAAATGTGGACTCCGACTCAGCTAAACCTTTGATCTTTCAATAAATCTTACAATTGCAAATCGCTACAAGTCCTCAAGCCCGCAATTGTTTTCACACCGTGTGACAGATATTCTGTCACTCTCAGGATCTGTGCCTTGTTTTTCAATAAAATGGAGGACGCAGGAGCTCTTTAAATATTTAACCAAACTTTACTGATTGTTTTGTCAGCATATTACATAAAACTGAAGGCAGAAACAAAACTATAGATTCTCATTGAAGCCCTGCATAACTAAACTGTAGTTCCCTCTCTGTCTTACATATAAGTGCAAACATACAGTCCAAACATAGGCAGCAGAGGTGTCTCTCTCACCTCTCTCTCAGGCTCTGTATCTCCGGCCTCTCTTTCCTAAGCAGATCCCTCCTTCGGTCATCACCTTCAGGGACTTTCTGTTCCTCTTATCTGCAGGCTCTCTCTTCGAAGCTTCTCGCTTTGGTCCAGTAGCTTTCAGTCCGGCCGCTGACAGCAGCCCTGCACACTTCCACAACACTCCAGCTCTGTAAAACAAATCTCCACCTGGAGGCAGCAGCAGGTCTTGATTGGAGCCACACCCAAGATTTTTAAGGTGCTTCTTAACTATCTCACTCCTAGGGGAGAAATGTTGAAGTGCTCTCTACTGTTATCTGGTGACACACCATCACAACCCTTAAAAGGCCAAAAATCCTACGGGTTCTAGAGAGGACCTGCAAGGGGGTTAAACTCCTGTCCAGCACTGTAAAAGTATAAACACACTACTATATTTTAAATTACAGGAAAAGCAATGAACGGTAAAAAAATTAATAGCACAACATTCTCGCAAATCTGCAATAATTTTTTTTTTTTATGTTCAATTTGCGTGTTATATTGATCGCAGCAATCAATGTGTTCATATAATAGAACTCGCATTGACTAGAATATTATATTTATTGCAGTGCCGTATTGTTATGTCTCTGGTTGTGCTTATCCATAAGTTAACTTGGCAACAATAATTGAGATACTGGAGTGGGATGCCAGTTCCTTCTCCAGTGGAAATGACACTGATATATTAAGTGTTTAGGATTAGGAGATTGAGACTTGGGATTCACAAATCTGAATGAGCCTAGGGCAGCATAAGACCTAAATGACAATGTCATAAACTTATTTAGTGATTGAAAATGTCATACTGTATCAATGTAAATGGCTCATGGTCAGCCGTTTATAATGAGCTAATCCAAGTCCATAATAAATTGGGATTTTTATTGAGAAAACTGTTAAATCAGCGACCAATGGTTCCAGAGCCAAATGTGACACAAATGGCTCTTTTCTCATTCCAAACCAGCAAACAACAGTGAATTCAAGTAATTGTTTGCATGATTAATTTCTTTTGTGTTCTCTGGAACATATATCACTTTGTCTCTTGTAAAATAATATTTCTAGAAGTAATGCAAGGAATACAAAATAGGTAATATTAGGCTGTATATATTCAATTTGGCAAGAGATATTTCTAATATACTGGTATACTTTCTTGGTCTCTTGAGGTACTTGTAGAGTGGATTTTTAATGATAAATAGTT
Source organism: Discoglossus pictus (assembly GCA_027410445.1). Classification (NCBI taxonomy): domain Eukaryota; kingdom Metazoa; phylum Chordata; class Amphibia; order Anura; family Alytidae; genus Discoglossus; species Discoglossus pictus. Next base: position 499,997,932 of record CM050163.1, on the reverse strand, counting down.
GTAGATCTCTGTGCTAAACCTTTAATTCCTTAACAGGATTAAAGTGATGGAGCCCCTAGGTGCATTTAGATAATTAAGAACTTCAGAATAAATAATGTAATTGTCACCAACAGAAATGCTAACAAATTAATATGTTTGCGTCTTTAGACTTGCCAGTTCATGGACAGAAAATGATTTTGGTATAATAAATACAGGCTGTTATGATATTAAATATATTGAGGAATTTCACTTGGTTACCTACAATAGGAATGTGTTTCCATGGAAACATGAACTTATTACTTGTGCAGTTCTTGACAAAACCTTGAAATTTGTGGTATTGGATGCTAAGTAGACACTACAGGAAACAGCAACCAATTATAGCTTCTGCCTGATTACACTGGGTGGGACTAGACTGACACTCATAACTTAGGTCAAATAAGCAAAAGGAAATCAGCATAAAGTGTAATCATTGAATGTCCACTGTGCTATGATGCCTAATTACTCAGGAAACCTAAGTTATTTCAAGTTCACAATGCTGAGGAAAGTTGACATGGTGGTGGGGACATGATTGGTTTCCACTGAATACATTGGAGAACCTGAGAACTATTCCTTCAGCCATAGGATCCCTCCAACCAATGAGAAAAATGATTTCCTAATCCAGTGCTATTTACCCTATTTGAGCTCCAAAAATATTAACAGAACACAAAGACCCCCCCCCCAACCATTCCCAGGACTCCAAACTGTCTCTAAGGCAAAATCACCTCTTTCAAGGTTACCTTAAATCTTTCTACAGACGGTAACCTTTTCGAATGTTTGTCTTGTGCTCATATAAAATGGAAAACAACAGATCATAAGTTTGGGAAAATACTGGAAATTGATTCTTGTGGTTTCTGACTCTCCATGACCCTAATCTACCAAACTGAGTTGATACTTTGTGAAAAACTTATACTGAAAATTACTTGTTTCCTACCATCTTCCAGCTGGAGCTTCTCACTCCTGCTGCAAACTCTACACAGATTTACTGCACAGGTATGGGGAGATATGAGCTTCTCCATTAGGTACTTAAAATATTGTTCTTTAATACTTAAAGGGATATGGAAAGTATGTTTTTCATGTTGGATCTGAAAGATGGTATTTGATAATGTACCACTGTCTGTTTCCTTTTCTCAAATGAAGCTGTCAAAATGGAAAGAAATACCCCTGTCAGCCTGTGAGCAGCAGAATAGTTGTATGAGTCATACTTATCTGCCAATTAAATCTATAGATGTACATACGCTCTGTGAATTTTTTTGTTTGTTTCAATTAAGTTTAAATCTATATAGAAGTTTACTGGGTTTTAAATGTTTTCTAACAAACAGCCACTGATTAGTAGAACAATATGTTATATTGAAAAGTTCAGTCTACTTACAGATTTATGTGCAGCCGAGTGAAATCCAAATTTCCACACCCCCAGAGTGCTTACATCAGCAAAACGTACTAGCGTATAGCAGCACAGCATGCAAGTATGGATTTTGACCTGTTTGTTACTCAGGAAATGGCTGTGCCGTTCAATGGGGTCACAGCTCAGCTCATAGCACAAACGCTGCACCTGGCAAGTGGAGGGAAAAAGGGAAGGGGAGACAGAGGGAGGGAGAGAGAGAGAGAGAGAGAGAGAAAGAAAGAGAGAGATAGGACTACCAGGAAATGTGGTAATCACACAGTCATGCTCAGCTGCTGCCTAGTTAGCTCTGCCAAACAAATAGAGAGGAAAAAACAGTAGCAGCAGTTCATACACAGAATGGACTTTCAGCTAAGTGGTATGTGCTTATATGAAAATACACCTTGTAACATGGACATGTGCAGGACTACAAATCCCATGCTGCTTTGCAGCAGAGACAGGACCCCCATATTTTGATACAAATGTGATTGGCCAAAACCAATTGTGAATTCTATGCTAGTTAGCCAGGGTTTGGAGGGGGTGTTTACTCTAAAATTCAACTGGCAGAAAATAGAAGACATTTTGCTAACTTCAAGGCTAGTTTTTAAATGTTTATTTTAGTATTTTCATGCAAATAGATGTTTTCATAAACTACTCATTCTCCTGTATCAGATGCTTTCATAATCCAGGAAATTTATATATGCCTTTAAGCAGGTCTTACTTTGTATTCTTTCATGGAAAACACATATTTTGCAGTATATAGTGATAACCTTTTTTTCTGTATTATTTAAAATGTATTATTCTGTATTATTTAAAATTAATAATCAGAATATTGCAGTATATAGTTATAACCTTTTAGGTAGAGCGACAAGCTTTTGAGAGTTGCACCTCTCTTTATCAATTCAAAAGCATTACCGTTGATAAAGAGAGATGCAACTCTCGAAAGCTTGTCACTCTAACTAAAATGTGCAATAAAAGAGGTATCACTATATACTGCAATTCTCAGATTATTAATTTGGATTAATGGGTGGCTACCCCACTCTTTATAACTATGTGTTATTTAACACATAGGCACATTCTGAAAATGTAATATGTGTGCATAATAATGTTATTGTTCAGTCCTTCAGTCGTGCCTGACTCTCTGTGACTATATGGACTGCAGCATGCCAAGCACATCTGCCGGTTTCTGGTTGTGCGTATCTATATGGTTTTATTGGTAAGTGAAATCAACAGGATTTATCTAGTGACTAAATGTGAGGCTTGAAATAATGCATGGAGTCCAGCAGTGATAGAGCTAGAGGATGAAGGGCCTCGTGCAACAACATTTTGACTCCTCAGAGGGTTGTAATTTTTATACTGTGCTGGGCCACATCCCCGGTACCAACTCACTTAGTGCCCCAAGATATCTTCCCATAATGTCTCCCTTCCCTAAGACCCCTTCCCATAACAGCACACCTCCCCAAGACCATTTCCAATAGCTGCTCTTATGTGCAACCTAGGATTTGAGTCTGGTGAGTCATATTATTACTTTCTTCCCTCTGGCTTTGAAGGCAGCAGGGTGTCTTACATTATGCTTATCCACATACCAATTCAAGGTATGGTGGTATTGCAGACTTGACAGACAGCAATAGCTAACATCTGATCTAGAAATATATCCTTTGGTGTATATAGTTGGGAGAAAATTGCATGGGTCCGGACTACATCTGCTGACTTATTGATTAAACACAAACTCTGAAGATTCTCCTTCAAGAATGTCTATTCTGTCAAGTGTTCTGAGAAATGTTACATTTTATAGGCTGTGTGGTCACTCATTCTTATATATAAATATATATCTATTGTTGCTGTTAAATATAATATTTCTAATAATGTTTAATTTCTACATTATTAAAAGGTACTTGTTGAATGAAAATACGAAATAAAGTGCATATGTGGATCATAATAATTATTTTATTATAATTATTATAATAAAACTTAAATAAACAACTTTAAAATCAAAAACGACATCAGTGTCACCTGTATTCACTATGCGACTGTTACATGTTTTTGATCTTATTGGGACAGGTCTTCCATACATGACAGCTTCACCAAACATCTAGCCATTTGCATATATGTTAAAAACAAGAAATGAAATCTTTCATGTAAAAATATTATTTCCTACATCTAGCAGCATACACAATATATGACAATATGGCTCTACTACATTATGTACTGCAAAGCTCTTTCCCCTCCTATATCAAGCAAGTACTGTATAGGAGGGAGGTTTTATCACATATTTCAGTAGAGTGTCTCAAGACATTACATTTGGAAGTCTAACAAACAATAGGTGTTAGCAGCCTGAGTTAGACAGCAGGACTCCTGCATTGAGAGATAGCCCTTTGTTATTTACAGGGAATGGGAATCATTTTTGTTAACAGTTACATGGCTAGTTTGGCATTTAAACCTGACATTTGGGGACAAAAGAAACAAAAGAAAGCACTTGTGTTTATATAGTCACCAAAGCAATCAATTTAGGTACCTGTTATATCAGGGGGATGCTGTATTTGTTATGCAAATGTTATTCATTTAGAAAAGTATGTTTTATATATTCTGAAAGTTATTTTTGCCTGAAAAAATAAACATTTAAAATTACTTGATTAATAGCCACATTAAATTTCCCTAACGTGTAAAACTGTAGCTCGTAAGGTAGCCCGCAAGACTTACGGCTATTAAATTGGTCTCTTAAACCAGCCCGCCGAGCGGGAAAACCATACAGGATGTAAGAATTCGACTTGCAAGCGCGCAAATCCTTTGTACTTTCAAGCCCCTAATTGTTACGTTCCAATCACCCTATTAAGTTGCATTAAAATCACTGGCGTTCAACTCCGTAACCCGCAAATGGAGCCAAGAAGCCATTGAGTGCTAGAGAGGACCCGCAAGGGGGGTAAAGTTCAATCCGTAACACTTTAAATGTACATATACACATACTACTGCACATTTATTGACAGGGAAAGTGATGTTAGGTCTTAGAATTAATAGCACAACATTCTCAAGCTCGCAAATCGGCCCGACAAAAATACTTTATTTCATGTTTAATTTTCGTGTTATATCGATCCCAGCAATCAATGTGTTAATACATATAATGGAACTTGCATGTAATAGAATATCATATTTACGGCTTTATCAATCTTGAATTACATCTGGAATGTGGGCCTGATCGTAACTCGTAACTGAACCCCGTCAGACTTTGAAATCCCACCTCCATTTTTCAGTGACGTAATTCTGACAATCTCTGTTTCCATTGGCTCCATCTAAACCCGTAACTATGGGTTTGGCTAATTGATCCCATTCACTGCCGCACATCCAATGTGCAAAAAATTGTTTACGGGTTTGCCTCTCAAGCCCGTAACTCACAGCATGTTCTAATTTAATAGCTCCGTAAATTCGGCCATATTTCCAGCACGCAGCCGTTGCGGGTCTCACTTGACACATACGGGCTTGGAATTTAATGTGGCTATAAGTCGACAGATTGGCATTTTCATTCACCAACTCTCATTCCCTTTACTTCTCTATAGTATATAATACTAAAATTAAGGTTGGATTAATCAATTGGATTAATCAAAGTAAATTCATTAAAATTATACTATCAGGACTGCAAATGATTAAAGAACACAATAAAACATATGTAAATGAAAATAATATATATTAAGCCATGTTGAATTTAAAAAAATTAAACTTACAAAGCAAATTGTACAAAATCTTCAATCTGAGGAAATCTTAGTCAAGGGTTCTTTTGGGACCTCCTGAACCCCACAAGCAACACTTTGGGACTTTGGCACACTGGGTTGCTAATATCCAAGACTATTAAAATGGATATGATACTTGTTGTAAGGGCTGTGACATGTTGTTTTTGTGTGTAGTGTAATGTGAGCCACAATAATGAATGTTGGGGTTACTATACTGTATGATGTTATATGCACTGTAATAATGTTATTTTACAGTTAACCAACAGAGATACACTTTCTGCCATTTTGTGTTAGTGGGACAGCAAAGGGTAAACCCAATGTTTCTGCATGAATTTAAATGGCCCCTCAGAGCGGCAAAGGCATCCACTCTCTGGCCGTAGAAAGTCATAAAGCAATAAGCTTCACCAAACAGCAAAACCCAGGACCAGGCATGGGATCTGAGGTTATCTTACCAGATACCCCAAAACTCTGGTGTATCCAAGAAAAAATCCAGACCCCTGATAGAGGGAGGGGAATTATGAGAGGGCATGTGGGTAAATTCTTTTGGTGCTGTGTAAAATATCTATGTAAGAAAGAATAAATTGTCAGTCTGATTCTGGCATTCTAACCAAACCTATGTCTAATGTTATTTCTTGCATGTTCTAACCCTAACCAAAGGGATGGTTATTTTGTTAATAAGTTAGTAACCTTAGGACGAAGCTTGCAAGATTGAACACAAAAAGGCACAACCTAGAGGGAGAAACTTGGGGTGCACAGGGCCCTTCACCTACTGGTCGTCACAATAATAAATTACATCCATGTAAATGCACATGCACTTCCTGCTGCACTGTATCATGTAATAGCTTAGGACAAGAGCTGGAGAAACTTACCTATTGATTTTAATGTAAGGCAATAATTTTTGATTATAGCCAATGATTCTTAATCTCTTAAAATGTTCCATTCCCTCATAACCATGTAATCTTCCCTTGTTATTTATTATGTCTGTGTGGTCCTACACATTATCTTAGAGTTGACTTTTTCTCATATTCTTCAAAAGATGATTATGACCAGTCTTAAAATTATTGGGTCTAACTCTTTTCTTTCCTGGCTCTGTAGACATGAAAATCAGAATACAAACTCTTGGCAACCTTTTTTTGCAGTGATAGATCATATTGTGTTGTCTTAGAATCAACTAATATATTATCACCAAAATTTTACATATTATTTCTTGGCATCTTGCTGAATACTCAAATGATGACTCAAACATTGCCTCTTTAGAAATTATTACAAACAATGAATATGCCTAAGAGTTGCACTGAATCTGAACTTTGGAAATAAATAATGAATCATTTTTTATGACAAAATGATTTCCTTCAACTTAAATTAAGAAATTGCCAAAGTTTAGAGTTGGTGGCAGGAACTTTTCATACTTCATTAGTGAGATTTTTTTTTAATACTGTCTAAGGTAGAGATAGTCATTAGGTGAACCTGGGTCGAAATGAGGACCTTTGGCCCATTACTCTAGAACATATAAATTTAATTATAAATCTATCTTGAAGATTCTAAATCTTTAAATAAACATCACATCAATGGTGTTCCCTTCCAAGGTGGTTTGTAATATTGAATACTTAATCCTACAATGTTGTTAAAATCATTATGTAATTTTCACAAATAGATTTGGACTTTAGTGAAATTTGTAAAACATAATTGACTACCTCCAGTCTAAGATGATCATTCATTGTAAATAATTGCTCAACTTTTGCATAAGGCTCTGTATATACTATGCAGATTATTTAATAAAACAACATCTAATTTATTATGTTTTATATGCAATTATGGTGCTATATAATCTACCTTTTTGACTTCAGCAGTCGGAGGAGACTTTGAATATAAAAGGTTCTGTTTATTTATTTATTTATGTTTTTTTTTTTAAACATTTGTTCATTCAAATGTTTAATTTTTCTAAAAACAAAATGTAAACCTAACCACATTTATCCTTTAAAGCACTACAGTAGTTAGGATTTTTTTTCTTTTAGCAGATTTGTATTCAACATGCATACAACTATCTATAGAGAAAATTTTGTAGACTCTCTAATTAAAAACTAGCTTTATTATAGTTTCTATAATGTACACATTTAAATAAATGTCACCATTAACAATACAGCATTCCATGGGCCTCATTCTATTATCGGCCGTAAAACGTCCGCAAAGCTGCGATTCCTTGCGGCCGTCTTACGGCCCCGTGTAGAGCTACCTTTACCTTGCAATTCAAATAGACGGCGCCGCAAGGATATCCCCCTTACGGCCGGCCGCATATCATGCAACCGTCCGCAAGGTCTGAAAACTTTAAATGCAAAAATAAATTCAAGATGGCACTGTAAAGCTCTGTAAATGCTAGGGATCATAATGGGGGACATGAGGATTAATAGCAACCCGCTCTCAAGCTTGCACATCAGCCCAAATCCGATATTTCATTAACGGTTTATTTTCCGTCCCGCAGCCTGGGCGGGTCTGAGGTGCTCCAAGCCCTCGGGACTTTGTTCACGGATATTTAACATGAATTAAAATAAAAATTATTTGCGGATTTGAGTGTAGGGGAATGTTGTGCTATGAATGCTAACACCCCCAAACACTTTATCGTCTCATCAGAGTGCAGGATGGCTTTATTATGTGCCTAATTGTGTGCTTGCGGGACCTTTTTGGTGCAAGTAAGCTGCGGCTCGATTTTAGCCTTGCCGAGAGGGTTCCCGGAGCAATAGAATAGCAGCCGGGGTTTTCTTGCGGCCGAAACTCTTGCGGCCGTTTAAGATCAAAGGATTTCCTGCGGCGCGTTGCGGCCGCAAGGGATAACAAGGCGCCGGCCGCAAGCCTGCCGGAGCCCCCGGCCAGAAGGGAATAGAATAGGCAAATAGCCTGTGGCCGGTCCTTGCGGTCCCGCATCTCCTACGGCTGATAATAGAATGAGGCCTCATGAATATAAATGGTATCGGACATGTCCTATTTTGTCTTTATATATCCTACTCCAAACAAATTATAGTAAATATAGTAAAATTCATTAAAAACATAACATAATATGGAGACTTGTTTCCTCTAATTTTTCTTTTATTATAAGCAGATACATAGTATACCATGATACTTTGCACTTGGTTACATGAGTTAATAGAATAGACGTGACTCATTAATATATAACCATCCAAATAAGCTGTTGTTTCAGTTTAGCAGTATTCTCCATTATAATAATAAATAAGGCTAACACTGCAACCACTAAATAGACTATGAAATCCACCTACTCCAATTTTCCTCCTTACCGCCAATAAATATTCATAGATATATGGTACTAATTGTAGATTAGTAGTTGTAATATAATTATGATCCTTAAAAACCTTTTGTAACTCAAAGTTTTATATATCACAGAGATGATTCCCTTTATTCTTAAGCACAACATTTCATAAGAAGTCCTTTGCAACGTGTTAATACTACTATTGTTTTTCCTTGATTCTGTGCTATGAAATATGTTGGAGCGTTACAAATAAATGATAATAATAAAAATAAGTCAATGCTGGTGGTTCACTAGCTTTCAAATGTGTATTCAAACATATCTAAGTTATTAATATCTTTTATTATTGTATTATATTCTATATCTGGAATATTATATTGAGGTTCAAGAGTAGATAGAAATTTTAATTCCTTTTCACCCCACATATCATATAATCATTATATTTACAGTAGTACCTGCTTTGGAAGGACTCTGGGTAGGCCCCATTGGTTGTTCCTGTCAATAAATGTCCTGTAGTGATTTAACACTGAGTGTTCAGTATTGTGACTTCTGAAGTATAATAGAATGATGAGACCTTGAGCAAGATCTGACTGAGAGAATTAAGGATGTGCTGGTCTGCAAGGATGTTACTGAAAATATAGAAGGTCTCATGAACTTGTGTCTAAAGTGCTTATGTGAGTGGTAGACGTTCACCCTAAGTGCTCTCAAGCTTCCAAACTGGCACCTAACTTTGGGTCACCACCCAGAATTGCAATTAAGGAGTTTACCGTAATTCACATCCCATGGAGCTGGGTAGTAATCACACCTACCCTGCACAAAGAGACCAAAGCAGGTCAGAAGTCCTTTGTCTTTGGTGTGGTAAAGAGTGACACTTCCTCACAGTGACAAAGCTAGTGAAAGGAGGGCCACGTGAGATAAAAATTTATTTTTGTTAAACCATCACGGGCATCGTAACAGTGCAATATTATACAGTATATACATATATATATATATATATATATATATATATATATATATATATATATATATATATATATACATACACAAACTATATATATATATATATATATATATATATATATATATATAGTAAATAAATAGTACATCTGTTTTCACTTTTTAACATCTAAAACAAAACGTTAAAAAACCTGTTTCCAGCTCAGAATTCAGAGAAAGTCAGTTATTACACTGCATTCTGGGAAGCTGAGCAGGGACAAGTACCTCCCCTCAGCACAGCCTACAGTGACACTTACCACCCACCTCCCAGGAGCTTGCGTGTTATTCCAGCTTTGTACCGCACAGTCCCAGCCCCCTTGCTCTGCACTTCCTTCGCTCACTTCCTCCGATGTGCTGGTAGCTGGATGCAGAGTCAGTGTCCTGTCACAAGGCAGAAGTTTGCACCTCTGGGTGCCGGACAGGTGAGAGCGCGAGACCCCCAGAGGAAGCATGTGTATATTTTGTACAGAAGGATGCAGTCTAGTTATGTTTGTACAGGGGGGATGCAGTATAGTTAGGTTTGTACAGGGGGATGCAGTCAAGTTAGGTTTGTACAGGGGGTGCTCTGTAGGTGTGGATTGACATCCATTTATAAAAGGATGTCAACCCACACCTACACAGCTATCCTGTATAAACATAACTAGAGTACATCTGTATGAGGGGCCATTATATATATATATATATATATATATATATATATATATATATATATATACAGTGGATATAAAAAGTCTACACACCCCTGTTAAAATGTCAGGTTTCTGTGCTGTAAAAAAATTAGACAAAGATAAATAATTTCAGAACTTTTTCCACCTTTAATGTGACCTATAAACTGTACAACTCCATTGAAAAACAAACTGAAATCTTTTAGGTGGAGGGAAGAAACAAAAAAAAGAAAAATAATGTGGTTGCATAAGTCTGCACACCCTCTTATAACTGGGGATGTAGCTGTGTTCAGAATTAAGCAATCACATTCCAAATAGTGTTAAATAGGAGTCAGCATACACCTGCCATCATTTAAAGTGCCTCTGATTAACCCCAAATAAAGTTCAGCTGCTCCAGTTGGTCTTTCCTGAGATGTTCTTAGTCGCATCCCACAGCAAAAGCCATGGTTCACAGAGAGCTTCCAAAGCATCAGAGGGATCTCATTGTTAAAAGGTATCAGTCAGGAGAAGGGTACAAAAGAATTTCCAAAGCATTAGATATACTATGGAACACAGTGAAGACAGTCATCATCAAGTGGAGAAAATATGGCACAACAGTGACATTACCAAGAACTGGAGCTCACTCCAAAATTGATGAAAAGATGAGAAGAAAACTGGTCTGGGAGGCTACCAAGAGGCCTACAGCAACATTAAAGGAGCTGCAGGAATATCTGGCAAGTACTGGCTGTGTGGTGCATGTGAAAACAATCTCCCGTATTCTTCATATGTCTGGGCTGTGGGGTAGAGTGGCAAGACGAAAGCCTTTTCTTACAAACAAAAACATCCAAGCCAGGCTATATTTTGCAAAAACACATCTGAAGTCTCCCAAAAGCATGTGGGAAAAGGTGTTATGGTCTGATGAAACCAAGGTGGAACTTTTTGGCCATAATTCCAAAAGATATGTTTGGTGCAAAAACAACACTGCACATCACCAAAAGAACACCATACCCAAATTGAAGCATGGTGGTGGCAGCATCATGCTTTGGGGCTGTCTTTCTTTAGCTGGAACTGGGGCCTTAGTTAAGATAGAGGGAATTATGAACAGTTCCAAATACCAGTCAATATTGGCACAAAACCTTCAGGCTTCTGCTAGAAAGCTGAACATGAAGAGGAACTTCATCTTTCCGCATGACAACGACCCAAAGCATACATCCAAATCAACAAAGGAATGGCTTTACCAGAAGAAGATTAAAGTTTTGGAATGGCCCAGCCAGAGCCCAGACCTGAATCGGGTGATCTGAAGAGGGCTCTGCACAGGAGATGCCCTCGCAATCTGACAGATTTGGAGTGTTTTGCAAAAAAGAGTGGGCAAATCTTGCCAAGTCAAAATAGATGCTGATAGACTCATACCCAAAAAGACTGAGTGCTGTAATAAAATCAAAAGGTGCTTCAACAAAGTATTAGTTTAAGGGTGTGCATACTTATGCAACTATATTATTTTATTTTTATATTTTTTCTTCCCTCTACCTAAAAGATTTCAGTTTGTTTTTCAATTGAGTTGTACAGTTTATAGGTCACAATAAAGGTGGAAAAAGTTCTGAAATTATTTATCTTTGTCTCATTTTTTTACAGCACAGAAACCTGACATTTTAACAGGGGTGTGTAGACTTTTTATATCCACTGTATATATATATATATATATATATATATATATATATATATATATATATATACACATATAAATGTAACGCATTTCAATAAAACCCCCTAACCCTGCTACCCCCCCACCCACCGGGCCATGAAATAATGTCCTCAATAAAAATGGTCCCCGGTGCCAAAAAGGTTGGGGACCACTGAGTTAGGCCGTTTGTGTAGATTTTATTTCTTTTGCTAAGTGACTACTTTGGCTATTCTGTTGTTTTCACTGACACATTAAAATACCAGTTTACTGCACCATACTCTACGTGTTTTGCATACTCCTTTAAGGAAACATCAGTTCCAGGTGGCCATCTTTGTCACAATACATACATACATACACACACTATATATATATATATATATATATATATATATATATATATATATATATATGTATATATATATATATATATATATATATATATATATATATATATATGTATATATAATCTATCTATCGGTAGATATCATGTATATATAGTTGTGGTAATTGCGAGTTTGTGTGTAACGCTCGCAAAATTGCAGCCTTGAAAATTGCAGCCTTGAAAATTGCAACAGTTGCAGAGTGAGTAAAAGCAAGTACATGGCAGAAAGCCAAAGTCATAAATTATGCTTGTTTACAATGCGTAAGGGTGTAAATCTGCAGGCTTCAAAATTACAACAGTTACAGAAATATTAAATTGTATCGAGCTCGGAAGTACATGGTTGAAAGCCAAAATCGTAAATCATGTTTCTATATTTAGCATTTCAGGGCCTGATCATGATCAAGTAACCAAGACACATAACTTATTGCTTAGACAGAACCAAACCAGAAATGGCAGGAGACGGAGAGAGTGAGACGGAGGGAGTGAGACAGAGACGGAGAGAGTGAGACGGAGACGGAGCGAGTAAGACGGAGATGGAGAGAGTAAGACAGAGAGAGTGAGACAGAGAGGGAGAAAGTGAGATGGAGAGAGTGAGACGAAGAGAGTAAGACAGAAGGAGAGGAGGGGGGAGTGAGAGAAGGAAGGAGGGGGAGAGAGGGAAAGAGGGGGAGTGAGAAAAGGAAGAAGGGGGGAGAGAGAAAAAGGAAGGAATAGGGGGAGAGAGAAAGGGAAGGAGGAGGGGAGAGAAAGAGAATAAATGGAGGAGGGAGGGAAGGAAGGAGGAGGGGGGAGAGAGAGAAGGAAAGAGGAGGGGGAGAGAGAAAAGGAAGGAGGAGGGGGAGAGAGAGAAGGAAGGAGTAGGGGGAGAGAGAGAAAGAAGGCAGAGGGGTGAGAGAGAGAAGGAAGGGGGAGAGAGAATGAAGGAGAAGGGGGAGAGAGAGAAAGAAGCAGGGGAGAGAGAGAAGGAAGGAAGCAGGGGGCGAGAGAGAAGGAAGGAGAGGGAGGAAGAGAGTGAGAAGGAGAGGGAGGGAGGGAGTGAGAATTAACAATTTACCACAATAATAATAATATAATTTAAAGTAGGTTTATCAATTTCAATTATATATTTTTTGGAGAAGTCTGCAGGAAAATGTAGGTTTAATGAACATGGAATGCAATTTGTTTCTGTTATGCATTTAAAAGAGCATGTGTTAAACAATCTAAAAGTTCATGAAAAAGTATCCAGTAAAATGTGTTTAAACGTATTGGAAATTAATAGGAAATACCACAGGAAATACCTCTAGGTCTCATTGGTAGACATTTAAAGCGATATGAACGTTTTCTTGTAAATTAGCTGTATATCTATTAACTTTTATGTACTTTGTTATATTAAAATGCACTTAAAAGCTCTGCTTTACTGCCTAAAATCAAACAACTATTACCTGCTTGGGTCTGGCCTCTGCAGCTCATGAAAACAGACTGTGCAGTACTAGCTGTGCAGAGTCTCATACTAACCAATCAGTGGCCACCTATCAGCAACATTTGGCAACATGCTGCTGAGACGTGGTGCAGGATAAGCTAGGACACTGTGTTCATAGGTATATTATATACCATTCATATATTATATACCATTAAGTACCATTCAATAGGTTGTCTCATTTTTCAAGAGCACATGCAGGGCTGGTCCTGAGGACAAAAGGAGACTGAGGAAAAATCGCCTCACTGCAGCACCCAAACCAGAGCAAGCCTTCCTGTGCAACCACTTTGGTCGAGTCTGACTGTCCCACATTTGTCACCTGAGCCAGTTCAACATTACCCAATGCCCTCTTTTATATGCAGTAAAGAAAAAAGCCCGCAATGGCCTTTTCATTTCTGTCATATCAGGCTATCTGATAAATGGTCGTGAGAAAAAAATGAAATATTCTATAAATAAACACAGAAAATTGCAAATTCTCTCTCTCTCTTAGAATGGTCTTTATTAGATGATTCACAAGAAAGTAACAGACACATGCATAATTGCCTCTCTATAATGTAGGAATGCTGTGACATGCTGCCTGTACCCTCACAGCACAGTTGGGGGGGTGATGTCTGTGCATGTGCGCACACGATGCTCCGTCATGTGTCAGATGCAGCTGCCTTCCTGCAAAGCTCTTCATATCAAACCCTTTAGGAGGCGGCAATGGCACATGCACATTAGTGGTTGCCAAGCTGCTCAAAAGAGAAAAGGAAAACAAAGAAAAAAACTCTCTTTGGATAATCCCATATAATTATGAATCTGTCCACCTGTGAAATACGAGTACTGTAATGGAATAAAGAAGGGAAGTGTAGAAGGAATCTATAATTGTGGAGGAGCTACTACTGGTGCAAAATGTGCAAAGCACTGGGGAGAGGGGCAGTTAATCATTTTTATAGAAAGGTGATCTGATCAATTTTGGGATTTCCTATGTATATATTTCACTTTTTATTGTACCCTGCAGGCACCTATATTGTTTATAGAAGTTACAAAGGGGAGGGGACATAATTATTTTACACTGGGACCCTCCATTCTCTAGCTCCATCACTGATATGTAAATAGGGTTGTGAGAGGTTTGTTGAGTAGAGCAGGGGAGGAAAAGTATATAGTTATAATAAATAAGCTAATATATATATATATATATATATATATATATATATATATATATATATATATATTAATATATTAATTACAGGAAGGGAGAGGATTACTACCAGTTGCCCCCTGAGCTAGAGTGTCTGAATGGGGTCTTAGGTATTAAATTTGACATGAGAAATAACAAAATAGAAGTAATACTAGCAACATGATCTTCTAAATACAAAGATGGATAATGGGTTTTTTCCCCTCATCACAATTTATTTTGAGCAACAATGTAGTCATATTAATAACTTTACAATAACATTGCCGCTGTACATTGAATCGTGTAGAGTGCAGTAATTACTACGTCTACTAACCCATGAAATAAAGCCCTACAACCAGCACTACTAAACAATTATCTTCTATATTTAGCCCCTAGAAGTAACTGATTTTTCTATGAAACAACAATTACGGTACATACTATGTCACTGGACTAGATAGGTTTGTAATATTTGAAGAGACTGTATATCATAGTGTCATATCCTAGAGCATATTCTGAACACAACATAAATGCTTTACATCTTACAAACACGACCCTGAGCCTGTTAGGCCTAAATAATTAACTGAAATTGACTCTTGGAAGTCCACAATACATAACCAGTACCAGAAGACCAGCATTACACCACACATAACTGTAAAAAAAAGTGTCACAGTCCCTTAAGGTAAGTCTCATTGCTGTTGTAATAGCCCTTGAGGTTGGAAGCCACATGAGCTAGTGTCCTTGATGGTCAGTTGTTCCCAAAAAAGTGTTCATGAGTCCAGGGATCTGTGACAGTAAATTTTTGGGCCATAAAGAGCCCTTGCTTGTAGGGTTCAGGGGAGTCCCATCCTGGCCCCAAAAAGTGGCCAGATTAGACAGATTCTTTCTATAACCAAGGAAGAAATTTGCAATGATCAGCTATAGCCACAATCTCTTAAAGCAGTGGTCCCCAACCTTTTTGGCACCAGGCACCATTTTCATTAAAAAAAATGGTGGTGAGGAAGGGGGTGATGGGGTGGTGCGGATGGAATTTTTTTTTTGGGTCCCCCATTGTGGAGGGGAAAAAAATGCTTTGACTTGCCCCCCTCCAGTGCCATATATATATATCATTTTATTTCTTTATTTCTTTAAACTACGTAAAAAATATTTTATGATAACATGTTCCGTTTCTGTAGTGCAGTGCACCCCGCAACCCCCCCAGCAGCACCATTCAGCCCCCAGCAGCAGCATTCAGCCCCCCAACTCCCAGGAACCCAATTCAGCCCCCAACCCCCCAGCAGAACCATTCACCCCCGGCACTACCATTCAGCCTCCAGACACCACATTCAGCCCCCCGACAGCACCATTCATCCCCCAAACCCCTAGCAGCCCCTTTCAGCCCCCACCCCCCATTAGCACCATTCAGTCCCCAGTAACACATTCAGCCCCCCTGCAGCTCCACTCATCCCCATAACCCCCAGCAGCACCATTCAAGCCCCAGCAGTACCATTCACCACCCCAGCAGCACCATTCATCACCCAACAGCCCCATACACTCCTCAGCAGCCCCATTCAGCCCTCAATCCCCCAGCAGCCGCATTCACCCCCAGCAGCCCCAACCCCCCAGTTGCACCACTCAGCCACCCAGCAGCCCCACAACCCCCCAGAAGCACCATTTACCCCCTCACAGCAGCCCCTTTCACCCCCAACAGCTGCATTCAGCACCCAGTAGAACCTTTCCACCCCTCTGAAGCACAATTCAGCCCCCAAACCCCCAGTAGCACCATTCAGCCCCACAGCAGCACCATTCACCCCCCAGCAGCCCCATTCAGCCCCCAGTAGCACCATTCAGCCCCCCAGCAGCCCCATTCAGCCCCACAACCTGACGGAAAGGAACCCCGTCTTAACTTCCTGGGCCAGGACGAGGGAATCACTCATGAGGCCGCGATCCTCCCCTGCGCTGCAAGTGCCCGCTGTACTCCATCCCTGAATTCCAGCATCATTACCAACCCTACATCCGTCAGGGGAACACCATGTTGTAAGAAAAACTATTTTGCTGCGTCGTCAATTCCTTATGACGGACTGCCTGTCTCGCCGTATCCACACATGCAGGGTTCCTGGCACTCCTCCACACCCTCTCTGACCAGATGATAAATACACCTCTGACCGTATGTATCCAATCCAACAAATCCTGTTTCATGACCCTAACCGACTCTTTTATAGGGAGTAAACCCAGATCGTTACCCCCGGCATGTACTAGTAGCATGCTGGGTTGTCCCAAATGCCTGGCATAGCACCCCAGCAGTCCACTCTTTTGTTCCCACCAGAGCCCTCGAACTCCGATTCACCTCACTTGCATGCTCTCTACCTGCACACCCAGTTGCTCGTCCCTCCTCCTACCTGCGGCGAACCGGTGAGCCCAATGCACGTAGGAGTGTCCCACTGTCAATAGTTGTCTTTATCCTGCAAAGACAATGAGAGTTAGCCGCTATCAGCTGCTGTTAATATTCCTCGGCTGTCAGTCTCACATATGTCATATATTGTCTGGATTCCCATCTCCCGATTCGCTTTATCATAGTTTCCGGTAGTTCCAACTGCACCGCTTTCGTAGCAGCACCAGTTCTGAACGAGTGGGTCCCAAACTCAGACTGGTTAAGACACAAACACTGAAGATCGATCTTCAGTACCCTGGTAAGCTGAAATCGGGAGAGTGCTGTACCGTCCTCATGTACCAGAAGCGGACCCGTCACACCCTGACGCTGCTGTAGAAAGTCTCTCAAACATTCCCAAGGACAGCAGTCTGTACCAACTGTCTTGAGACTGATTTGCTTCCCCTTTCCAACATGATCCATCTTGGATCTCCTTAGCCACACCGTTGCTCTGTCATCCCATAGACAGACATCCACCATCTGTATGCCACCCGAACTCTGTTTGCTTCCCGCGACTAGCTCCCCAATCCGGAACACTACTAAAAATGCTAGCGAGAATGCGGTTTTAAACAGTACAGATTCGTAGGCCGTGTTGCAGATCTTCACCAGCACTGCTGACAACCTCAGTAACAAAGAAAAGGTGATTGCGTGTCTCCCGTCGTGACTGTGTTCACCCTTGAACAACCCTCACACGACACGCTTCACCACAAACTCCTTTGTCAAGTTCATTCATCCCCCAAAACCCCAGCAGCCCCATTCACCCTTCACCCCCCATTCAGTCCCCAGTAACACATTCAGCCCCCCAGCAGCTCCACTCATCACCCAACAGCCCCATACACCCCTCAGCAGTCCCATTCAGCCCTCAATCCCCCAGCAGCTGCATTCCAGTAGCACCTTTCCCCTTTCTGAAGCCCAATTAAGCCCCCAACCCCCCAGTAGCACCATTCAGGCCCTCAGCAGCCCAATACAGCCCCCCAGCTGCACCATTCACCCCTCAGCAGCCCCATTTACACCCAGCAGCCCCAACCCACCAGTAGCACCATTCAGCCCCACAGCAGCGCCATTCACCCCCCAGCAAAGACTCTACCGACAATGCTACAGCACCGCCTGTACTTGCCGCAGGCGCCGCGCGTTCTTGTACTGGATCCGACTGAGAACCCACCGTTGGCGCGACTCTCGGGGCTAATTGCCCTGCAGCGTGGGGAAAGCCCCTGTCTAGGGTCCAAGCCCTACCTGCTAAAATGGAAAATGGTCGTTATTATGTCGCTCAAGTAATGTCCTCAATCCTGTAACCAACTGAGAGTCCCCCCCCCCCCCCCCCCCCCCGACCACGGTCTGTGGTAACAAGTTCCTAGCAGGTGTGCCTTTCTCATCTGGGCCTTGCGACACAGGAACTTTCCTAGGCACTTCCCGCTGGGGGGTCCTTTCCCATATCCTTCTGGAACTGGCCTCCCACCCATACCCCGAGCACGTGCAACTTCACCGGCATGAACGCCTGCTCCGAGAACGAGACCTGTCCCTAGTCGTCCTGGAAATTCTAGAAGAACCTCTACTGTGGCACCTGTGCCAGTGCCCTACAGGCTGGCGTGCGGGTACCCCCTCTGAAGAGTCACTGTTGGCACAATCTATTTGGGGAACCCCCCCTTCGGGTAGGGCCAACTGTGAAACTCTGAAGCTACTTTGACCTAAACCTATCCCGGGAGACTCTGGGCCACTAATGTCCCTCACCATGTCACCCCTAACCCTAATCACTGATTTCTTTTTTGTGTGTGTGTAGTGTGAAAAAGGAGAGGGCTGCACCTTGCGGTAGATCAGCAAGCTCTGGCTGGCCTCATGGTATTGGACGACGTGGCCTAACATGCCCGGTCCATGACCTCAGCCCTGTCCTTCTGCTGCTCCATCTCACAAGGTGTTCAGATTCTGATGCCAGCAATTCTTCTGACCTTTTGCGAAAGCGGTGTTAGTGGATCCAACTGCTCCCTGTGAAACCCCGCCGCGGACTGCAGTTTGGGCTGTTGGAGCCTTGTTAGGATTCCCAATTATTTTCTTACGCCTATTGCCCTTTGGGCGAGGGTGTGATGGCCGCCTTGGTGGCGTATCGGGGATAACCTGTTGACTGAGAGGCTCTGGGTAAGTCATCTGTGCCTCTACCCGCTGCGTCTTTCAGCTCAACTCCTGCGCTCTCTAAAGGTACAAACTGTGGGACACCTAATTCACTGCCTGTAACCTCTGCTTGATTGAAGGCCCCTTTAAGGCTGTTAGCGCCTAATGAGAGCTGCATGCAGGCTCTGTCAAAACCGCTTGATTCCCCAACAGACTGTGCCCGGGTTGGCCTTTGGGTGCCATCAATGCCCTCTATGGCTGGTTCTTGGCTCAGGCTGTCCTCCAGACACCTCACCCCTTGGCGCAGCCCAGACCATCTTTAGCAACTGCTCTAGCTCCCCAGCTTCTACCTGACTCATCCTGGGCTAGATGACCAAGGGCGGGGGGGGGGGGGGGCACAATGACAATAACCATATGACATCCCAGAGACAGACAAAAGAGACACACAAAACAGGAAGGAAAATAAAAAGCACTGCAAAATTTGCCGGCTGATGGAGCATATAACTGGGGAGACAGATGCATGGTTGGAAGCCATAGTACTACACAAGGCTAAATGCCTAAACACTGAGCAGAGGGAATTAACAAATAAATATAAGAAACAATAACACACAATAAAAACGGACAGATAGAAACACAGACAGGACACAGACACACTGCTGAAGGATAGGAGGCACATGCTCACACCACACACCCACGCGGATACTTAAATGATCAGCCACAATAGCCAGGAGCTACTCCCAATGTGACTTCTCCTCGTGATAGCCGGCCACGGAGTGAGGCTAAAAAGGAGCACCCGCGCCCTCCACACGAAGCCCTGCCGCGCACGTGACGCCTACATCCCCTCCAGATATGTAACAAGTGTATTTTTTTTTTCTTCAGAACATGATGTGAGGAATTGACTCTGCTGGGTTTTGAACCCTGGTCCCCAGGCTGCTATACCTCTTCCCTAACACTGCGCCAGCCTGCCTTTTGTGAATTCCATTGAGACTTTATAAGCTTGACTCTGCTAGCAATTTTATCAGTACCTAAGTCTCTTCAGCTGTGTCTGGTCAGGTGTCTGGTTCTTGGCCTATATAAGGCACTTCCTGTCTCTGTATCCTTGCCAGATTATTGTTGGTTCCTGATCCCTTCAATAAAAGCTTGTTCCTGTTTAACCTACAAGTTGCTGAACCAGATTATTGCTGACCTTGGCTACTGGTCTCCACAACTTTGTGATTCCTATATCATTACAGAATAATCTGGCCCTTTCATGGAGACCGCCGGGACAGATTCTGCATTGGCCCAGCAGGTTGCTTTTACTGCAAGAACTGTGCAGACCCAGGCACAGACCATCCAAATGCTGCAGGACCAGGTAGCTGAGCTACAAAATACATTTCAGTCAATGCACAGTGAGTACACCAGCTACAGGGCACGTGATGTTTCAGCTGCTACTGTTACACCTGCACAAGATGCCCGCTTGCCCCTGTCAGAAAAGTTTGGAGGAGATCGCAAAAAATTTAGGGGTTTCCTTAATCAATGCCGTTTGCACTTCATTATGTTACCTCACCAATTTCCATCTGAAAGAGAGAAGGTGGGATTTATTTTTTCACTATTCAAAGATGAAGCCGTGGCTTGGGGCTCCCCTCTTCTGGAACAGGACAGTCCAGTCTTGGGTAATCTAAATGACTTTCTTGAGGCCATGTGCCTAGTTTTTGATGACCCCAATCGATGTGCTACAGCAGAAGCCACTCTACTTCATTTGCATCAAGGGAGGCGCTCCATGGCTGAATATGCTGCTGAATTCAGACAGTGGGTTGCTGATACTACCTGGAACCAATCAGCTCAGAGGTTCCACTTCAGAAAAGGTCTCTCAGAAGCTAAAAAAGATGAGCTAGCTCGTGTTGATCTTCCTGCTGACTTTGATGCATTCGTGCGTTTGGCTATCCGTATCGATCGGAGACTTTCTGAAAGAAGACTGGAAAGACAGGGCTCTTTTAGACCAAGTACTACTCCTATTTCCTATTCAAGAATTTCTACTCCAACCCCACAAACACCTTCAGACTCTGAGCCTGAGGCTATGCAGGTAAATCTAATAAGAGGGCCATTATCCAATGAAGAAAAACAGTGGCGACGCGCTCACAATTTATGCCTGTATTGTGGTAGTGCAGGGCACTATGCCATCAATTGCCCTAGCAAATCCAAAAGAACAATAGCTATGGCTGCTGAGGGCGCACAGATTCGACACCAATCCCAGATTGCAGATCAACTGGATTCTGTCACACAACCCTTGTTTTCACTGGCTCATGGTGAAGAGGGTATGTTGACTCAACATCCTCATTTTGTGGTGCCTATCACGTTGCAATGTGGTGATCATAAAATTTCAACTACAGCTATGATAGATTCTGGAGCAGGCGGAAACTTTATGGACATTAAATTTGCAGCAGGAAATGGAATTCAGTCTATCCCTAATTCTTCACCTGTGTTAATGGAGACAGTGGACGGTTCTCCACTTACGTCGGGCCCGGTTACACATGAGACTGTGCCCTTAAAGTTGACTTTGGAAGTGAATCACCATGAGACTATATCTTTCCACCTAATTTCCTCAACACAGTTTCCAGTGATTTTGGGGGTACCTTGGCTTGCTCTGCATAACCCACAGATTGATTGGAAGATCAGAACTTTGTCCTTTCCTTCAGAACACTGCTTAATGAATTGTCAACCCACTAAGGTAACACCTGTTGCCACAACAATTAATGAAATGGTTGCTACAAACTTGACCAAGCTTCCTCTACAATATCGGGATTTTGCAGATGTCTGTGATAAGAAGAATGCTGATCAGCTTCCACCCCACAGGCCTTATGATTGCCCAATAGAGCTGTTGCCTGGGGCTGCTATCCCATTTGGCCGTATATATTCCCTTTCTGAGCCTGAATTGAAAGCTCTTCGTGAATACATACAAGAAAATCTTGCCAAAGGTTTTATTCGACCATCTACTTCCCCAGCAGGAGCTCCTATATTCTTTGTAGAGAAGAAAGATGGCAGCCTACGGCCATGCGTTGATTACAGGGACATTAATAACATCACTGTTAAAAACCGCTACCCCTTGCCTCTCATTCCTGAACTTTTGGAGAGACTTCGCTCAGCTAAAATATTTACAAAGCTTGATCTTCGGGGGGCATATAATCTGGTTCGCATAAGACCAAATGATGAATGGAAAACAGCTTTCAGAACAAGGTACGGGCATTACGAATATCTAGTAATGCCATTTGGGCTTTGTAATGCCCCTGCAACTTTCCAGCATCTTATCAATGATGTACTACGAGATCTCCTGGATCAGTTTGTTGTGGCATATTTGGATGATATCCTAATATTCTCTGATAGTCTTGAAAACCACAGAAAACAGGTCTGTATAGTTCTGGAGCGCCTTCGTACCCACCACCTATACATTAAACTAGAAAAATGTGAGTTTGAACAAACAGAAATTCAATTCCTGGGGTATGTCATAACTCCTAAAGGTTTAACTATAGACGCAAGTAAAATTAAAGCTGTGCTGGACTGGCCCATCCCCAAGAATGAAAAAGATGTCCAGAGATTTGTGGGGTTTGCCAATTTTTACAGGCGTTTCATTAACAATTTCTCTGCCGTTATTACACCGATCACTGAACTCACACGTAAGGGGACTCCTTTTTAGTGGTCCGATAAGGCTGATACCGCATTTTCCCTGATTAAAGACTCTGTTTACATCTGCCCCCGTCCTGGTACATCCTCAGCCAGAATTACCATTTATTGTGGAAGTTGATGCTTCTGATTCAGCTGTTGATGCTATACTGTCTCAAAGGACTGAACCTAAGATGCTGTTACATCCGTGTGCCTTCTATTCCCGCCAGATGGTGCCAGCAGAAAGAAACTATGACATAGGGAATAAAGAACTATTGGCTATAAAAGCTGCCTTCACCGAATGGAGACATCTCTTGGAGGGAGCTACCCATCCAATTACTGTCCTCACAGATCACAAAAATCTGGAATGTATTCGATCAGCTAAGAGACTGTCAGCCAGACAAGCACACTGGTCCCTATTCTTCTCAAGGTTTAATTTTTTGGTTACATACCGTCCTGGCTCCAAGAATGGTAAGGCGGATGCCTTGTCTAGAATAGCTGACCCCCTCCATGCTACCGTAACCAAGACCACCATCTTGCCGGAGGATATATTTATAGGAGTTGCTTTTCCTTCTGATCTGATGTCTCGCATTAAAAAGGGCTACGCTGTAGACCCAGTTCTTCGTGATCCTCCTCGTGATCTCCATATGACGATGCTTAATGGGTTTTGGATTTTTCAACGACGTCTGTTTGCTCCGGAGTCAGTGCGACTGGACCTTTTACGTCTCTACCATGACTCAAAACCAGCAGGTCATCCAGGAATCCGAAAGACGCAAGACCTACTTGCCCGATCCTTTTTGTGGCCGAAGTATCATGAGGATGTTAAGAAGTATGTGTCCTCTTGTGATGTGTGTGCCAGACATAAGACTCCTCGCTCATCCCCTGTTGGCTTGCTTCAGGCTCTTCCGATTCCTCATCGTCCCTGGGGATCTATATCCATGGACTTTATTGTGGAACTACCTCCCTCTAAGGAACACACTACCATTCTTGTTGTTGTGGACAGGTTAACTAAGATGGGTCATTTCATACCAGCTCGTGGTCTCCCTTCAGCTAAACAGACGGCTGACCTGGTTATTCGGGAAATTTTTCGCTTGCATGGAGTGCCTGATGAAGTAGTTTCTGACAGGGGAGTGCAGTTTACGTCTCGTTTTTGGAAACATTTTTGTTCTAATCTAGGTATTAATGTAAATCTGTCGTCAGCTTTTCATCCGCAAAGTAATGGACAGACTGAGCGAACCAACCAGACTTTGGAGCAATATTTGCGGTGCTATATTAGTTACCTGCAGGATGACTGGCTGGATTTTCTACCCACGGCGGAGTTTGCCTATAACAATGCCCAACACTGCTCCACTTCTTTGAGCCCATTTTTTGCCAACTATGGTTACCATCCGACCTTTCTAGTCAGTCTCCCAATTACTACTTCCATTCCTGCTGTCACTGACCGGCTAACCGCCTTACGTGATTCCCAAGCACTGTTGAAAGAGACTCTTTTGGAGGCTCAGGAATGTTACAAAAGAGCTGCTGATAGGCATAGAAAGGAGGCCCCAGTCTATCACGTTGGTGACAAGGTGTGGCTGTCAACAAAGAATCTTAAGCTTCGGATTCCTTCTCATAAATTGGGTCAAAGGTTCATGGGACCTTTTGAGATCATTGCTCATATCAATGCTGTCACCTTCCGTTTGCAACTCCCGAATTTCATGAAAATACATCCAGTGTTTCACGTTGCACTGCTTAAACCTGTTCATGAAAATACTTTCCCTGGCCGAGCCCTGCCTGCCCCACCTCCAGTCCTCGTGGATGGTGAGGATGAGTACGAAGTGGACAAAATTCTTGACTCCCGGATCTTCCGTAACAAACTTCAGTATCTGGTATGCTGCAAAGGCTATGGTGAGGAGGAGAGTTCGTGGGAACCAGTGGACAATATTCACGCTCCTGATGTACTTCGGTCTTTTTATGTGCAGTACCCTGCTAAACCAGGTAATAGGGCATCCAGAGGCTGCACCTATAGAGGCGGGGGTAATGTGAGGAATTGACTCTGCTGGGTTTTTAACCCTGGTCCCCAGGCTGCTATACCTCTTCCCTACCACTGCGCCAGCTTGCCTTTTGTGAATTCCATTGAGACTTTATAAGCTTGACTCTGCTAGCAATTTTATCAGTACCTAAGTCTCTTCAGCTGTGTCTGGTCAGGTGTCTGGTTCTTGGCCAATATAAGGCACTTCCTGTCTCTGTATCCTTGCCAGATTATTGTTGGTTCCTGATCCCTTCAATAAAAGCTTGTTCCTGTTTAACCTACAAGTTGCTGAACCGGATTATTGCTGACCTTGGCTACTGGTCTCCACAACTTTGTGATTCCTATATCATTACACATGATGACTGATTGGTTCCAAGTAAAGCCAAAGTGTAAGTTTAGGTGTCAAATGGTGTTAAGCATTAATTAATAATTAAATAATGTTAATTAAAATTGTAGGTGTTACGAGGTGCTACAGGCTGGCGTGCGGGTACCCCCTCTGAAGAGTCACTGTTGGCACAATCTATTTGGGGTACCCCCCCCTTCGGGTAGGGCCAACTGTGAAACTCTGAAGCTACTTTGACCTAAACCTATCCCGGGAGACTCTGGACCACTAATGTCCCTCACCATGTCACCCCTAACCCTAATCACTGATTTCTTTTTTGTGTGTGTGTAGTGTGAAAAAGGAGAGGGCTGCACCTTGCGGTAGATCAGCAAGCTCTGGCTGGCCTCATGGTATTGGACGACGTGGCCTAACATGCCCGGTCCATGACCTCAGCCCTGTCCTTCTGCTGCTCCATCTCACAAGGTGTTCAGATGCTGATGCCAGCAATTCTTCTGACCTTTTGCGAAAGCAGTGTTAGTGGATCCAACTGCTCCCTGTGAAACCCCGCCGCGGACTGCAGTTTGGGCTGTTGGAGCCTTGTTAGGATTCCCAATTATTTTCTTACGCCTATTGCCCTTTGGGCGAGGGTGTGATGGCCGCCTTGGTGGCATATCAGGGATAACCTGTTGACTGAGAGGCGTGGGTAAGTCAACTGTGCCTCTACCCGCTGCGTCTTTCAGCTAAACTCCTGCGCTCTCTAAAGGTACAAACTGTGGGGCACCTAATTCACTGCCTGTAACCTCTGCTTGATGGAAGGCCCCTTTAAGGCTGTTAGCGCCTAATGAGAGCTGCATGCAGGCCCTGTCAAAACCGCCTGATTCCCCAGGGTCTCCCCGTGCAACAGACTGTGCCCGGGTTGGCCTTTGGGTGCCATCAATGCCCTCTATGGCTGGTTCTTGGCTCAGGCTGTCCTCCAGACACCTCACCCCTTGGCGCAGCCCAGACCATCTTTAGCAACTGCTCTAGCTCCCCAGCTTCTACCTGACTCATCCTGGGCTAGATGACCAAGGGCGGGGGGGGGGGGGGGCACAATGACAATAACCATATGACATCCCAGAGACAGACAAAAGAGACACACAAAACAGGAAGGAAAATAAAAAGCACTGCAAAATTTGCCGGCTGATGGAGCATATAACTGGGGAGACAGATGCATGGTTGGAAGCCATAGTACTACACAAGGCTAAATGCCTAAACGCTGAGCAGAGGGAATGAACAAATAAATATAAGAAACAATAACACACAATAAAAACGGACAGATAGAAACACAGACAGGACACAGTACAAACACAGACTCACTGCTGAAGGATAGGAGGCACATGCTCACACCACACACCCACGCGGATACTTAAATGATCAGCCACAATAGGCAGGAGCAATAGGTCCTATCCTGTTTTGTGTGCGCTGCTGTTCGTCAGAACAGCGAGCCGCCGCCGACTCTAGGAACGCGCACGCTCTCCAAGAGCCATCTAGTCCTATGAATGAGCTACTATGCCCGGTATGTGGTTAGGAGTTTAGGGTTAGGGGGTTAGGGCTAGAGGGTTGGGGTGTACTACCTACTTTTTACAGCTAGATGTCACAGCTACAGCCGTCTGCAAGGGGCTTTCACACCGTCGCACATAAAACAGGATGGGTCCCAGAAATATAATGGAGCCTCCCTGGCTAAAATATGGTATTTCCACTGCCTGTACTGGGCTACATATCTATGCTTACAGGACCGATCTAGGCTCTACCACTGACCAATATGAATCTTTTCACCATCAGGAAGAAGACAGCTTTAAGGACAATTGTGCAATATATATACTAGCGACTTGCCCGGCAAAAAATGACGGCAATAAGATTGTAAGGCAGGTAATGGTGTTTGGTTGCGACATTCATTTTGAAGGTGTTCCGAGATCCTTCAGCTCTCATTGCGAGGCTGTTGTTTGTTTATGTGCTATAAGCAGCGTTGGAAATAATTAAGAAAGGAATAAATTAATATACTTTACCTAATTTGAAGTAATATATGCAGGAAGCATTGTGTTGAAGAGCTGACAATCTGTTTTGATGTTGCCGCAGCATCCAATGTGTGTTTTCAGAGTTGTGGAGCTGCTGTGTAAGTGTGAGCAATGTGTGCAGTGTGTAGTGTAAATAGTGTGCGTGAGCGAATAAAATCCGTTAGGGTAGCTGTGTACTTCCGCATTGTGTAAGTTAGTGTTGTAAAATGGCGCCTAATGTGTGTAGTACGCAGCTGTGGCTGATTTTGCGTCCTTGTTCTTGGACCTCGTACAGCCTTTTGTAAAAATCTGTATGTGTTTCGTGGTGTTTGACGTGTTTAGGGTCCTGTAGCCTCGTTTTAGTATTTTTCGCCAGCCATTTTTTCTCTCGCTTATGGGATTTTTGGGTCTAAACTCTTGTATTTCGACTTAAATTGAGGTGTAAATTCAGTTTCCGAGGTCCTGGGTGCCCCCCTTTGCTGTGGGTAAGGTTTGTATGTGTTTCTTGTGTATATTTATTGTGTTTTTAATGTTTTCATGTGCGCGGTTTTCGGGTTTTTGAGGTCGACGTGGGAGGCTCCACCTCCGCAAATGCGTCCCCTCGCTTTGCGAGGGGCCGCATTTGCAGGCCTTAAGTCCGCAGTTGCTGGCAAGGAGAGCCGAGCCCGCAGCATTAGCAATGACCCGCATGCTCACAACTATATATGTATATATATATATATATATATATATATATATATATATATATATATAAAACCATTTTGAGTCTAAGATCATAATTAGCATAGGAAATTAAAAACACTGGCTCTATGATACCTGAAGGCATCCATTACATTTTGGTAAGACTGTATGTGTAAAGCAGGCATTTAAATTTCAGGAGAGCAGGGCCTGCAACCATTTATGCAAGCTTACCTTCTTCATAGTGCACATTTTACTTAAAACACTTCTTTATAAATAACCTTCTCATTCTTCTCAGGCCCTATACTATACAAGAACTGAATAGAAACACATTTCCAAGAAGCAGCTTGAACAGAAATAGTGTTAGATAGGTGAATACATCAGAACGGTATATCAGTTTTGGATTTAGTATTTGTAGTTCCCTAGCTATACAAAGTACATCTACATAACTCACAGCTACATCTTGCAGTAGCTATCTGGAGTGCAATAAGAAAAAGCAGTAGGATATAGGGGCACAGGCAGGGCCAGATCCACCTTTTTGGAGCTCCCAGGCAGTGAAGTGCAGGAGCGCCTGTGAGTGAGTACACAAGGTATGCACAGACCCATTATTGCATTTAAGTTCCTTTTCCTGTAAGTTCCTTCTTGTTCTAGGTTGTTACCCCTAGTAGCCAGTCTATGAACTGCAGCATTTAAGCCAGGAACCATTTTTTTTTAAAGTTGCTCCCCTCACAGGGAAGCACCTTTAGGTGGCTGGCTACTGGGCCTAATGGGTAATCCGGCCATGGGCACAGGTTTGAAAAATAAACAATGAACCACACAAAAGTGGCATTAACATAGAAGTAGTACACTTTATTGATAAAGCTACAATGACTGAACTTTGAAGTAAGATGCCTACTTATTAAAAAACAGTGTAAGAGTTTGTACACCTACTCACATCATCCAATCATAGGGATCTGCGTGATTTTTGTAATCTCATGTTGTACTTAATGTACAATGCAGCACTCCAGTGATAAGAAAGAGAAGATGGCCAAAGAGATGCAGTTGGTGCTCATCTATAAAATAATATCAGTTTAGAGCTGCTTTGCCCATGGAAGGATTATGTGCTGTGGTTGTGCTTTCATAATTGTTTATTTATGGATTTTCTGCCATGGCAACTTGAGATTGACCTCCACTAGACATTTGAGCGCTGTGTGCCCTGTCCTTCAGCTTGTTTTAATGTTTATCCTGTCTACTTCCACCCCAACCTTCTACCAGTGACCCTAATTTTGATATTTGCTTCCATCAAATTGGATTCAACACACATAAGTCATCTGTTAGTATAACGATTGTCCTAGTGTGAGGGGCAGGTTCAACTTTCTGCTTCCATCCTGTGGGTCTTAAATCTGTTCAGCAACCACCCAGTATAGCAAACTAATCAAAACACTCTTATTTTATATTTATAGCTTTTATATACTTGCACAGTAGTAATATATCTTATAGGCTGTCAAATGTCATTTTAAATAAAAAATAATCTTATCTCACAAAAATATAACTTACAAAATGCTGGATTAATCTTTGTTAGTGTGTTTCTTTGGAAATTTTTATGTCGTAGATAGCTGCATCGATTTTAGACTTGCAGGTCTGCATCATTTACAACATTGTTATTTGACATGATTCCAACCTTTAATGACATACAACACTGTGATATCTCTCCTCTCCTTTTCCCTTTTCTGATACTTATATGTCTTCCCCTGTTGTTAAACTAGTTAGCAGGTGTGCCCTAGTGGGCTTTGTGTGTGGGAATATAAAAGTAGTTTGAGTATAATGTATTTAGTTCGTTAAATTTATAAATCTCCTTGTTCACGTAATTGTGCTGTCTGCCTACATTTGCTACTATATAAGTTTACCAACATAACTAAAATACAAAACAAAACCTGTACCTCGTGTTTTACTAAATTTTGCAATCCGACCGTGGTTCACGGTCTTACCTTCAATCTTGACGTCTCCCCTGGTGTGGAAGTGGCTGCCCCGATCCCTGCGTCCAATCACCTCTTTCTAGTTAACACGGGGTCGCGTGTTGAGACCTATTCCAGGTCCTCCAAATTTTATGAAAAGTTATTAGTGTGTTGTTCAGCGAGTGTGTCATCTTTTCGTAAATTTGTATGTAATTCAGTTTATTTACGATTTCTGCTATGCTCAGAGTCGGCTTCAACCATTTTTGGGCCAAATGGCATTTGGCTGCTAGCATTACATATTGAATCTACTCGTTTTGGTATTTAGACAAGTTGGCGTCTGGTATTCCCAGCAAGCATCCATCTATCATGGGGCGTAAGTCTATTTCCAGTGTGTCTGTGACTTGAATCCACATGGTCTTTGCAACCTGGCAATCCCACCATATGTGCTGGAATGATCCCACCTCTTGACAACCTCTAAAGCAGTTTTGGGGAGCTGCCGGGTTCATTTTGTGTAACTTGTCAGGGGTGTAGTATGCCCTGTAAAAGACTTTGGTCGCTGTCTCCATGTAACTAAAGTATAAGGAACCCCTGGTCAGTCTTGCACTAATTTTGTTCCATGCTTTGCGGTCCCAAACTACCCCCAACTCTCTTTCCCATTGGAGGACATTGTTCGGTTTGTGCTCACATCCAATTTTGTTTGTTTCCGTGTAGATTGTTTTGAGTATGCCTCTGGTCAGAGGTGCTTTACGGCACACCGTTGTGAGCCATGTTGTTTGTGGCATTCCATTCTCCCTAATTAGGGACGAGATAGCATGCCGTATTTTATTATAGTGGAAATACTCACGGATGGGTAGTTCATATTTCTCGATAAATTGCTCTGTTGACAGAATACTATTTCCTTCTATCCAGCCCTCTAGCCTGTCTAGTTTCCGCGTCGTCCACCAACTCAGCAAATCAGTACCAATAATCTCCACGCCATTTAAACAATTGAACGTGGGTGTTAGGGCGCTGACCGCCGGTTTCAAGTGGTGTCTGAACGAGGTCCTTTCCCACTCTCCCAGTCCTAATTTGATCATCGGGTTGTTATCTCCTAGCCTGTGAGGCACTACGCTATGAGTTATCCAGGGCAGACTATCCCATTTCAAAGGCCTCATCTGGAGGTTCTCTATGAATACCCACAGGGGTTGATGAGTGATGGAGTGTGCTTGCGGGATGAAGGATATTTGGGCCGTGTTTTAGTACCGCTTGAAGTTTGGGCAACACATGCCTCCCAGAGTTTTGTGTGCATACATGCTTTTTTTGTTAATTCGGAGTCTTTTATATCCCCATATAAATCTAAAGGTATCTCTTTGGAACATGCCAAGTTCTTTTTTATTAATGGGAATGGGGAGCGTCCTGAAGTAATACAGGATTCTTGGTAAGATATTCATTTTGATGGCATTCAGTCGCCCTGACCAAGAGAGCTTATATTTATGCTACTTGTTCAAGTCTAGTCTTAGTTCCCGGTATAGGGGGATATAGTTCGCCCCATATATGTTTTCTATTTCCGGTGTTAACTTAACTCCTAGGTATTTGAGATGTTTTGGGGGCCATGTGAATGGGAACTTGTCCTTAAGCTGTTTAATTTGTTGCTGGGGGAGTCTAGAGCCCATTGCTTCCATCTTATCTACATCAATTTTTAATCCCGAGATGCCCCCAAATGTTTTCAACAGGGCCAGAAGGGCGGGTATGGAGCTGAGGGGGTCCGTGAGGGTGCAAATGATGTCGTCCGCAAAGAGGCAGCACTTAAAATTGTGCAAACCCACCCCTACTCCCTTAATAGTTGTACGGCTCCGGATGGCTTGTGCCAGGGGTTCTACTGTTAATGTGAAGAGAAGCGGTGAGAGTGGACAACCCTGTGTCGTGCCTCTGCTTATCCGAATGGGCGCCCCCCTGTCACACGGTAAGTTGACATTCGCTATGGGGTCTTTGTAAAGTGTGCCGATAAGGTTAGTGAAATTCCCCGCAAACCCAAATTTCGAAAGGGTGGCTAGGAGAAACGGCCATTCGATCGAGTCGAACGCTTTTTCTAAATCTATGCTTAGAGTACAAAGTGGGATGTCTCTATGTTTAGCAATATGTAGGAGATTCAGGATTCGTCTTACATTATCTCCCGCTTGCCGGTAAGGGATGAATCCCACCTGATCTTTGTGTATCAGCCTAGGTATAAAGGCTGCCAATCTGGCCGCCATTAGTTTTGCCAGAATTTTTATGTCCCCATTGAGTAGGGATATGGGGCAGTAATTTTCTACTTTATTTGGGTCCCTTCCCTGTTTGTAGATAAATATAAGATTTGCCTGATTAAACTCTGGGGGCATGGGTCCCCCTCCTAGGGCTGCGTTACATAATTTTGTCAGTGGTATGGCCAGTTCCGCTTCACAAGCGGAGTAGTATATATTTGTGAAGCCAAGGTCCGGAGCTTTCCCTTTCTTAAGGGAACGTATCGTCTTGCACACCTCTTCCACTGATATGTCTGCGTTTAATTTGTCTACTTCCTCTCTAGTCAGCCTAGGGAGGTCCTGACTTCTTAAGAAGTCCTGGATCTGGAACTCGCTTGCAATCTGCTTAGTGGAGTATATCTCTTGGAAGGCTGTTATGAAAGTTTCTTTTATTTCGCTATGTTTTTTGGTGATATTACCTTTCCTATCTCTTATTTGATTTATTTTGTTATCTCCCTTTTTATACCGGAGCCTCCTAGCTAACATTGAGGAACATTAACTTGGGAGTAAAATTTATGCGAGGTCCTTCTAATGGCTAGCTCCGTTCTTGCTGCTAGGACCGTGTCCAGCTCTAGTCTAGTTTTATCAATGATATTTTGGGTTTCCCTACTAAACTTGGTTTGATTGTCTCTTTCTAGTTTTTGCAGCTTGTTAGTGAGGGCATTTTCTTCCTGTAATTGCTGCATTCTATGTGACGCTGCTAATTTCATTAGTACCCCTCTGATGTACGCTTTATGGGCTACCCATGACCAGCCAATTCCTGTCTCTGGGATGTCATTTATTTCGAAGAACGCTTTGATCTCCTCCTTAATCTGGGTTTGAATTGTAGGGTTGGACATGAGTCCCTCGTTGAGGCGCCACTGTGGTGAGCCTTTATTTACCCCCTCCAGATTTAATCGGATATAAACTACTGCGTGATCTGACCAGGGGCATGCTAGAATTTAGGAGTCAATCGTATGATTGAATAGCGAGGCCTGCACTAACAGCGTGTCGATTCTTGAGTATCTGCCGTGTGTGTTTGAGAAAAATGTGAACTGCTTGTCAGCGGGGTGGATTCCTCTCCATGCGTCTATCAATTCCAGTTCTGCGAGTAACTTATGTGCTATCTGGAGTTTCTTGGCATCTCTGTTAAGTGAGGATTTCCCCGATCTGTCTTGTAGGGGTTGAAGTGTCAGGTTTAGGTCACCTCCCATAATTATCCTTCCCATGTTAAGATGTTTCATGGTCCTTAGTAGTGCTATTAATGTATTTGCTGGGTTGGTGGTTGGGGCATACAGATTGACCAGGGAGACCCTCATGTTTAGGATCGACCCAGTTACTATCAGGAAATTTCCCTCTTTGTCTTTTAGTTGATTCTCAAATATAAATGGTAGGTCCTTGTGTATTAGAGTGGCTATACCCGCTTTCTTAGATTGTTGGCAGCACGTGTATATGTTTGGGTAATCACCATGTAGGAATGGGGGGACCCTGCCTTTCGCAAAGTGCGTTTCTTGTAGAAAAATTATTGCAGGTTTGATTTTTTTATAGTATAGAAATGCTTAACGCCTTTTGCAGGGTGAGTTGAACCCCCTCACATTGTGCGTGATTATAGTGTGTGTACTATCCATCTGGTTCCCTAGTTGTTTGTCTAAGATCTCTAATTATGTGCATCACCTGTAAGGGACCATCTCTTCTGAGAGCACTAGTTACTGTGAGGGATACAGGAACGGGGCCTCCACTCCACATTCCAGGGTTTTTTGACATCTGATCGTTTCTGAGTTGCGAGGTACTTACCTTAATACAAAGAAAAACATAACATAGGTTAACAGCTTGTTCAAGCTATTGTATAACTTTAACTTGTATTTTAACATTGTAACTTTGTTTTCCCTCCCTGTACACTACCTAATCCTGTGGTAGTCAAGGCCGCAGGTCACTCCCTCCCTTGCCTCTGACGGCCCCAGGGGAGGAATCTACTTGGTTTAAAAAACCTCAGGGTTTCTGGGCTAATTGTCCCACCCCTTAACCAAGTCTTGTCTTCCCACTTTCGATATCCTCCATGGGTACTTAATACTGTCGGTTAGTTAGCGTTCCCCCTAGACTATCCGTGTGCTTCTATCACTCCCCCAGTCTAACGGGACTAGTTGAAATACCCCATTATGCCTTCCACTGCCTAATGTCTCCTGTCTCTCCTCGTGCTGGCTAAGCCCCACCCTATAGTGTATAGGTTTGTGCCAGAGCGTCCCTAATCTCTGTGCTAGTGAACATACTGCGAAAAAAGCTTAGTACTTTGAGGTTACCCATGCCTATCATTAGTTCTTATGCGGTGGAGACCCTTTACCCTTCTTAGTCCTTTCTTGAGAGATCTATGGTTTTTCCCATTTAGGACCCTGGGCTAAAGATCAACTCAACCTGTGGGGAGAATGTGTTTTTAGTCCAGAGACATAGTACAATTTTCGGTAAATCAGGCTAGTCTTTCAGAAAGTCCTCAGCAGTGCTTTCATTTACACTTCATCTGCCTGGGTAGTTCTGGAGGCCGCCCTTGCGAGCTGATTCCCCTTCTGATTCTTTATTGTTTCAGTTAGATGTGCTTGGGCCCCGGCCTGTCTCTTTCGTTTCTGAGTTTGTAGCAATGTTCCCCAGGCGCTTAGAGATATCTGTATTCCTTTCGGGTGAGCCGGTCTTTGTGTTGTCTGGTACCATTAACTTTAGCCTTGCCAATAGCTCCATGCATTCATCCAAGTTTTGTACTCTGTACGTTTTCCCACCTAGATGGAAAGTGAGGGCAAATGGGAAGCCCCATCTGTACATTATTTTGTGTTGCTGTAGCACGCACAGTGCTGGCCCCATTTCTTGTCTCTTTTGGAGTGTGGATGGGGCCAGGTCCATGTAAATCTGTATTTTCGACCCGTCCGGGCCTGTCAGGTCCTGTTTTTTCCTAGTCTCCAGTAGGACTGTGTCCCTTGCTCTCTGCAGAACAAATCTCAAGATGATGTCTTTAGGGAGATAGGGGTCTTTTGCGGAGCCTATCGCTCTGTGTAATCTCTCGATGGCCCAGTCTGATTCATCTGTCATAGGCAGGAGGGAGTGCAGTAGGCCTTTTGCATAGGACATCAGGTCTGTTACTTTGTTCGGGACGCCCTGATGCATATGTTATTTCTGCGCGACCGATTCTCTAAATCTTCAATTTTAGCTTGCATTTCTTTTATTTGATTAGAGTTTTGCTCTGTTTCAAGCCTGCAATGCTCATGTGATTCAGCCAGTTGGTCGAGGTTTTCTCTCAGAAACTGCGTCCTCTGGTTCAACGTTTGGATGTCTTTGCGGAGGTCTTTCACTGCCGATTGTATCTCCTCCTGCAATATTAGTTTAATTTTTTGAAGTGAGCAGTCTGCAATAACCATGGGGGTACTCTGTGGCTCCTCCGTTTCCGATGGGTCCTGCACTCCTGCTAGGTCCGACTTTGGGCTTCTGCTTGGGGACTGGCTGCTATCTGTTGATTTATAGAAGTCTTGGATGTTTTTGTTGCTTTGGCTTTTCTTTGATGCTTTTGAACTTGTCCGAGTGGCAATTTTGTATGTATTTTCTAGCCAGGCTCTGCGCTGAGTAAAAGTGAGGTCTTGTTAATGTACGTCCAGGGTGCAGCGGTTCTAATGGGGGGTGTCCTGTCTCTTTAGATCCATTGGAGGTTTGTTGCTACTGTACCCATGGGGACATCTCGTGTGGTCTTGTTAAACTGTCATTTTCACCAGCATATAGTTCTCTGTACCAGGGTCATATGCTGTTCAGACATAATGTTGTGCAGCTTAGTTTGTGAGTTATGTGTCTTCAGGGCTGCTGCTCAACTGTCTCTCTTTTTTGTTATTCAGGTCTTTAACGCAGCCTCCCTTTGCCAGAGTTTCTGGGCTAGTTACAGATTTGAATCTCTATGTGGCTTTTATGGACTCTGAGGGTGGACTCTGGGTCCTGGAGAGGTTTTCTAGGCTTTTGCATAGGTTTCCTGGGCTCTGGCAGGGTTTTATGGCCCACCATGCGGCACCACAAAATGGCGGGCGCTTTTTCGCTGGCTTTTTGCCTTTTTCTACCCCGCTGTGACTCTTGGCTTTCTCCTCTCAGCCTTCTGCTCTTATCTGGGCTGGGGTAATTTTTAGGCCCTCTCTTGTGCCTCCCCCTGACCTCTTGTTGG
The DNA here is from genome assembly GCA_027410445.1 of Discoglossus pictus. Taxonomy (NCBI): domain Eukaryota; kingdom Metazoa; phylum Chordata; class Amphibia; order Anura; family Alytidae; genus Discoglossus; species Discoglossus pictus. The sequence goes on along the minus strand of CM050163.1, from coordinate 499,961,705 downwards.
CCAAATTGTTACAGAGCCCCTGCAGCCCTTCTTCCCGGTATCTTACCGGCACAGGTGACAAGATGGCGGCCGCTTCCCGCGTATCCGACTCCGCCGACTCCCTTCTACCCTCTGCTGCCGGGAAGTCCTCCGCTGGGCCTCTGTGCTCCTCTCCCTCACCTCAGCTCGGCCTCCTGCCTGTATGTCTGCGTTGTTCGGACTGGGGTGATCTTTTTGGGCCGGAGTGACCAAGATGGCGGCCTCCTCCTACTCACTACTGCCTGCGTCCTCTTTTCTCCTGCGGTCGAGATCCCGCCTCTGGTCCTCTGTGCCCCTCTCTCTCACCTCCTGCTGGGGTCCTTTGGCCGTCGGGGTCCGTGCTGCCCCGGGCTGGTGTGCCGGTGGGCTGCTCCGCTCCTCGGATCTCCCTGGCCGGCTCTTCTGCCTTCTGGCTCGCCGACACTCTCCCACGGCCCGGTGAGCTACTCGGGGGGTCTGGGCAGTTCCCCCTGATGACCCTTGAAGGTACTGGGGAACTTTTGGGGCTTTTTATTTGGCAATTATATGCCTTTTTTCTCCCCAGACATGTCCTGCTGGTCTGGACGTTGGCTTCGCCTCCTTTGTTAGTGTGTTTAATTACACAGTGTATATTTTTGTTAGTGGTTTCATGAGCCTTTCCATGAAAACTTCAACGTTCTATGACAAGAGCATTTTTGCAGTTTTGCAAATCAATAGCATGGAGATGTCTGCAATTATACTGTTGGTTTCTGGTGAAAACTCACTTCATTTTCTTTTCAGTACATGGATATTTATGGCCTAATGAAGTCCTAAGTAGAACAAAATGTGAATGGTGATTGTGAAAGTTTTATAATATCTACTATGAACCCTGTTTGTCAGTACTCCAACTTTCCAGTCTGGCAAGAAGGTCTCGATACTCTCCCTGTCTAGTGATCTAGGAATCAGTACCTGTTGATTTGTCTATTCAGAGACTTTTTTTCTTGCTATTTTGTAAGTAAACAGTTTCGTTTTTATATCGTTTTCCATCTTTACTATACTATGAATCTGTTTTTGTACTTGTTCTTTTTTTTTACATTTGTAGGCCGTTAAGTTTGAACTTTCCTCCTATACACAGGTGACATCAGATTAGGAGTCAGTAAGAATAAAAAATTATTTCATTGTTTATTCGTAACGTGCCAACATATTCTGTAGCGCTATACATGGGTTACGATCAAGGCATAAAACAATAGCAGTATTAACACATTGCAAAGGATGGAGGGCCATGTCTTTGAGGTTAAAATCCAGTGTCCAAAGTGCTTTCCCCAAAAAGACTGAAAACTTGCAAACTTAAAATCTAAAAATCAGGCAGAGTTTACTATTGAAGAAGATGGAAGATGGATTTGAATCCAAAACTTAAATTATTATCAAGAATTTCCAATAAAGCAACAACCTTTATGAGAAAAGCTGTTATATTTACTGCTACAAGTCATTATTGGAATATTTGCAGTGGGCTCTTTTATTGAAAATATCTGCCTGCTTTGTATAACAAATATTTTGTACCTTCATATAATAGGCATCTCTCTTTCTAAAAAAAGTGTTTTAAATATATCAATATAATGTTTACAATGTTCTCTTTCAACTGCATTATAGAACATATTGAATGTCAGTTTTCTTGACATCTTCACTATATATATACAAATCAGCTGGGTTAGCGATCTCTCTTGCTTTTTTATTTCGGGCCAAGTAATGAGATTATAATCCTGAGAATTACGTTTTTGGAAGACCTGTGGGTTCTGTCTAAGAACTTGAGAAAGCTATAGGGATACATTCCACCCGTCAAATAAAACATTCATGAACACTAGGACTGACTTGCTAAAACAGCTGTTGACTGTCTATGGACAAGTATTGTTTTTACAGCTGGATGAAAGCTCACTCTGTATATTGGCTCACACTGCGAACCCCCCCCCCCCACCTTTTTATTATTCTTTTTTTAGTGATGTCATACAGACCCCCACTCCATAAAGACTTTTCTTATTTTACTTCTCTGTCTGCTATTGTTATTTAATCAAAAGCATATGCTACCGAATTCTGCTTTTACAAATGTTGATGAAATAATGTTTTGTAGTGTTCCTATTTGTAGGAACCAGTTAATTTTATTATAATTCAGCGCTGGATTTTTTTTATTTTTTATTTTTTATGTCTTGGGTTATTCAAATTTGTGCATCACTCCAAATACCAGTTACTCCTCCTCCTTTTCCCTTGTTGTATTTGAATCATAAGATTTCTATGCATATTAAAATATGAATGTATATGTGTTTATGTATATGTAAAGTAGTTCAGAAAATGTCAGCCATACTTAAAGGACAATTCTAGTTGTCTTATTATTAAATTTCAAATTTACAGCAGTGACCTAACTTAGCGCACCAGAATTACATAGGGCTCATAATATATAAACTAGATACATTGCAATATTTGAAGTTATATTCTAGTGTAATGTAGTTGCTTGTGCTGTGGTCAATATGGTTCAAGCATTTTTCTTAATCTTTTTTCAATTTCTACATTCAGATCCTTCTTTTAATTTTATCTAGTTGGTCTTTACAGGTGGAAGTTCATTGGCTATAGATACGGCTCATTTCATTTTTTTGTTAAATTTGTCTGTCTGGGGTTGAGTTTATACAGGATTTTATTTAGTGTGCAATATGGGGGTTAGGTTACCCCAGTCAAGGAAATGACATATTCTCATTTTCCCGTTGTCTATCTATGGTTTATATTTAGGTTCTTAAAGGACCATTTACCTCACTATATGTACTCTTCATGGTGTGAAAGAGCACAAGATTCTATGTTAAAATGATCCTGACTGTTCTGTGATTAACAGCATCTGCCGACACCGAGTGGTGTAGACTCAGTGAACACAAAGATTTATTGTTTTTCACTGAACTTCAGGAATGCAGCAGCAATCAGTTAACCAACAAGTAACATATTTAGGAGTTTCCAGCAGTTCTTTATCTGCACAGATGAATTTGTGAAGGATTAACTCTCTTTCAACTTATGCTCTCTGCATGGAGCTATTGCTGTGACTGGAGGCAATGCCAGATACCTATGTAAACAGACACTTTATTTATGGGGGTTTTCTATGAAAAGGCACCTATTTCAAAAAGTATTTCAACATGTTTTTATGAGAACTTTACAGTGGTGTGCACCAATTTGTGATGTATTAACTGGCTCTTTAAGGAAGTTTTCACTAGATGGATATTTTTCAAGGGAAGCATTTGATTTTTAATTGGTACCCAGTCTAAAGTATCTGTTGAGGAATGCCATGACTATATTTGGTTCAGTAGGGCAGCCTCAAAACATGTTTTTAAATTGGGAACTGAGACACCTCCCTCATTTCTATTTGTATGCACGTTTTTCCTATTTGCCCTAGGAGGTGAGTGTCTCCACATAAAGCATAACATGTATTTTCTGAGTCTAAGTCCTTGGGTTAAATATGTGTCTCGGGAGGGTCAGAAAGAGAGTGTTTTTGGGAGGAGGTCCATTTCATTCTTTCAAAGCCACATACAGGCTTTCTCTTGTATTCAGTCAGGTTCACTGGGCTTGTAGCCTTGGTGAGTTCAGTTAATGAACTTTCAAAAATGGGCAATATTGCCAAATAGTCATGTAAAACTGGTTAAATGATCCATATGGTAGAGAAAAATAAAGGTTGTGGCCACACTTCAGCAGAGTGATGACCTTACTTCAGTGAAAGAAATAATAAGAGACAGGCGGCCGCAATTCTATGGCACATGTGATTCACAAGGCAGCTGTGATGCAAGTGTTTCATGCTTACTCTAGGGTATAGGATAATTCAGAATTTAATATTTTTCAATTCAAATGAGGAGTCCATTTTGTGTTTGTGGCATTACTTCTGCAGAGCTGAAAAATATGGGTGTTTGTTTTGGCTATCAGTGTAGGGAGGGTGTGAAAGTAGGGAACAGAGAGACATTGTAATTATAATTGGATATGACTGAAATAGACACAAGACTCCTTCTCTTTCTGGTCCCATAAGAAGATACCTTGCATCATTCACTGCAACAGTAGCTCTCCTGTAATCTAAATGCCCCTCTCACACACTTACACCAATGTATTGGACCTCTCTAGGGCATCAATATATATATATATATATATATATATATATATATATATATATATATAACACTTTCTGGATGTTTTTCACTTTTATCTGTTTAATTATCTGAATATTTTTCCTTGTGCGGTGGTCCTTTAACATTGCATTTCTAAAGTAGGGAGTGAATGTGGGTGGACTGATGAGTAAACAAGGCATGTGTCCTGTTGAACTAGTCACTGAGATGGCTATTAAGCCCACCTCTAGTTAGCTATTTATCTAAACCGACTTGATGGATGATTACAAGTCTGTTTCAATAAATAACAGAGTACTGGTAATGTGGTCTCAGCAAATTATTAATTAGATAGTAAAAGTAGAATCACTATGCAAGCAAGCCAAAAACAACAATGAGTTGGAACAACACCTAAATAGTAACAAATCTTTGTTTTTCGCAGTAGATTATGCCCAAAAAATTAACTACACATCATACTTCTGAACTCTGCAAGCTATTGATATACTTATGCCTTTGTTTTAACGTTATACCAATATTATTTATTACTAGCGACTTGCCTGTCAAAAAATGACGGCAATAAGATTGTAAGGCAGGTAATGGTGTTTGGTTGAGAGATTAATTTTGTTGGTGTTCCAAGATGCTTCGGCGCTCATTGTGAGCCTTGCGCTGAGCGCCTTTGGTGCTCATTGCAAGGTTGTTGGTTATTTGTGTGCTATGAGTATTGTTTTTTTTTGCTAATGCTAATGAAATAATTAATAAATTAATACATGATTATACTTTACCTATTTTGAAGTAATATCTGCAGGAAGCATTGTGCAGAAGAGCTGGCAATCTGTTTGGATGTTGCTGCAGCATACAATGTGTGTTTTGAAAGCTGCTGTGTAAGTGTCAGTAATGTGTGCAGTGTGTAGTGTAAATAGTGTGCGTGCGCGAGGAAAATCCGTTAGGGTAGCTGTGTACTTCCGGATTGTGTAAGTTAGTGTTTTAAAATGGTGCCTAATGTGTTGTACGCGTCTGTGGCTGATTTGGCGTCCTTGTTCTTGGATTGCATCCGTCTTTTTCAGAAAATCCGTAGGTGTTTGGTGGTGTTTTGCGTCTTTAGAGTCCTGTAGCCTCGTTTTCGTTTTTTCGGCGGCCATTTTTTCTTTCGCTTAGGGGATTTACGGGTGTCTAAACACTTCTATTTCTAGTGAAATTGAGGTGTAACTTCAGTTTTTAAGGTCCTGGGTTGCTGTGGGTAAGCTTTTTATGTATCTGTTGTTTGTATTTATTGTGTTTTTAATGTTTTGATGTGCGCGGGTTTCGGGCGGTAAGGTCGTATTTTTGCAAGGTCGTAATATTTTTTTTCTAAGTTCAGCGTCTCGTATTTGTTTCTCGTAAGTCTGTAAACTTTGCGAGGTCCGCAGTTGCTGGCAAGGAGCGCCTTTGGCGCTCCATGCCAGCAACTGAAGCCCTCGCTTTGTGAGGGCCGAAGGCTCGCTATGCGAGCCCGCAGCATTAGCAACAACCCGCTTGCTCACAACTATATATGTAATATTATGACCTAGTTAGTTCTTTCAGATTTTTTTTAAAACATCTAGAACCTACACCAAACCTAACCTTGTGTGCCCCTAAAGGTCCTTCATATTGGTATATGGCATAACACTTTTAAATCCCCTCCTTGAAGAAAATCCACACTTTAACTGAAACACTTTAACTGAAAGTAATATAAAATTACAGTTAAGGTATTCATATTTTCAATTGGAGCCTTTGGTAGTTCAAGAAAACATAAATTCCAAATATGTTTATGAATCTTAGAGCTTCGATAGATTAGTTGGTAGTTAAATGTCAATTTTACTTTCAAAAGTTTTTTATTGTCACAAGATTCATTATACTTTTCAACATTCAATTTTGACTCACAAGCCAAAACTTTTATATCTTTGCATTACTTATACAGTATAAAAAATAATAATAAGTTGAGTAATATAATTGGTGACAATTTCAACAACAACATTTCCCCTTTTTCTAGGGTAATTACTTATGTGTGTTTGGGGGGGGGGGGGGGGGGGGTAAAGAGCTTAACACCCAAAGACCATTATAGCTATTGCCTCAGGAGTATCCTGTCGAGGGACAGCCGTTAAATGGCAATTTTAATGGTCCATTCTTCGTATTTTTTTCAAGTAGTAAATATTATTTTAAACAGCTTTTCAATTTATATAAATTAAAACATTTTTAATCATTTTGAAGAAACTTGCACTGTAAATAGCTATATCTATTGCAGACTTGCCATTGTTTATAAAAAATGGTAGCAGACACAACCCAAAAAAGGTGCCAAATCCAGCAACATTCAGTGTAAGTATTCTCTATTTTAGGTATACTGAGCCTTCTTACTTAATGACTATTATAGTTGTCACATTTGAGACATCCCTAGTAAAATGCTTCTCTTGTGCTTCCTACACATTATTAAGTTTGTGTTAACTAGCTCATCTCCAAAAATGTAGCCCTTCCTCACCCAAGGCACAACTAAGACACTAATCCATGCTCTCATAATGTCACACAAGCTCTATCCCATTGGCCTTTCATTAAAACGCCTATCCCCACTCCAGTCCATCCTGAATGCTTCCGCTAGACTCATTCACCTCACCCAATGATCATCATCTGCTGCCCTCTCTGCCAGTCCCTACCCTGGCACCTCATTTCCTCAAGAATACATTTAAATACCCTTAGCCTTACATAAAAAAAACGCAAGAACACCACACATCTCTACATCTTAACTCTTGTCCCCAGATCTAAACTGCTCTCTTCTCTCTTCCCAGGATTTACAACTTTCATCCTCCACCATTACATCCTCTCTTGTTTGTTTGCAGGACTTCTCAAGATCAACCCACTTTCTTTAGAATCCTCTGCCTCACTCTGTAAGATTCTTCCCTAGTCTTCAAATACTCAAACAACAGAGAAGTATACCACCTATCTCCTTAACTAAATCATCCACAACTTTATACTAGGTTATGCATTCTGGGTTGCATACATCTCCATCATCATTAATCCATTCTACAGTGCCCTTACCTCATGTTTTATATCCACTATAATCTCTTAGATTGTAAGGTCTCTCAGGAGCAGGGCCCTTATCCTCTCATGTAACACTGTGAATGTGTAAATGTGATCTCTTGATTTATCTTCCTTCTAATGTCTACCCATTGTTTATTGTACTCCTAGCGTTATGGAATCTGCTGTAAAAATGAAATAATAATAAAAAAATAAGGTTATTTATGAAAATATAGGTATTGAAGAAGGCCTACACAGAATACTTAGATGAATACAGAAAATTAGTCTGGGAATGTGAGATCTGTACAGACATATATGGGGAAGGGACATCCTGGCAGCTACACATCACCTGTACGGAGTAGATGCGACACATCGGAGCAAAGAGCTAGAAAATGGAATAACCCTAGAGGTGAGAAGGAGTAAAGAATGAGTGAAAGTTTGTCCACATGGTACAGTACACTTTTATTTTTCTTTATTTATATACTACTTTATCAGCTATGAAGATGTGTGTTGATTTTCACAATTGAAAGCACTGTTATGAATTTAAGACCATTTAACACAGGCATTCTTACCCAATAACCTGTGCAGATGATCAGGAACAGCTGTCTTATCTTTAGGAAAGAATGGTAACAATTAATCAGCCAAGGAATGCTTCCAGCTCATACTTACCGTTGCTGTCTTTGTAGCCTTATGTTTTCATTTTTCTGATGAATTTCGTCTGCATCAATACTGAATCCAAGGAATTTCCTTCCCGTTTATTCAAACTTCTAAAATACACTTAGCTAAATTTTACTATTATTGTATGAATACTATTGATTAAAGGACACATTTTTAAAGGATCACTGTGGTCACATATTTATATATGATCTTTTGAATAATAAAACGTAATATTGGGCAAAATGCTTTTATGTGATTTTTGACCTCCTTTTGGATATGGATTCTGACAGATTGACACCTCAGAAAGTTTACAAAAAGAAAGCCATTAATCCATGGAAACATTCATCAATATTTTTTTATTGATGTAGTAAATTCATAGATGTTTTTCTATTACTAAATTGCATTTTAATAACTTCCAAATACAATGTTCATATTCTTATCGGCACTTTACTATCCTACCATAATTGAAGCCTTTGTTGCGGCTGTTTAATGCAGTCTATTGTACCTTGTTTTGATTCCTATGTGTTATTAAGATTAGTAATAAGTATAATATATTTCTTTTTCACCCCAAACAACTGTAGCTTTGTCTGTGATTATTTCCTGGAAAGACATAAAAGAACTTAGAGGCAGAGTCTGGCTTTTTTAAGAATCCGGCTCAAGCTGAAATAACTGTAGCCATATATTTAATATATATAATTTTGCAGAACTGCACACGACAATGTGCAGGCTATTTTTAAAAAGTAAAAAGTACAACATTTGCAGCCATATTAAATTGCGATTCGGCAAATTGAAAAGGGCTCTAGTTAAGCACATATTTATTTATATTAAGCATATTTTTTTTACAGATAGTGAACTTCTATCCAAAAGCAAGGTCTTCACTAACTAAAAACTTCTGTAAAAAAAATATGCTATGTGCTTAAAAAGAGCCCTTTTCAATTTGTCGAATCGCAATTTAATAAGGCTGTTGGTGTTCTACCTGGTTGGTGTTTTATTATATGTACTGCAGTGGAATCTGTGATATTATTTTCTGCTGATCTACTTCCTAAGATTGGAGGGAACTTTGAATGCAATACATGAAGGAACAGAAAAATTAAATATACTGTAAAGGATCCTTGCATTCGTACAGCGATGATCCTTGCAGCTTCTCCCGAACCCCAGCTGAAACGAAGGGATTATAGTTCCCGGTCCGCCAAACATGAGTCGAGACTTCATGAAGGGGTAAAACGAACTCAGGTGATGGCACACCCAGCCCAGTTTTTATTACAGTCAGGTAAACAGAACACACCCAGGGGAAGGTATAAACAACCAATAACACAACAGTAACGCCCACAGTTTCCCTCCCCTCTACTTGAGAGATAATTGAGTTAATTATCTCCCAGCTAAAACTTACAAATTTTTATACAATTTTATAACTTTATGATTTTACACAGTACATAAATAAAACTTACATTTTTATGAACAACATAAATTGTGGAACAACATATTAAAAAATGGCATGAATCAGACCAGGGGTTCAAAAGTTAGTAAAAGTATCTTTTTCACATAACACACAGACATTTCACATATCCCCCATAGTTGGCCACACAATACACATAGAGGGACAATAGGTGGGTCACACTTCCCTGAGGCTACCTGGCAACTTTGATATAATCAGACATGGATTAGATCATCCTTCTTTGTTCTTATGTCTGAGAATGAAAACATCTTATACAATAGACTTCCTTATCTGTAACAGGATTATCTCCCATGCCAAGGCCTGCAATAGTCTGGGCCAATATTCTGCAGAGAATAAACCAACATACATACAGTATAATAGTAGGATCATATTTTAACCAAGAATTAAATAACCATAAAACAGGGTAAAACAGTGATGGGTTCCGTTACATATACAAACATAGATATGATAGCAGGTAAGACCGGAAAGGCTCATCTAGTCTGCCCATTCTACCCACCTAGCATTCTTGTATTTGTCCATACCACTTATAATGGGGGCCGATAGACATATTTAGTAACCATTTTGTAAAGTAGTAAAGTGGTAGCTAAAATGCCAATACTTTCAATAGTACTAATGGTAAGCTCATCTTGAAAGTGCAGCAGATAGATAAAGGAAACAGTAAAGGCCACTGAACAGTACAGTGTGTCCTACCTATGCAATATTTGAAGATACAATGATCATACAATCCATTTATAATCACCTTTTTTGACAGTGGCCCATGTTTTTAAAACATTGCTCACAGATTTATTTGCAGTAAACTGAAATCCAGATTTCCACACCCCCAGAGCTGTCAAAGTAAACTAGCCTACAGCAGCACAGCATTCCAGTTCAGATTCTAACCTATTATATACTCACTGAATGGCTGTGCAGTTAAATCTGCCTGTTATATCCATTTACGAAAGAGAGAGAGAGAGAGAGAAATGAATAGAACCTGCAGCAGTAGTTGATACATACAATTGGTTTTCAGCTGGGGTGGTAGAGGAGAGAGGGGAAGAGAGAGTGACCTCCCACCATGAGCAATTCAAATGAAAAAAAAATGCAGCAGTAGTTGATTCATAGAATTACCTTCCAGCATATGGTGGTAGAGAAGGAGCAGACAACAGCCAGTGTTTGGTATAGCAGTATGATTGCATTTTATATGTGAACTCTGTTATTCTTTGCTGCATTGACTGCGGGAGAATGTGCTGCAGATACTGAGGTGGAATAAACTGCAGAGTGAATGTGAGAGTTCAAATGAGCTACAGAGTCTTGAGGTGGATTGTGCTGCAGAGAGAGAGACTCTTATATGAAAATAAATAGCACTTTCTTACAAGGATATGTGCCAGACTAAAAATCCCATGATGCTTTGCTGTAGAGTCATAATCTTCATACTTTGTTACAATGTTGCAGCTGTCTCTGATTGGCCAAATTAATTATGCATTTTATGCTAATTTACAGATTCTCCTCTATCAGATGCATTTATAATCACTTAAATATACCTTTAAGGTACCACTGTGTTGCCCTAGAAATAAACATCCAGTCGAGTTGTTGATCTCCATCCCCTTATGAAGTCATCAAGAGGTGGGAGCAATTTTGGAAGACAGTCCTATATAGTCAGACACAAGCCTGTCAGCTCTATTAAATCCCCTCCCTGTGTAAAACCATAGCTTGTAATGTACTCCGAATGACTTGCGGCTATTAAATTGGCCCCGTAAAGGTAAAGGCAAGAAAAGGCTATGGGACGTGGGAATTTTAACTGTGTGCCCACAAATCCTTTGATCTGTCAAGCCCATAACTGTTACGTTCCAATCAGGCTATTAAATTGCAACAAATTCACTGGCGTTCAAGTCCGTAACCTGCAAATGGAGCCAAAAGGCCAACGGTACTAGAGAGAACCCGCAAAGCGGCTAAAGTCCAATCCGTATAACTGGAAATGCAAATATACACACACTACTGTACTTATTATTAAAGGGAAAGTGATGTTAGGTGTTATAATTAACTAGTGACTTGCCTGTCAAAAAATGACGGTCAATAAAATTTGAAGCCATGGCAATTCTGTTTGCCACACAATGTGAAGGTTTTTGTACGGTGAGGAACTTTGGCGCTCATTGCGAGCCTCTCCTCTGGTGTACTTTTGCTCCTCTGAGCAGCCTCTGTGCTCATCACAAAGACAAATATATATATAGGTCTATATTTTTGTAAATAATAATCAATTAATTAGTTACTTAATTAATATACTTTACCTATTTCTAATTAGTATATCCATCAATCAATAGGCTGAAGAGCTAACAATCTGTTTTCATTTTCCCGCAGCATATAATGTCCAGTTGGACTGTTGCTGGCCTGTGGAGATAGTTTTATGAATGTCCCAACTGTGCATCACAAGTAGGCTGCGTGCGCGAGGGCATTTTGTACCTCATACGTTCCTGCGTGAAAGTGGTACGCAGTTAGCGATGTGTTGTGCGGTCCAGGGTCGTGTAGCCTTGTTTTAAATTTTTTGGGTCAACATTTTTTTTGTCGCTTAGCCGATTTTCGAGTGCTGAAAACCCTTGAAAATCGACTTAAATTTGCGTTCTACCTCACTCCCAGACGTCCTGGCTGTTCCCCTGTGCTCTGTGTGATGTTTATTTTTTGTCTTTTTTTGTGTGTGTTTAGTTTTTCGCGGTTAGGCCGTTAACTTCATATTTTTTCCTACCTCATATTCTTTTTTCTAAGTTCCGCGTCTTGTAATGTTTTTTTTTCTAAGTCGCGCGTTTGTCAACAGCTTGCAGCCTAACAGTCTTATTAAACTGTGAATGGGGCAACTGAATAGGGCTCTATATAAGCGCATAGCATATTTTTTTTGCTGAAGTGTTTAATTAGTGAACTTCTATGCAAAACCAACTTCTTCAGTAACTAAAATCTTCTTTTAAAGAAAGATGCTTTGTGCTTATATAGAGCCCTATTCAATTCGGCGAATGGCAATCTGTAAGGCAATCCTGTGTTTCCTAAGTGTTTGTAGGCTAAGTCCTGTGTGCTGTGAGTTGTAGTGCCTTAACAGCTGCCTCGCTACACGAAGCTCGCAGGCTGTTACTTGTAGTGCCTTAATAGTTTGCCTCGCTATTGTACTCATCTCCTAAGTGCTCTGAGTTAACGGCTTGCCTCGGTTTGCAAGGATCGCAAGTGATGAGTGCCGGCTTAAGTCGCAAAGCGTGACAACGTCTCGTAGTTCGACAATTCTAATGTGTGATCGCACAACATTCTCAAGCTCGCAAATCGTCAATATAAAATAATTTGTGTTATGTTTAATTTCCGTGTTATATCGATCCCGGCAGTCAATGTCTTAATACATATAATAGAACTTGCATGGACTTGAATATACTAATTTATTATTAATGCATTATTTCTGGATGCAGGTCCGATCGAACTCATAATTGAAACCCGCAAGGCTCTGAAATCTAACCTCCATTTTTCAGTGACATAATGATGACGATCTAATTTGCCATTGGCTCTGTGTAATTTAGAGTGCACTAATTGTGTCCAGGTGAGAAGTTAATATAAACAGGAGAAGGGGCGAACTTGTGAGCTCGCAAACATTTTCAGTATCAAGTGCAATTCTAGTAAAGGAGTTTAAATAAAAGGAGGGACTTCAAAGAAAAGGGAGGGCAGATTTATAGTGCAAAGGAGGAAAACTTTATACAAATATATTATTTTATATTCTTTATTTTTCCCACTGAAATTTTGTAGACAATAATAATAATTATGAGTCAGTCCAGTGGCAACCTCATTCAGTGTACATCCTGTCATATGTATGCAATACTGAAACAGATGATCCAGGGTCCATACCTCTGTGAGAGTTGTGAGCATGTTGCCTCTCTGGAAGCTCAAATTGGAGATCTGGAGAGGAGAATTGCAGTACTTAGTTATAATGCACCACCGGAAAGGGGGTTGGTGCTCACTGAGCACAGTTTAGCTGGGCCTAGCATGGAGGGTGGTGCTGGGGCTAGTGAGGATGTCCAGGGAGGTAGCTGGGTTACATTTAGAAGGGGAATCAGGGGGAACAGGAGGAGGCAGGCCAGTTCTGAGTTGGCAAACACCAACAGATTTGCCAGATTGAGTGAAACTGTTGGAGATGTCCATTCAGGAATGGCAATGCCAGGTAGAGCTGTTCCCTCTAACAGCTGGGAGAACAAGTCTACTGGAGGAGTGGGAGGGCAGAATAGGCAGAGTCACAGACAGATTTTGGTTGTAGGGGGCTCTATTATTAGGAAGGTAGACAGGGTGATTTGTCACCCAGATCCCAGCAATCGAACAGTTTGCTGTCTCCCGGGTTCTTGGGTTCGTCATGTTGTGGATCGGGTAGACAAATTATTGGGAGGGTCTGGAAATGAACCAGCGCTCTTGGTACATATTGGTACCAATGACAAAATTAGTGGAAGATGGAGTGTCCTAAAGAATGATTTTAGAGAACTAGGTAATAAGCTGAAGGCAAGGACCTCCAAGGTAGTATTTGCTGAGATACTACCAGTGCCACATGCTAGCCCAGGGAGGCAGAAGGAGCTTAGGGAGGTTAATGAGTGGCTAAAGATGTGGTGCACTAAGGAGGGGTTTGGCTTTTTAGAGCACTGGGCTGACTTCTCACTTTGGTACAACCTCTACAGTAGGGATGGATTGCACCTTAATGATGAGGGAGCTTTTGTGCTAGGGGATAAGATGGTAGAAAGGCTGGAGGAGTTTTTAAACTAGTAGGTGGGGGGCTGACTAGATATAAGTAATGGGGTAGAAAGTGTAGAGGGTATAAGGGAAGAATTAACAACTCATAGGGGAGGAGATGGGGGAGGGGCATTATAGTCAATAGGGAGGTAGTACTAAGTAACTCAAGTACAGTGGCAGGCACTTCAGAACTACAGGCTCATAACATAAGGTCTATGCTTGCTAATGCCAGATGCTTGCCAGGAAAAATGGGAGAGTTAGAATTATTAGCTATTAATGATAAATGGGATTTAATAGGCATTACCAAAACGTGGTGGGATGAATCTCATGACTGGACTGTGAATCTAGGTGGTTATAACCTAGAGGCAATGGTAAAAGAGGAGGAGGGATTTGTCGGTATGTTAAGCCTGAATTTAAACCTATAGTCAGAGAAGATATTTATGGTGGACCTAGTGATAAAGTTGAATGTTTGTGGGTAGAGTTAAATAGCAGAGCAGCAAATTCCAAGAGAATATTAGTAGGAGTATGCTATAAACCCCCAAATATACCTGAAAGTAAGGAAATACAATTATTGTTACAGATTGGAAATGCAGCTAAGCATGGGCAAGTTCTAATAATGGGAGATTTTAATTACCCTGAAACTGGATAAATGAGACCAGCAGTTCAGCTAAGGGGAGCAGGTTCTTGAGTACACTCAGGGATCATTATCTGGCCCAGGTTACCAGAAATGAAGCTATCTTAGATTTAGTCATCACAAATAATATTGATATTGTATCAAATGTTGGAATAGGGCAACCTTTGGGAAACAGTGATCACAACACAGTCTCATTTGAGATTGAATTAAAAAAACAAAATTTTAAGGGACCAACAAAAACTCTTAATTTAAAAAGGGCAGATTTAATGGTCTAAGGGCAGCAATACAAAGTATAGACTGGGACAGAGAACTGATGGGTAAAAACACTGAACATAAATGGACAACATTTAAATCCTTACTAAATATACATACACATCGGCATATATCATGTGGGAATCAAAGTAAAAGAAGTAAATTCCATCCAATGTGGCTTAACAATGATTTAAAGATCAAGATGCGGAGTAAAAAACAGGCATTTAAATTATATAAACAAGAGGGGATAGAGACTGCTTTACAGGAATACAAGAACATCAACAAGGCTTGCAAAAGGGCTATTAGACTGGCTAAAATAGAAAATGAAAAATGAATTGCAAAAGAGAGTAAGACTAACCCTAAAATATTTTTTAAGTATATTAATGGGAAGAAGGCGAGGAAAGAGGCTATAAAAATATTAGAATGTGAAACAGGCCATCTGAAAATTAGTGACCAGGAAAAGACAGATGAGCTAAATAGGTTCTTTTCTTCGGTATACACAAGGGAGGTACCAGTGGTTGGGACACTGCAACATAATGGGGCTACACTACCTTTGACATCTAATTGGTTAACACAGGAAGTAATCCAAAAGAGGTTGGAAAAAATAAATGTTAATAAAGCCCTGGGTCCTGATGGAATACATCCACAGGTACTGTGGGAACTGGGTTCTGTAATAGCCAAACCATTATATTTAATTTTTAAAGATTCACTCAACACAGTGTCTCTACCAGATGACTGGAGAAAAGCAGATGTAATACCTATATTTAAAAAGGGAGCAAGAGCAAATCCGGGGAATTATAGACCAGTGAGCCTCACTTCTGTAGTGGGGAAGCTTTTAGAAGGGTTAATAAGGGATATTATACAAGAATATATCTATTTGAACACGATTATAAATTGGAGTAACATGGATTTATGAGGGATAGGTCATGTCAAACAAATCTAATTAGTTTCTATGAGGAGGTTAGTAGGAACCTGGATTAAGGCAACTCAGTGGATGTAGTCTCTTTGGATTTTGCAAAGGCTTTTGATACAGTGCCACATGGGAGACTATTGTGCAAACTAAGAGATACAGGAATTGCAGTAAATATCTACTTATGGATTGAGAGCTGGCTAAAAGACAGGAAGCAAAGGGTTGTTTGTAAATGGAACATACTCCGATTGGACTAATGTGGTAACTGGGGTTCATCAGAGTTCAGTATTAGGTCCTCTCCTTTTTAACATATTTATTAATGACTTAGAGATAGGATTGGAGTGTGGTGTCTCCATTTCCGCTGATGACACGAAGTTGTGAAAGGTAATTAAATCAGATAATGATGTGCTTTCCCTCCAAAGGGATTTACATAAAATTGAGGAATGGGCATCTAAATGGCAGATGAGATTTAATTTGAATAAATGTAAAGTTATGCATCTGGGAAGGATAAACAGCCATACAATTTATAATCTTAATGGAGCAAATCTTGGTGGATCAGATATTGAAAGGGATTTTGGGGGTGCTTGTGGACAACCACCTAGGTAACAGTGCTACAAGCGAAGCAGCAGCTGCAAAGACAAATAAAATATTAGCATGCATTACGAAGGGTATAGAAGCCAGGGAAGCAAATATAATTATGCCACTATACAAATCTCTAATACACCCTCATTTGGAATATGGAGTACAATTTTGGGCACCACTTCATAAAAAGGACATTTTAGAGCTGAAAAAGGTACAAAGGAAGGCAATAAAACTAATAATAGGAATGGAGGGGCTAAGTTATGAAGAAAGACTAACCAAATTAAACGTATTTTCGCTAGAAAAAAGGCGTCTAAGAGGAGATATGATTACCTTATATAAATACATCCAGGGTCAGTATAAAGATTTGTCAAGGGAGCTTTTTGTGCCAAGAGGTTTTCAACTGACAAGAGGACATCCCTTGAGGTTAGAAGTAAAAAGATTTCACCTTAAAGAAAGAAAAGGGTTCTTCACAGTAAGGGTGGTTAATCTGTGGAATTCTCTACCAGAGGAGGTGGTGACAGCGGATTCGATAGATAACTTTAAAAGGGGACTGGATTTATTTCCAATTAAAAAGGGAATTCAGGGTATTTAGGATAATTCAGGGTATTTAGAATTCAGGATAATTAGAGAGACAGTATTGATCCAGGGAGAAATGCGATCGCCAGTATCTGGGGTCAGTAAGGAAAGAAATTTTTTTTATTTTTTTTCCCTTTGAGATGATTGTCTCACTTGTTTTTTTTTTCTGTTTGCCTTCCTCTGGATTAATTAATAATAAAAAATAAATAAATACATAAATAATTGATTAATAATTAATTAATAACTAATTAATTAATTTAATCTGCATATTGCAGATCAGATGAGATCTTAAAAGGTTGAACTTGATGGAGTGAATGTCTTTTATCAACCTTAATTACTATGTAACCATGTAACTATGTAAACCCGTAACTACGGGTTTGACTAATTGATCATGTTCACGGCCTCATATCCAATGTGCAACAAATGGCTTGCATCTCTGGCCGTAATTTGCGGCATGATGGAATTTAAAAGCTCTGTAACGCAGTCGAATTTCAAGCCTGTAGGCTTCGGATTTAATAGGGCTGTGTGTCCATGTCAAGTAAACCAATGTTACAGTGGTGGAGCAGGTGCAAAGCACCGCTACCCACAGCATGGGAAGGACCATCTGTTACTGGTAGCAGACTGGCAGAGCTAGTGAATGGAGCTAGTGAAAATAACTTGCCCCCTTTGCAACTTCTTGATCTATGCTTTGGGGTCAATAAAACAGACAAAAATATATGTAGATGATCAGATCACCCCTATTGTGATTAGATCATCTTTCTATATAGTAGTTATCCACCAGCATCATCTAATAAATTCAGATTTCTCATTTACTGCCAGTAGCAAAGCGCCCATATCCTGTTGTGGGCCTTGGTGCTTCGCACCTACTGCACCAGAGTAGCTCCTTCAGTGCTTCTGTCTACGTCTGTCTACTGTTACTTTCTGATATTGATAAAGTCTGCCTCTATGTATATCTTTATTAACCATTGTTCTTTCTGTTACTGATTTATAATATTTATCCAAAGTAGATGTAATTTGCTTGCACTTCATCCTTGATGAGGTATTAATACGAAATCACTAAGTTTTGCTGTGGGAGCAAATTGGTTAATTGAGGCAGTGATGTAACAAACACAAAATGGATTTCTGAATAATGGTAAATCAATTTTAATTTAATACTGCATTGTGTAAAACTGAAATAGTGTTTTTTATTTCTCTTTTATCTACTGATCAATAATTGACTTTAATATTTTTAGTTATTGCTTGTGTAGCCTTTTAAACCCTCCCACAAGAATCTGCACAGATAATAAGATTGGAGTCTGTAACTGTTACACATTGGTAAATGATCTTTTGCCATTGGTATGAATCCCATGTCTTCCACTTACTATATATACACCTAAGTAGGCTTCAGGACCACTTAAGGGGATGGGGACCAACAACACAACTTAATGTTTCTTTCTAGGCCAACAAAGTGGTTCTTTATAGGAGATAGTGCTATTGTAGCTCACTTGTCCCATCCATAGGAAGAAATATTCTGTAATATATAAGTCTGGTCTCACTCAAAAGAGTAATCC
Organism: Discoglossus pictus; assembly: GCA_027410445.1. Lineage (NCBI taxonomy): Eukaryota > Metazoa > Chordata > Amphibia > Anura > Alytidae > Discoglossus > Discoglossus pictus. The sequence goes on along the minus strand of CM050163.1, from coordinate 499,943,263 downwards.
AGCCTTGCCATGCCAAGTAATTCAACCTGAACAGGAGAAACAGCAATCCACAGACATACATTTTGGCCTCTCTTGGGTTTCATCAGTAAGGTGCAGCTGGACTCTGAAGGTATAGTGAGCAAGGAGTCCATGTCTGGAACCCCCAATGACTGTTTAGGGAGACTAAATGTAAAGGATAATTTGCATATATCCAGAAACAAGCTGAGAACGAACAACAACTAAGTAGGATTGTTCTATAGGGCCTTCGCCGTGAGAAATACCCTGTTAAAGGACAACTGTATATTAGTAAAACCTTGACATACTTGTAAAGTATACAACAAAATTAAAGCATTAGCAGGTAACCAGGAGAGGATAATAAATAATTTTAAAGAAAATGTAAAATGTAAGTGACTCTGATTATGCCACGTGGGATTCCATGTTGAACTGCTAGTCTGTCAGGAGTTGTAAGGTTCGGGTTATCCTCTGGAGCCTTACTCTGCTCTGTTGCTGTTCTATTCTATTGTCAATGGACAAAAGGACATTATTACAGAAGTGAATACAGATCTTTATATGAGTCTACTGTTCCTCCCACTCATTCCAATTGTTTAATCCTTTTACAGAGAACCGATGCTCATCATCATTAAAAATGAAAGACTGTAATTATTTATTTTAAGCTGCATAGAAACATTTTGTCCATTATCAAGTAAAGTTTGTCTAAGAAGCATACTATAATATTATACTCAGTGGTCCTTTAAAGGAACAATGCAGCTAAAAAAAAGAAACCTATTTTTCAAGTATAAACCAAACTAAGAATATTAGCAGCTGTGTAATCCATGGACCTAAAGCATTTTTAGGAAAATCTTAATTTCTGAAGACACTGGCAATCAGTAAAGGAATCCATTTTGTTTTTGTTACATTACATCCTGACAACTGGGCAATGGGGTGTGTGTTTGTAGTTATCAGTGGAGGGAACAGGCAGAAGTCCAGGGTTTTTCTTTGATAACAGGATGAAATGAAAATTTACACCACACTCCCTCCCCCTCACTGGCCCAGAAGCAGACACCTTGCATCATTTAATGCAAACACAGTTCTCCAGAAATGTAAACACTCTCTCACACACAACTTCCAGCAATATATCATGGATTCCTCCAGGGTCCTGCTGAGGCTTTGAAACGTAGTTTATTCTAATTAACAATTATCTTTATGGCTTACTTATGCATTTAGACTTGAAGATATATATTTTTTTATTGTGAAGTGATCCTTTAAGTAGCTTTACAGCACACATTGGGTTAAAAGTAGATCATGCTGGCAGATTGTTATACATGACCTATAAACTACAAAGAGATGAAGGTGTGTACGGTGCCAGCACAGAGGAGTGTACACACATTTGGCTTATCAATCTGATAAACAAGGAGAGACCTGGCATGAGTGCAGCAAACCACTCTGCACACACAGTATGAAAAATATAATAAATAAAATAAGAAATAATTAATAAAAACATTAAAATGGTTTGACATTTACATAGTTAAAGACGTATTTAATCTTGAGTTTGCTAGCAGTAGATTTTAACAACCCTTAAAATCCCTGCTAAAATTAGCATAAAATTAATAATTAATTTTGGCCAAACACAGGCAGCTACAAAATATTTTCAATCTGTGATGGCAGTTTGTGCAGCAAAGTGTCATGGGATGTGGAGTAGCTAGGATGAGCTTAGACATTGCTAAGTGGATGTTCTGCTGTTGACTTGAAGGCTAATACAGGGTTAAAAACAGTACCAAATAAAGTGTTTTTTAGGGTTACAAAAATGTACCTGAATGCAGTGTTTCTATTGGTAGGTACGAGATGCATCTCTGGGGGAGGGGGGGGGGGGTTGAAAACATTTTAAATACAATATATCTGTATGTGTATAGAATGACTCAATGTAATGTGTTTCTGATCTAAGCAGCATGTGTTAGATTTGTTGTTGTTGTTGTTTTGTCGTTCGTTCACGTCCGACTCTCAGTCACTGCCCCTCTGAGCTTCATCAAGTTCATTACTTCAGTGACCTCATCTCTCTATCTGCGCTTCTGTCGTCCCTTTCTTCTTGTGCCTTCAATCTTTCCCAGCATCAGAGTCTTTTCTAAGGAATCCGGCCATCTTCAGCCTCATGATCATACCTTCTAGTGAACAGTTTGTCTTGATTTTCTGAAGTATTGATTCATTGGATCTTCTTGCAGTCCAAGGGACTCTAAGCAATCCTGTCTAACACCACAATTCAAAGGCGTCAATTCTACGGCGCTCAGACTTCTTTATGGTCCAGCTATCACATCCACATGTTACTACCGGGAATAGCATAGTTTGAACTATGCGGACCTTTGTTGATAGTTAAAAAATATCTTTACTTTTTACTAGCTTGTCCAAGCTTTCCATAGCTTTCCTCCTCAGAAGCAAACTTCTTTTAATTTCATGACTACAGTCACCAGCTGCAGAGATCTTGGATCCAAGGGAAATAAAATATGTCACTGCCTTCACTTCTTTCCTGTCTATTTGCCAGGAAGTTAGATTGCCGTTTGCCATGATCTTCGTCTTTTTAACGTTGAGCAGCAGGACAACATTTGCACTCTCTTTAGTCCTTTAGTTCCTCCTCAATTTCAGCCATCAGAGTAGTATCATCGGCGTATCTGAGGTTGTTGATATTCCTTCCAGCAATTTTGATTCCGACTTTGGATTCATCCAGTCCAGCCTTACTCATGATTTATTCTTCATATGTTGCACTCCTTTTCCGATCTTGAACCATTCTGTTGTCCCATGTTCGGTTCTGACCGTCGCTTTTTGGTCGACATACAGATTCTTTAGGAGGAGTGTGAGATGATTTGGTACTCCCATCTCTTTAAGGACATGCCACATTTTGTTGTGATCTATACAGTCAAAGGCTTTATAATAGTCTATGAAGCAGAAGTAAATGTTTTTTTTTAACTCTCTTGCTTTCTCTATTATCCAGCAGACATTGGCAATGTGATCCCTTGTGCCTCTTCCTCTGCTGAACCTGGCTGCACATCTGGTAGTTCTTGGTCCATATATTGTTGGAGACGAGCTTGTAGAATCTTAAGCATTACCTTGCTGGCATGTGAATTGAGTGCAATTGTTAGATCATTTTGGAGCACTCTTTGGCACTGCCTTTTTTGGGGATTGGGATGTAGACTGACCTTTTCCAGTTTATTAGTCATTGTTGAGTTTTCCAAATGTGTTGGCATGAGGAAAATAATACTTTCACAGGATCATCCTGCAGAAGTTTGAACAGTTCAATTGGGATCCCATCACCTACTGCAGCCTTATTATCAGAAAGACATCCTAGAGCCCATCTCATTTCACGCTCCAAGATGTCTGGCTCCAAGTCATTGGACAAATTATTGATGTCACCACTTCTGGTAAGATCCTTTCTGTAAAGATCTTCAGTGTATTCCTTTCACCTCTTCTTTATCTGATCTTCTTCTGGTAAGTTCCTACCACTTGTGTCTTTTATTACTCCCACTTTTGCATGAAAGGTGCCTTTTACATCGCTCATTGTAGAATGTCTCCTTGTCTCTTCTTGTTATCCTCTGGAATTCTGCATTAAGTTGGACAAATCTTTTCTTATCGCCACAACCTTTCACTTTCCTTCTTTCCTGGTCTATTTTAAAAGCCTCACCAGACAGCCAGTTTGACTTCTTGCTTTTCTTTCTTTAAGGGATATTCTTTGGTGCTGTTTCCTGGATAATGTTTCAAACTTTGGTCCAAAGTTCTTCAGGCATTCTGTCTTCCATGTCTAGTCCCTTAAATCTATTATTTACTTCCACTGCATATTCACAAGTGATATTATTTATTTCATATCTACTATGTGTGAAAATCCTACTAATCTCTGACTTGCTTCATTTTGTAGTCCAAGGCCAAATCTGCCAGTTATTCCAGGTGTCCTTTAGTTCCCTACTTTAGCCTTCCAATCTCCTATGATGATAGTAACATCTTTTCTTGGTGTTATATATGGTGATATTATTAATATCAATAATCATTATTAATATTAATAAAACATTATATATTTTACATATTTGCCAATTTTGACTCATTCCGAATTCTTACTACACGATATATTAAGAGCATTGGCCTCATGAAATAAACAGAACTGTATTATGTGAGAATATATTTATTATAAATGAATACAAATAATAATTCAGTATATTTTAATATAACAAATTAGTTTAAAAAATTGTAACAGATAAATATCAATATTATAAAGTGTTAGTTATTGTCACATTGTCCACATAATTATATATAAGACAGGCACAATAGGCAAATATAATAATTAAATATGGTAATTTATGATATTGGAGATAGTTTTGATTATTTTGGTATGTTTACAAATATCTATTAAGATATCATACCATTTTTCATTTCACATGATTTTATAGTTGGATTATAGTATTATCTCTAATTCAAAAGAGAAATTTTTTTTCATTACAATTCATTATCGAGTATATTAGATTGCTATAACAGCTGATATTTGTAGTATTTATAAAATACATTTGTAAATTATATATCGACCTATAATTAACAAATTATATGGTATATTGTATATATCAGATAAATATTGAAATAGCAATCTATTTTATATTATATTAATAAAATATTTCTATGATTGTAATGAAAAAGAAATAACATTTAAAGAAATATTAGACTTTATATCATTCCTGTTTTTTGTACTTGATTTCGTCAAATGACCCAGCCCAATGGAGGTCTGGATCTTTTAAGATATTTCAGAAGTTTTTGGTATGTAAGTGTATAAATTATTTTGTTAGGGAGCTGCGGAATTTCCTTGCTAAAATATATTTTTTTATTATTTATGTGTGTTTTGTTATCTGTTTTTCTAAAGAATTTACCAAAGTTTCTGTGTGTCTGTCCAGGTGTTTGTGTGAGGTGTGTGGGTGTGTGTCCTTTTTCCTTAGATTTTCGTGGTCCAAAGTTCTCCCTTAGATCAGAGAGCTTCATCTAATTATACCCAAAGCTTAATTTGCTTATCAGAAGTTCCAATCAGGCTATGTCTTTAGCAACCAATCAAAAATCCTAATGATGTCATAAATATTTAACTCTTAATAGGATGTATTCTTTTCTAGAGACTTATTAAGCATCAATTGTTTTTTTAGAACACCAGGGGGTGCTCTTGAACCTTCAAATTACAACAAAAATTATAATTCAATTTGAACTTATCAGTCATAAATAAAGCAATAAACAAGACATGGTCAGCAGGCTAGTGATAAGGAATGTCAGTATATGCATACTTATGTATACCAAGAAACACATTTATGTTCTGGGAAACAGACCTAAAGTCTACTAAAAGAGGGTTCTTAGAAGGAGTATTTAGATAAAATAAACCGGACACCTCCAATTAGTGGAATAATTTTCTTAGGTAATGTCTGTTACAGAACAAAGAAGCATTAAGAATTCCCTTTCAGTGAGAAACTGAAAAACACATCTTTACATAGATATTTTCCAAAATGGAAATGCATGCGTATATATATTTATATATATATATGTGTGTGTTTAGAGCATATCAATTATTAATACATTGAATATAAAAGAAAGGTTATAATAGGATTATTATATTAGCTTATAATAACCATATAAGATTAGAATGTATTTGTAGTAAAAGTTCTGACAATGATGTGTTGAGTGTATATCTAATACATTATATCTAATTTTTCAGGATTCACTCAACACAGGGTCTCTACCAGATGACTGGAGAAAGGCAGAGGTGATACCAATATTTAAGAAGGGAGTAAGAGCAAATCCGTGGAATTATAGACCAGCGAGTCTCACTTCAGTTGTGGGAAAGCTTTTAGAAGGGTTAATAAGGGATAATATACAGGAATATGTCTATTCAAACAGGATTATAAATAGGAGCCAACATAGATTTATGAATGATAGGTCATGTCAAACAAACCTAATTAGTTTCTATGAGGAGGTTAGTAGGAACATGGATCAAGGCAACTCAGTGGATGTAGTCTATTTGGATTTTGCAAAGGCTTTTGATACAGTGCCACATGAGAGACTATTGAGCAAACTAAGGGGTACAGGAATTGCCATAAATATTTGCTTATGAATTGAGAGCTGGCGACAAGACAGGAAGCAAAGGGTTGTTGTAAATGGAACATGCTCCGATTGGACTAATGTGGTATGTGGGGTTCCTCAGGGCTCCGTATTAGGTCCCCTCCTTTTTAACATATTTATTAATGACTCGGAAGTGGGATTGGAGTGAGGTGTCTCCATTTTTGCTGATGACACAAAGTTGTGCAAGGTAATTAAATCAGAAAATGATGTACTTTCCCTCCAAAGGGATTTACATAAATTAGAGGAATGGGCATCTAAGTGGCAGATGAGATTTAAAACGGTATGTATCTGGGAAGGAAAAATTGACATGCAATTTATAATCTTAATGAAGCAAATCTAGGGGTATCAGATATTGAAAGGGATTTGGGAGTACTTGTGGACAACCGCCTGGATAACAGTACGCAATGCCAAGTAGCATCTGCAAAAGTAAGTAATATTAGCATGTATTAAGAAGGGTATATAAGCAAGGGAAGCAAATATAATTCTCCCACTATACAAATCCCTAGTATGCCCTCATTTGGAATATGGAGTACAATTTTGGGCACCACTACATAAAATGGTGTCTAAGAGGGGATATGATTACCTTTTATAAATATATCCAGGGTCAATACAAGTCTTTGTCAAGGAAACTTTTTGTGCCAAGAGGTTTTCAACGGACAAGGGGACATCCTTTGAGATTAGAAGTAAAAAGATTTCACCCGTGGAATTCTCTACCAAAGGAGGTGGTGACAGCGGATTTGATAGATAACTTTAAAAAGGGATTGGATATATTTATAAATAAAAAGGGCATTAAGGGCTATCCTGGATATAGAGGAAGTATTGATCCAGGGATGAATCCGATCGCCAGTGTCTGGGTCAGGAAGGAATTTTATATTTGAGACAATTGGTTTCTTTGTTTTTTTTTCTGTTTGCCTTGCTCTGGATCAATTAAAAATAAATCTGCGTATTGCAGATCAGAACAGATCTAAAAAGGTTTAACTTGATGCACTAAAGTATTTTTTCAACCTAAATTACTATGTAACTATGTACTATGTAATGTCTTCGTAGAACTGGACAACTTCAGCCTCTTCAGCATCCGTGGTTGGAGAATATAATTGGATCACTGTGATATTAAATTGCTTGCCTTGAATTCAAATTGAAATAATTCTGTCATTTATTGAGTTGTAACCGAGCACTGCTTTGGCCACTCTTTGATTGACTAGGATGACTAATCCATTTCTTCTGTGGGATTCTTGACCACAATATAAGGTCTGGTGGTTGTTTGATGTGAAATGTCCAATTCCAGTCCATTTAAGTTCACCAATTCCCAGGATATCAATGTTTAACCTTGTCATTTCATTCTTGACCACATCTAGTTTGCCTTGGTTCATAGTTCTAACATTCCAGGTTCCTATTCTGAATTGATCTTTGCAGCATCGGACTTTACTTTCACCTTCAGACACATCCGCAGCTGGGTGTCCTTTCGGCTTTGGCCCGGCCACTTCATTAGATCTGGTGTTACTTGTACATACCCTCTGCTCTTCCTCAGTAATGTGGTAGGCACCTTCTGACCTGAGGGGTTCATCTTCCGGTGCAATTAATATTATGTCTCTGGTTATGTCTCTGGTTATGCCTGTCCATAAAGTTTTCTTAGCAAAGATACTGGAGTGGGTTGTCAGTTTCTTCTCCAGTGGACAGCGATTTGTCTGACCTCTCTGCCATGACCTGCTGATCATGGCTGACCCTACATGGTATAGCTCACAGCTTCATCGAAGTACACAAGCCCCTTCACCACAACAAGGTAGTGATCCAGAAGGGGGGTGTTAGATTAGAGAAGGCTAAAACAGGGAAACTTAGAGATACCTTTAAAGGATCACTGTGGTCGGATATCTAAAAATGTAATCTTTTTTATTTCATAACTAAAAAAGTATAGCCTCTAATTGACTACGTTTTAGATACACGTGTATAATTTTGCATTCTCTTGATCAACTACCTGAGAATAGAAAGCTCATTAGTTCATAAAAACACACATCCTCTCGAAAAAGTAACTGGCAGAATCAGAAAAGAAAAGGGAGTAATGAAAATAAATGGTATAACATGTAAAACTGTAAACGTTTATTTTCTAAAATGACCACAGTGAAAGGTGACACCCTGTATAAAGTTTATCTTGGGTTAAAGCTTCCATTGTTGGTTTTTAAGTTGTTTGCTTTTTAATATTTATCAGTTGTAAAAACACAAAACTCTTAATGGGACACTGTCCCCCCAATAGGAAGTTAGTTTCATCTTAAAGAACATAAAGAAATTGTCTATACATTGCACTAGCCTTTGTTCTCTATATCAAATCATTCCTGAGAAATACAGCATTGTTTTTGCAGCTTATCTTAATACACTCATTTTCAGATCAGAGTACTTGACAGGGGTGGGATAGGGGTTTTAGCTGAATGAAAACATTGGGCATAATTATTTTGTCGCCACCTAAATAAGATTAAGGCCTATTATGTTACAGTATTGTTATCTGGTGATGCACTCAGCCCCACCTAAATAAACAAACACAGGGGGTCTTGAGAAGATTAAAAGTCTGAATGTTTACAGCAAATGGTGAGGTAATACAATCAACAGGATGAGATCTGACCTCATCAGAGGTACAGGGTTTTCCCAGTGAGCAAGGGGCTTACTGATTGGCCAGCCTGTGTGCCAGAAAATTGTATAAAATGTACCAATTAATATGTCAGTTGTGTCTGAATTTACATAGACAAGGATCAAGTGCCATTATGTGCATTAATCCTAATTCTAATGGATTATATGGTGTTCCTGATATCCTGAGGCTTTCTTCTGTACCAGAGGTAGTAAGAACTACACGGTCCTGCTGGGGTAGGCTTGAACAAGGTTATTGTCAAGCCCCATTGAAGAAGCAGGTCGTGACAAGGGGAAGTGTGTAATCCCGAGCGTGGCTCGGGATTACCACTTAGGCAGTTAAAGCATATGGAAGTTTAATGGATTATGAATGCATCTGATAGAGGAGAATCAGTAGTTTATGCAAACATTTTTTTGCATGAAAAAAATCCCAAAATAAACATTATGAAACATACACTAAAATTTGCAACATTGCAGCAGTGTATTGGATTTAGTTTCTGCAACAAAGCATCATGGAATTTGTAGTCTTTTGTTCCCACCACACCTCTCTCCTCCCTGGACGGAAGCAGCTCAAACATTGCTTCACTGTGCTGCTACTGGCTTAAATATTAGTATAGCATAGGGTTAAAAAAATACTTGGATGCAGTTTTTCTATTAGTTAATAGTAGGTGCCTATGTAGGCAGCTCCGGGGGTGTGTAAATAATTTTTTATACCTTTTTAAATAAAATACAATGAATCTGTATGTGTTAGAATGACTCACTGTAATGTGTGTGTCTGATATGAGCAGCATGTGTAAGATTAGAGAAAGGTAAAAACAGGAAAACTTCCATATATCTTTAATAATAACATAAAAAGCAAGTTAATTTGGGGGTGACAACTGACATTGAATATTTTGAAACATTTTATAACTTTCAAGGGTTTAGCAAAACTTTAATTACAGATATTAACCCGAATTAGATGCATTCATAATCCAGCAAATTTACATATGACTTTAAAAATAAGCATGAAGCATCTTTTAATGAGACATCTTGGCACTTTCACACCCGTCTTTCCTTTCCAATTGCCATAAACAATACTTTAGTTCTTTGAGATACATGACATCTGTGATGACCTCTCCGAAAGACTAAAATCCAGTTAAACATAATATTGTGTATGTACTACAGTCAGGTATCTCTCTGAAGTCATGTTGTAGCTTGGATCTACTTAAGACATGTTCAAGAGACAACTTGGTGTAGTGAAAAGGCTTCACAGAATAATATTGGCCACCTGTATTTACATGCCCTAAATCAGTATTACCAGCTTGAATAAAAAGAAACACGTTGGCTGTGGACTTATTCAACAAATACAACTTCTGTTAATACTTGCCAAATATTTGCCAGTTTGCCAAAACTAAAGTATTGTGCTTGAATTCTTTACAAGGAATAAGGGCACACTGCCGCCATCTAGTGGACTCAATAAATATATAAAGGGACCAAACAGCAAATAGTGTCACAGTGGAACCTCTATATTCGACAGCCCCTACATTCGTCAATTCCAATATTAGGCAAATTTCTTAGGCAAAAAAATGCTCTTACATTCATCATACATCTAAAAATCCAATAATAGTCACACAAAAAAAAAAAAAATAACCACAACATTGGACAAGTTCTTTCGCTAAATCGCGTGCTAGTGAATCATTAGGAAAGGGACAAAAAAAACATTGATCACTTATTAATATCACTACTGTATGCATGTTATTATATCTTGGCAGATAGAAATATTCTGACTTTTTGTTTTCAATTTTTAACTGTTTCCTATACCCTGCTCTGCTGTCCCCACCTTCCCCCCCATCCTTCCCCCATTTATGGCTGGCATAATTACCTCAAATCTCCTCCCCCCTCCTCAAATACCTTTTATTCTATGGCCTCTCTCTCATTCCTTCCTAACTCTCCTATCTTCCTGTACTGTCTGACCCCAATCCATTCTCTCTCTCTCTCTCTTTCTTTCAGTGCAAATTTACTCTGGTTTCAAGGCCTACTTCATCTGTGACACACTCAGAACTGCCCTCCTTCCCTTCCCCTCACCCACCCACCCCAACTCAGATTAAATTTATAGAGCCATAGAAAACACCTGACTTCCTACTTGCAGATATATCATCTCAACACTAGGGGTCAGCCAACATACTACTCTTTCACCTCAGATCCATCCCCTCTCCCTCTAAAATAAAACTCTTTTTTTTTTTCCATAAAGTTTTTATTGACACATTCACAAGACAAGCATATTTGAAAACAAGGAGCGACACGCAGGTCCCCCACACTTTCTGATTTTCATCGTATACATTTGTGCTAGCCCAAGATAAGATACATATGTCAATTCCGTGTGTCACCCTCCGCCTTTTTCCTTTTTCTATTATTAAGTCTATGCATGCAACCTATAACAGGTTAGGTAAGTTACCCGTGCTTAAATGCTCTATCTATGTCTCGCATGTGCTAGATATCCTGCTATGGTTACTTATTTCAGAAGTTAAAACAATTTTAACTAACAAAAATATAACATAACTTAACACAAATTAACATGTGCCTTTCAACATTACGTTTTGCAGAAATCGCTTACTACCTTTCTTACCGTCCACGTCCGCAGCGACCTCAAACGAGGTACCATGGAGAGCCCTGTCCCGGACCGTACCAGCTATTATCTGCCTCCCCCTCTCGATCAGTGCACTACTATCAGTGTATCTGGAATGAGTGTTCCGTCCCGCTCCAGTCACCCCATATTTCCTTATAAACAGCCACCGTATCGTTTAAAGTTGCCGTCATATGTTCAAATGTCATAATAAAGTTGGTTTTGTTAATGACTGAGTAGATATCCAGTGTATTCTTCCGCCAATTTCCTGCCAGACTGCTTTTAGCCGCCAACAAGATAAATTGAAGCCACTTATTTTGGTGAATACGTAAGTTTTGTACTGGAAGCCCTAGGAGACATGTTCCCATCTCGGGATGTATTTTTGTTTTAAGTGTGTTAGAGGCCAGTTCGGCCACTTTGTGTCACAATGATTGAGCAATTGGGCAGTCCCACCAAATATGGCGGAAGGAACCTCCTGTGATACAGCCTCTAAAACACTCAGGAGAGATATTAGGGTCCATTTTGTGTAGCCTGTCTGGCGTGTAATAGGTCCTAAATAAAACTTTGGCTGATGTTTCCATATGGCTAAAGTATCTGGAGCCTTTCGTCAGTTCCAGGCTAATTTTGGACCACCTACTCATGTCCCATTCTACTCCCATATCCTGTTCCCATTGCTTAACATGCTTGGGCTTGCTAGCCATGTCATTAGAGTTGGATATAGCGTACAGTTCCCCCAATATTCCCCTGGTTAGTGGGGCTTTATTACATATTAGTGTGAACCAAGTTGAACTTGGCGGGCCCCAGTTACGGAGTTTAGTGGTGACATTGTGGCGAATTTTGTTGTAGTTGAAGTATTCTCTGGGTGGGAGATTGTACGTTTCCATAAAACTCCTAGTATTTAGTACTGCACCCTCTCTAACCCAGCTTCCAAACCTATCTAACTTCTGTGAGATCCACCAATCTTTGCAGAACGTACCCATCTCCTCAAGGGTGCTTGGGGAAGGGAGTGTAGTGGTTAGCAAAGAGATATTGGGGCTTAGCTGTCTACTGATGTTAGCTCTTTCCCATTTCCTCAGAGACAGGGCTATCATGTTGTTTCGAGCCAGCTTTAAGGGCAACGGGGAAGAAGGGTCCCATATAAGAGTATCCCATTTTAATGGTGCAATTTGGTGGTTTTCTACAAAGACCTAAAGTGGCTGGTGCTCTGCCGAATGCGCCTGGGGCAAGAAAGAAATCTGGGCTTCCCTGAAGTATTTAAGGAGGTCAGGACAGCCCAAGCCTCCAGAGGATCTTCTGCTCATCATAATTGCTTTCCTTATTCTAGGGCGCTTGTAATTCCAAATAAATCTGAATATTGCATTTTGGAAGCTGGTCAAGTCTCTCATATGTACCTGAATAGGCAGAGTCCTGAAAAAGTACAGGATCCTGGGGAGAATATTCATTTTTATTGCATTTATCCTCCCCGACCAAGAGAGATGATACTTATTCCACTTCAACAAGTCCTGATTCAGGGACTTGTATAGCGGAATATAGTTGGACTGGTACAGGCCAGTGATCTCCGGAGTAATTTTAATACCTAAATAATTTATATATTTTTCTGGCCAATCAAAGGAGTACTGGGATTTGAGAGTATCTCTCAAGGCCTGCGGAGCCTGAGCCAAGATCGCTTCCATCTTGTCTATGTTAATTTTGAGCCCCGAGATGAACCCAAAGGACTCCATCAGGGACATCAAGGCTGGTATTGAGTGAATTGGGTTCGTAAGTGTGCACAGGATGTCATCGGCAAAGAGGCAACATTTGAACTGATGTAGGCCTACATTTATCCCTGTTATTAAGGCGCTATTCCTAATAGCCTGAGCCAATGGCTCAATGGCTAGCGCGAACAGGAGGGGGGAAAGGGGGCAGCCCTGTCTTGTGCCTCTTTTAATGTTGATGAGTGTGTGATCAGCCCCTGGAATGCTGATGTTTGCAGATGGGCTATTGTAAAAAGACTTAATAACATTCACAAAATTACCCACCAACCCAAACTTCGACAGTGTGACGTGCAGGTATGGCCATTCTATGGAGTCAAAGGCTTTCTCCAGGTCTAGTCCTATTGTACATAAGGGGGTATTATCCTTTTTGGCTAAGTGAAATACGTTGAGAAGTCTTCTTATGTTATCCCCCGCATGCCTATAGGGAATAAAGCCCACTTGGTCCTTATGTATCAACCTTGGCAGAAACTTTGCTAATCTGGTGGCCAATATTTTCCCAAGGATTTTCAAATGCCCATTCAAGAGAGAAATGGGCCTGAAGTTTTTAGCCAGTAAAGGATCTCTACCTGGTTTGGGGAGGAAGATAAGACTCGCCTGATTGAGTTCGGGGGCATGGTCTTCCCCTCCATAATATCCCTGAAAAGCTTTTGCAACTTTGTGGCAAGTGGATTATTGAATGTGGTATAGTAATTGTTTGTAAAGCCATCCGGGCCCGGAGCTTTACCTTTTTTCAAGGTTTTGATCGTTCTGCTTATCTCCTCTAGCGAGACTTCTGCATTTAACATATTTAAATCCTCCTTAGTGGCTGAAGGGAGGTCATAGGCGCTCAGGAATTCGTGAATTTTATAATTTCTGGCCACCAGTTTAGATGAGTAAATTCCCCCCCCCCCGCGTCCCTAAGCTGGTGAATGCACGCAGAGTTATTCCTAAAATTTAGTCTCCTGGCCAGCATAGGAGAGGGCTTGTTAATTTAACAGTAAAATTTATGTCTCGTTTTTCTAATGGCCTTCTCGGTTCTTTCTGCCAGAATGGTGTCTAATTCTGATCTGGTTCGATTTATGACGTTTTGTGTTTCCCTGGTGAATTTACTCTGGTTTAACTTTTCCAACTTTTGTAATTTCTGGAAGAGTTTGTTTTCTTTGCTGAGTAGTTTCTTCCTATATGCCGCTGAGATTTTTATGATTATCCCTCTAATGTAAGCCTTATGGGCAACCCAGGACCATCCTATTTCCGTCTCAGGAATATCGTTCAGAACGAAGAAGGTGTTAATTTCCTCATCTATTTGGGCCCGTATCTCTGAGCATGTGATCAACTTGTTGTTCAGACGCCAAGCGTGGATGTGGGGATTATTTTGGCTTAAACTTAATTTACAAGATATCAACGCGTGGTCTGACCATGGGCAGGGTAACATTTGGGCATCTGATGTGCTATTGAACAGTGAGGAGTTGATTAACAAGGCATCAATCCTGGAGTATGTGTTATGTGTAGGGAAAAAGAATGTGTATTGTCTTTCAGAAGGATGTAACCCCCTCCAGGAATCTATTAAGTCCAATTCTTTAAGTAGGGCATGTATGACGTTAAGTTTTCTCGCATCCCTGGTGTACGAGGGTGTCCCTGACCTATCCAGGAACGGCTGAAGCGCCAGGTTTAGGTCCCCCCCTATGATAATTTTCCCTCTGTCCTCTTGCTTCAAGAGGTTCAAAAGTTTGATTAGCGTGTTGTGCGGATTAACCGTGGGGGCATATAAATTCACCAGGGAGACCTTAAGTTCAAGAACCGTACCTGTAATTATAAGGAAGTTACCCTCCTTATCCTTTACCTGCTTCTCTAGCTTGAAGGGGAGGTTCTTGTGAAGGAGAATGGCCATACCTGCTTTCTTGGTTTGTTGTGAACAAGTATAAAAATTTGGGTAATCCTTGTAGAGGAATTTCGGGACTTTATCTGATGCAAAGTGAGTTTCTTGCAAAAAAATTATAGAGGGTTTGATTTTTTTATAAAAGAGGAAGACTTTACGCCTTTTAAACAGGGAATTGAAGCCTTTTACATTATGTGTTATTATATTATGTGGGTGATCCATCATGGTTGTCTGTTCTCTAGGTGTGTAAAAGTCTCTAGAAAGTTACCCCACGTGGACCACTCTGCCTCGGCTCCCGTTTCTCATACCGGCCGGTCCGGGACATGCCCACCACAGCTCGCTACAGACGCGGACGACTCCAGGCAATTCTTGATCCGCCAGGCACAAGCGGCATAACATGTAAAAAAACAAAAAACAGTATCAGTACAATTTAGTATCTCAGTAAAAAAAACTACAGTGAGTCCTCCCTTGACTACTACATATAGTCATTCCGATAGGATTAAGGTAAGGGAACCTACCCCCCCTAATTATTCCTACAGGGAGAAAACTATCAATTAACATTAACCATAATAATATTAGCCATATCTTGGGCACTAAGCCCCTGGTTGTCATGAAACGTAGCCATCCTGAGTACTCGATAAAATATATGCAATACTAAGCGAGTTAGAGAACAATATGAAAACAAATAGAAAAACATTTTAGAAAAACAATTTAACCCATTACCCACTGCTGGCTAAAGAGATTTTATAAGAGTAAAGAAACCCTACATGAGTTAACATCTCCTCAAGTTAAGCCTGGCCTCATGCCCCTATATGCTCCCGCTAAACATATGCACAAACCAAGATACAATACTGAGGTAGAGTCTGTAGTGTGCTCAATGTCCCAGCGTGTGCGAAGAGTCTGGAGAATCGGGTTTTCCTCTTTCCAATCCCGAGGTAAAGTCCAGCCTCTGTGGACAGTATGGAAAAACTTATAGAGCAAGAGTGTGGACCTGGAATTTTTTTTTAGGATAAAGGGTCCTCCGTCACCCCCTGCTCCCGATGCTTGACGTCCCTCACATGGTTGGAACTGGACTTTGATCTTTGAGGCAGCGGGTTCTCTGAACCCCTCCTGGTCTGCCTCGAATCCGCCTGAAGGAAGGAGCTTTCCTCCTCTGAATCCTCAGGCACGAGTCTCAGTCTGGTTAAAAGGCTTTGGCTTTCCTCCAGTAATAGCACCCTGAAAGATTTTCTTTTATACGTGAACAAAAGGGCGAATGGGAACCCCCATCTATACGGTATTTTATAATGGGAGAGTACTCTTAGTGTGGGTCTCATCTCCCTTCTCTTCTGCAAGGTAGAGGGTGAAAGGTCCATATAAACTTGGATCTTGGTGCCGTCTGGACCTACGATTTCCTTTCTTAATCTCGTTTCAGATAGAATTAAATCCCTAGCTTTTTGCTGTGTAAATCTGATGATGATGTCTTTGGGTGTATTTTGGTCCCTAGATGACCCCATCGCTCTGTGAGCTCTTTCTATTGTCCAATCTGATTCCTCGACCGATAGAAGGAGCATGCTGATAAAATCTCTAGAGTACTGCAAAACGTCCGTTATTTTATTGGGAGCCCCCCTTAATCTGATGTTATGTCTGCAGGATCTATTTTCCAGGTCCTCTACTTTGTCTTCCAGTATCTGGATCTTAGACGCGTTCTGCAAGATATCCTGCTTATCAAGTGCTTGGGCCTCCACAATTTGGTTGGTGCTTTCCTCCAGGCCCTGCAGCCTCTGGGTCAGGGACTTGATGTCTGACCGTAGATCATCTACTGCGTGCTTGATTTCAGCTTGCATGATCTACTTGATTTTGGACAGTGTGCCGTCCGTTAGTTCCATTTGAACTGGTTGTGAGCTCTGCGCCGCTGCTTGGGCCAGCGAGTCCGGATGTTCCGAATTAGGACTCGTACTTGGGTTGCGGCTTGCGTCAGGTGGTTTGTAGAACTCCTGGATTCCCTTTCCAGTCTGTTTTTTTTGTACTTTGCTAGCACTGCGACTTGCCATCTTTTAAGGAGGGTAGAGATTCAAGTTTAAGGACCTGGACCAGTCTGTTAGCTGGGTTAGAGGGTAATGGGTTGGTATAGTGCTAAAGTAGTTAATTACTCATGGATGGCTTAGTGGCTGCCAGCCTCATGCATGCATAGGAGCCACGGTCAAGCTGCCCCCTGGGCGTGTTGATCTTCTCTGGCCCAGTGTCCTCTGGGGCATGACGAACGCCTTAGGTAAGGGAGTTTGTCGTTCCTTTAATGCCTTTGAGATCACCAATCCCTGCCCCAGTGCTGTATAATATGTGGGGTAAGGGCTCTCCATCCGAAGTAAGGTTAGAGAAAAAAAAAAACTTCCTTGAACAGAAAATGCTTACAGATTAGTGCAGTTTGTGATTTGGATGCGCTATTCTTAGAGTGTCCACCGGGTGTCAGTGTTAGCACACTAGTGTCAGAGTCATGGAGTCTTTCAACACCACAAAGCAGGGCAATCCAGTCTTTTAGACAAACACGAGCTGCAGGCAAACTTTCTCAATCTGTTATTATTACATAGAAATCAAGTTGGGGCCTTTAAGCCTTATAGTGAGACCCTTATCCAGATTGTAATGTCCTCTAGGATCATAACTTCTCAGAATCTTTTGATGTCTCACTTGCATAAAAAACAAAGTCTGTAATAAAATATGGTGAGGGCTCTCTTTTTTTCTTTTTCTTTTTGGGAGGGTTCTGTGTTGCATCAAGCCTCTCTTAGCAGTATCTGCTTTCTCTGTCTAGATTTGAAATTCGCGCCACAAAATGGCAGCCGCAGATTCGCGGGCTTTGTAAATCTGGGGTAAGAGGGGGTTACCTGCTTTGAAGTGTAATCCTCCCTGCTTTCCTGCCTGCAGTGACCCCTGTATGTGCTCCCTGTTGTTGCTTTAGGCTCACCCCTCCAGCCTCTGGTCTCTCTAGCCTCCTGGGAGTCTCTCCAGTCCCCGGTGCCCCTGTACTCACTCCGCTCCGGCCTCTTCCTGTATCAGTGCGGCAGCTCCAGCACAGCCGCCGGGACTCTGCGGGAGCTTGGACGGGAGACTCCTCTGAAGTCCGGGTAACGCGGCTCGCGTGGCTGGCCGTCCGTCGGGACTCCCCCGGGGGTAGGGGGGGGAGGGTCTGCTATGCGTCCCTGCGCTCCAGCGCAGCACAGTCCGGTCTGCTGTGCGAGGCCGTGCAGCCTGCCAAATGCTGCAGTTTTGGGGTAAAGTAGCACTGGACCCCACGATCTTTGTGGGCACATGAGCTCCCAGAAGCCTGCAGATGTATGAAAATAAGTAATTAGGCAGTTTATGCCCTAAATTTGATGACTGTGGTGCAGAGCCCACACGACGTGCAGCCTTCCAGTCTGCTGGCTAGCTCCTCCTCCCCTGCCACCAATACTTTAGGGTTTGTAAAAGAAGGGAGATGTTCCAGCTTACAGTTGAGGGGAAAGCTTTTTTCGGTATAGGATTTCTCATAACACTTAAACTTTTTAAATGGCCACTGAAGACATTAAAACTGCTCTGCACCATCATGGAAATCAGTTAAAGTCAAACATCAAATGTGTAAAAATATCTTAATTTGAATCTCTTTTAGTTATCCTATAATCAGGAATAGAATTTTTTCCCTTTTGGGATTGGAATATCTGAAGAACCCACAGGAATAGGAGCACATTTGTTTGTTGCCAATTGTAGGGCGCTTTCAAAACCTGCAGAACCTCTTCTCTGCAGTTTTGTAAAAGCTAAAAAAAAAATCCCTTGATTTACAGTGCTCTGCCTGATGATGTAGTGCAGTGTTGGTGATTTCCATGTCTTTTTAAGCACAATAAATAGAAAAGATGGATATACTGATCTTTATTTCTTTATTTTAGGACCACTGTACAATAGAAAATACACATGCTTGGGAAATATGTATCACTAAGTGCTGGGACTAAGTCAGTTTTTAATTGGAAAAAATAATTGTTGTTGCCTCCGCTGGACCCTGAAGGTATCCACAATACCTTAGTGGATGTTGTGTGTGAGAGGAAAGTTTATATTCTTGAGAGGAATTCTTGCATCTATTGATGCAGATTCCTGATTCTGAGTGGGAATGGGTGTGGTGTCAAATTAATTCAGATCCAAATACTTCTCACCTCTCCCTTTTCCCTCATCCTACACCCTCCCTCCACTGATAGATAAATAATCACATGCTTGTGATCCAGTTCTTAGAAAGTGATGTAGCAAAGGCAAAATGGATTCCTCTGGTCATCAACTGCATCTTCAAAAAAATCAGATATTCTCTAAAAATGTTGTATATGCATGGTTTATACAATGTTATTAGTTTGTTACATACTTCAAAGAACAGTAGTAGGTTTTCTTGAGCCCTTAACACTTGGAACGCCAGATCATTACAGTAATCCACTATGCATTTGAGTTCTTTATTAAAGAATTCTACGAAGCTGCACCTACCCTTTAAAAGACCAATGGGACCGTTCCTATTGGCTGCCCGTGCGCAGTGCCGGCCATCGGCCACTAGGTGGCGCGGTTGAGGGGTCCATGAATTTCTTATGGTTTAGTCTTAGGGTTAGCAGTGTTTGTTGAGGGTTAGGTGTTAGGGTTAGGGTGAGGGTGAGGGGTATTAGGATGAGGGTTAGTAGCGTTAGCTGTTAGTGTGAGCGGTGTTAGGGTGAGGAATGTTAGGTTTAGGTGTTAGGGTGAGGGGTTAGGAGTTATGGTGAGGGGTGTTAGGGTTAGCTGTTGGGGTGTTAGATTTTAGGGTGAGGGGCATTAGGGTTAGGTGTTAGGCTGAGGAGTATTAGGGTTAGCTGTTAGGGTGTTGGGTGAGGGGCCCTAAGGTCACTCTAGGAGGCTTCTATGTTAATTATGGGGGTTGGTGTTAGTGCCCTCTGTTCCTCCAGGCTCTGTGAATGAACCCAGAAGCAGCTCTGAGCATAGCCATGAAAATAGCCCATAAGTTACATAGAAGACTCCTATAGTTACTCAATAGCAAAGGAGGACATGACTGCTTGATCACAGCTGCAAATGGAATTACAGCTGTAAAAAATTTAATGTATTAGAAATAAAGAAGTTTATTTTTTTTTATAATATGCCAATTCTGATTTTTTGGTATACTGCCTACAGAGGCAATATGCCTTTTAAAAAACATCCTTTCATACAGTGGTTCCCATCTTGAGTAGACTGTTTTTTTCATTTGTTTTCCCATTCCTTTAAAGTTCATTATTTGAAGGCATTTATTACATTCCATATTATGTATGTATATTACATTTTTACAGCATTAACATTTATGATAAGAAATGCTATAAATCTAAAGAAATTAAGATAATTTACAGTCTTCTTGAAAGGTATGAGATGTATGTATGGGAAAATAAAAAGTGAAAGATATCGTTATTTGCATTAAAGATAAATAAACTTAATCTGTTCTAACAACATAAGGACAATTATTACCACATTTCCTTAGGTCAGTTAATAAATAACAACAGAAATTAATTCACATCTGAACTCTTGTTCTACTGTATTATTCATATACACAAATCAATCCTCAAACTTTCATATCTTTCCACAATTTATAGTTAGTTAAATGGTGTATCTTCTTACTATGTAAATGTACATCCTCTTCCATTTTTTCATTTCCATTGTCGTACAGTAAACTAACATTGAAGTTTGCAATATTTAGCTGTCAGTCTTTCTGATCCACCAACAAAGACTGATACATTTTATGGTAAGGATAGATCATTGCCTTTAACTGCTGATTAGCCCTTTGTGTTGAGTGCAGTTAAGTCCACAAACAAAAGTCTAGGCGTGCTCAAACCCACATGACTGCACTCTAAATAAGGGATCCAACGCCTCAGGGGCTAATCAGTAATTAATGACAATTATCTCTAACTCACAATAAAATATGAATCTCTGTGGCCAACTGCATGATTGACCACTCAAAATGGCAAGATTCTATGTTAGTTGGCTATAGTAAATAAAACATTTTAAAAATAACATTGAATTGGGAAAGTACTTACTAGCGAATTGCCTGTCAAAAAATGACGGCAATAAAAATTGAAGCCATGGCAATGCTGTTTGCCACACAGTGTAAGGCTTTTGCTCCTCTGAGGACCTTTGGTGCTCCCGCGCTGAGCTCCTAAAGTGATTTAACTCTTTAACTGCTTTGAGACTGTCAGACAATGAGCAGTAATACAGATATATAAGTGCATTGTAAAATATAAATGTAGATAGTGCAGTGGAAAGTTTTTCTTTTTAATTATTAATTAATATTTATTAAATTTATGTATGTTAATAATTAATGAATAAATGAATAAATATATTAGAAAGTGCCAAGCATTTATGTTTTCATAAAGTAAGGGCAGTGTAAAATATGATATTTAGGCTATTTTTATTTTTTAGAACTTTATTATTTTAATATAAATTAATTAATGAATTATAAATTAATATACTTTACTTATTTATTTGTAACTAACGACTTGCCCGTCAAAAATGACGTGGCAATAATATTTGAAGCCATGGGAATGCTGTTTGAGACATAATTGAAACCGTTTTGTACTGTGAGGACCTTTGGCGCTCATTGTGAGCCTCTCCTGTCATGTACTTTTGGTGCTCTGAGAGAGATATATATATTTCTATGTATATGTAGTTAAGTAATAATTAATGATTTATTCAATCAATTAATTAAGTAAGAATTAATTATTTATTCAATAAATTAATATACTTTAATTATTTATAATTGATCTATGCAGCGAGCAATAGGCTGACAAGCTAACAATTTGTTTGTATTTTGCGTCTGCATAGAATATACATATTGAGTGATAGTGCCCTGATTATAAAGTGTAATGAATGTTTGAACTGTCCATTCTAAATCGGCTGTGTGCGCGAGGTAAAGCCGTTGGTTTATTGTGTAAAGCAGCATTGTATAGTCGTAATGTTATTAATGTGGTACGAGTTTCGTTAGCATTTTCCGGCTTTTGTAATAGGGTATCTTGTAGGTCGTAGTGTGATGTGTAAAGTGCTATGCGTTTTGTAGTGCTTTGTTCGGTCTGGGGTCGTGTAGCTTCATTTTTTTCGGCGGCCATTTTTTGCCTCGCTTAGGCAATTTTTGTGTAGCGAAAATCGTCTAAATCAAGTTAAATTCGCTCACAGCTTTGCGAGGCTTTGCGAGGCTCGCAGCGATTAGCGCCTTTGGCACTCATCGGCTAAGTGCTACAGTTTAACGACTCGCCTTACTTGCAACTATTATATGTGAAATGCAGCAATCAATATCCTGAAGAGCTAACAATCTCTTTGGATTTTCCTGCATCTGAAAATATACAGTTGGACTGTTGATTGAGTGAGGAGAAAGTGTCAGCAATGTGGCAAGTGTGCAGTGTAAATTGGCTGCGTGCACAAGGCCAAAACGTTTGTTGCAGGTAAAGCGCCATTTTAGAATCATAATGTTATTACTTGCAAGTTAGTGTTGCATATTGGCGGCTTTGTGTTACTTGGTTTGTGAGCATTTTCCGTCAATTCTAATGGTATATTTTGTATCTCCTACATTCCGGGCTAACTCGTACGTGCCTGGCGGTGATTTGCACCCTTAGGTCTTCTTCAGCCTCGTTTTAATTTTTTTCTGCCGCCATTTTTTTTCTTGATTAGGCGATTTTCGAGTGCCAAAACTTGCCAAATTCGGCTTAAATTTGTGTGCAACCTCCCTCCCAGGCATCCTGGTGTTCCCCCCGTGCTGTGCGTCAGTGTGGTTTTTATTTATTTATTTATTCTGACCGTCTGGCCCTTCGCGGGCTTCTCCTCTCCGATCCTGTGCATGCACAGCTGCACCGACAAGATCTCCTGCTTCTCGATCTGGATCTCCTTCTGGATCTGTGGGTGCAAGAAGAACATTCACTAGCTCTCCGCGACCTGCATGCCCGTGACCATACCGCCCGCTCCTCCTCTGAGGAATGGTCCTGGTCACCTAAGCCTGCACGGCTGGAGTAAGCTAGTTCTGCCTCCGTAGGGGTTCCCTTGAGACTTCCTTGGGCGTTGGAACATCTGGCTGTTGGTCGGTCTTAGACCCCTTTTGCTGTGGCCTAACCGTCTCGCACTCAGTCTCTACTCTGTTACTTCTTAGTGGCGTGTGCGTAAATAGTAGCGGACTGTACCTGCTCGTAGCCTTCTTAGCTCGAGTGGGGCGTCCTAGCATCGCCACTGCCGCTGTTACTGGCACGTCATCGATCATGACCATGCTGTCTTGGCTATTCATTTCCCTGATCACTCCGTCTCTTCTCTCTCTCGTCGTCGCCATGTTCCTCTCACCGCCTATTGGGCGTCCCTGTAAAGTACCAGAAGCACTGTTATTAAGGGAAACCCCAGGGACCGTCTGGTTGGCGCCGTGAGGGTCTGTAGGAGCCTTTTTAGGGCTCCCGGCTTTTTCTTACCCCCTGCACCCCCTCTACGGGGTGTTAGAGGGGTGTTTCTTGACCTTTGTCGCGGCCTAGGACCTTTAGGCAAAATGACTGGTGGTGGCCGGAGTTCTAGGCCCTCATCCTTCACCGCCAGTGGTCCTTGCGCTCATCTGCCTGAGGGGTATGGGGTCCCGGCTGCCCTGGCCCTGACCCCCCCTTCTCTTGTGTCTCTGCTCCATGATGGACGGGGGTCTGCTAGCCCTACAGTGGGGGGATGGGAAAAAACGTCCCTGGCACCGCCAGAATTGACTAGGGCCCAAGCGCAGAAAGCATGGGAGGTCCCAGCCTGTCCTGCACCCACCTGACCCCTTGGCTTAGGGCACGGGTCCTAACCTCAGCCAGTAAAGCCTCTAAGCCTTCTGGGTCCATATTAAGCCTAACAAGGTGACAAACCGGGGGAAAACGAGCAGCAGCACCAGGCACACACAACCACAGAGACACACACGGACACAAGACACGCACAGCACAGACAGGACACACAACACACAAAACGGAGGAAGAAACACATAAAACGAGCAAGAATAGCCTCAACAGTTATATCCCCTTATGTGCTGGTAAGCTGGGGTGAAATTCTCAGTATTTAAACCTTCCCACTTTGTTTTAGCTGCAGGACCTCAGACCTCCGTCCGTTTCAGTCGGGAGACCGCGCTGTACTGAAACGGCGAAAACGGGCTTCCCGACACGCCCCCGACGCACCTGATTGGCTGACGTGCCTCGCAGGCTCCGCTGGGTCACGCAACGCTACGGGCTGACCCAGGGAGCCTGTGCAGCCTCCGCGTCCTACACACTCCTTCCATAGTTCCCTAATGCTTTTACAATCACATAAAAAAAATGTCTGTTATCATTAACGTAAAATTTAATACAATAGGTAAAAATAAAAAAACTATAATCATTTATTTTAAACTGTGTAAATACATTTTGTCCATTATCAAAGCTATAAATATTACACTGTAATGTCCCTTTAAACAATGTTTTCTGCAGCTATGTCTACTAACTGTCTTATTAATCCATCCACTCTTTCTCTTCAGGCATATTGAACTTTCAGAGCCTCCATTGCAGCTAGGAATTCTGGGCACTGATATTCAAATGAGGAGTGGTCTGAATTGAAGGTATAAACAATGGCAACTGCTGTTTTAATGAAACAAATGAGTCCTGAAGAAGTTTTGCATGGTCACCAAATACCCACTGAATACCAATTTCCTCTTTGTAATTGGGATTTAACTTTAACACTGTTAAGCTTGAAATCTTGCAGAGGAGGACCAGGGTTTTTGGATTTCACCAGGAATATAATATAACAATGTATATATTTACTTTTTATGTACTTTAATTTATTATGAAGTGCTTAAAAGCCCTGTTTTCTTTCTGCCTAAAAGCATACCGTTTTACCTGTTTGTGTCTATAGATCATGCAACTCATGAATACATATACAAGTAGCCTGTAAGTGATCTCTCTCAAGTAGAATGTCGTCACTGATTGGTTACTTAAGACAGGAGTACACTGTCTTCATGAGCTGCAGAGGAGAAAACCAATTATGAACTATTTGTAAGATGTTAGGCAGAAAAAAAACAGAGCTAGGACCTTTCCTGTGGCTGGCCACAAGCCGTGACAGCCATCGACCACTAGGTGGCGCAGCCACTTTTTCAGTGAATTTCTTAGGGTTAGGGGTTATGGTACTGGATGAAATTAATTGACATCTCAGCCAATGGAAAGATCCCAGAGCTGCAAAAGTAAAGCGATGCATAGGTATATTATATTTCTAGTGAAATCCAGAAACCTTCCATGTCCCTTTAAGAATAAGATTGGACACAGAGTAAGGGCCCTATTCTATTGCCCAATTTGTAAATTTATACACACTTAAAATCACTCTTAATATTGCTACATATTTGGCAAATATTACTTATTGGCACTAATAAATTCTTAAGTCAATAGAATGCATATAAACATTTATAAGCACAAAATACCTGAAGGCAATTTATGAGTTCAAGGCATTTGCAAGTAGCTAATAGAATAAGGCTATACGTCTCAGTAGGTTACTCCTCCTCCTCAGCCTACAGACATACTAGCAGTTGAAGATGGAAGCACCCATGACACAAAGGGAAACTGACAAATTAAAGATTTTCTCAAAAATGCATTTATATAACAGCCAATGTTGTTGGTTTGTTAAATACCTCACAAACATGAAGCTTTTAGTCCCTTGCATGTTCAGGTGACTTAATGACTAGTTACTCATGTTTAAACTAACTACATTATGGTTACATGTTTTACTTCAATGGGTTCTAAGTTTCAAAGAATGTTAACAAATATGGAACATTATAAATAAGATTGTAATATTTGGTCAATGAGATATTATTGACTATTATTATTATTGGGGTTTTGAGCATAGGCTGGGGGGGGGGGGGCTTTGAGCATAGGCCTGGGGTGGCATTCAGTATAGGCTGGTGGTGCCTTTGAGCATATGCTGGGGGGCCACGGAGCATAGGCTGAGGGGCCATGGAGCATAGGCTGGGGGGACATAGAGCATAGGATGGGGGGCATGGAGCCATTACTTTCAGCAAAAAACAAAATGGCACGTTTTGAGTTTGCGGAAAGGCATGTGGGAGACTCCCAAAATGTATGGAGGATGGTGCTCTGGTCTGATGAGACTAAAATTGAACTTTTTGACCATCAAAGAAAACGCTATGTCTGGCGCAAACCCAACACATCACATCACCCAAAGAACACCATCCCCACAGTGAAACATGGTGGTGGCAGCATCATGCTGTGGGGATGTTTTTCAGCACCCGGGACTGGGAAAATGGTCAGAGTTGAGGGGAAGATGGATGGTGCTAAATACAGGGATATTCTTGAGCAAAACCTGTACTACTTTGTGCGTGATTTGAGGCTAGGACGGAGGTTCACCTTCCAGCAGGACAATAACCCCAAACACACTGCTAGAGCAACACTTGAGTGGTCTAAGGGGAAACATGTAAATGTGTTGGAATGGTGTAGTCAAAGCCCAGACCTCAATCCAATAGAAAATCTGTGGTCAGACTTAAAGATTGCTGTTCACAAGCGCAAACCATCCAACGTGAAGGAGCTGGAGCAGTTTTGCAAGGAGGACTGGGCAAAAATCCCGTAAAATGTAGTAGTCTGAGATTTATCCAAAGCGACTTGGAGCTGTGATTGCCGCAAAAGGTGGTTGTTTGCTTCACAATAAAATAAAAAAAAATATCTTCAAAGTTGTGGGCATGTTCTGTAAATTAAATCATGCAAATCCTCAAACAATCCATGTTAATTCCGGGTTAACAAAACACAAAAAATGCCAAGGGGGGAAAACTTGATATTTTTTGACGGGCAAGTCGCTAGTCATCACATATATAGTTGTGAGCGTACGAGTTGTTGCTAACGCTTGCGGGCTCGCGGGCGAGGGCCTCCTTGCCAGCAACTGCGACCCTCGCAAACTTTACCTCGCAACGCAAACAACATACGAGACACGTTAACACACATTACGACCTCACAACACTCAGACGCAACTCGCAAACATTACAAAATTCAAAACACAATAAATACACACAGCGCATACATAAAAAGCTTACCTACAGCAAGAGGGAGCATCCAGGACCTCAAAAAAACAACTTACACCTTAATTTCACTCAAAATAAAAGAGTTTAGACACTAAAAAATTCGCTAGGCGAGAGAAAAAATGGCCGCCGAACAAAACGAAAACGAGGCTACAGCACTCTAAACACGCAAAACACCACAAGAAACTCGCAAAACACCACAAAAGACCTACGGATATTCTGATAAGACGCATACCACACATTACCCGCCATTTTACGCCAATGCGGAAGTTCAATTGCTGTTTTTCTAATCCACAAACTGGGGGGGAATTTATGGCTCTTAATAATGACTCTGGTGTGTTCTTATCTAAAACCTGATCTACAAACACACATACTGACCTATCAGGACATTATTTACAGTGATGCTCTGTGTCTTTTATATCTGACCAATTTTTTTTCAATCCACTTTCCTACTCCTTTACTAGTATTGCTTTTTGACTATATTATGAATAAGTTTGTCCAATAAAAAAGGTATTACTATATACTGCAATACTTTGATTATTCATCTATATTACTGGACACTCACGGCTACCTCAATTTCCAGGTATATATATATATACAGTGGATATAAAAAGTCTACACACCCCTGTTAAAATGTCAGGTTTCTGTGCTGTAAAAAAATGAGACAAAGATAAATAATTTCAGAACTTTTTCCACCTTTAATGTGACCTATAAACTGTACAACTCAATTGAAAAACAAACTGAAATGTTTTAGTTAGAGGGAAGAAAAAATATAAAAATAAAATAATATGGTTGCATAAGTATGCACACCCTTAAACTAATACTTTGTTGAAGCACCTTTTGATTTTATTACAGCACTCTTTTTGGGTATGAGTCTATCAGGATGGCACATTTTGACTTCGCAAGATTTGCCCACTCTTCTTTGCAAAAACACTCCAAATCTGTCAGATTGCGAGGGCATCTCCTGTGCACAGCCCTCTTCAGATCACCCCACAGATTTTCAATCGGATTCAGGTCTGGGCTCTGGCTGGGCCATTCCAAAATGTTAATCTTCATCTGGTGAAGCCATTCCTTTGTTAATTTGGATGTATGCTTTGGGTCGTTGTCTTGCTGAAAGATGAAGTTCCTCTTCATGTTCAGCTTTCTAGCAGAAGCCTGAAGGTTTTGTGGCAATATTGACTGGCATTTGGAACTGTTCATAATTCCCTCTATCTTAACTAAGGCCCCAGTTCCAGCTAAAGAAAAACAGCCCCAAAGCATGATGCTGCCACCACCATGCTTCACTGTGGGTATGGTGTTCTTTTGGTGATGTGCAGTGTTGTTTTTGCGCCAAGCATATCTTTTGGAATTATGGCCAAAAAGTTCAACCTTGGTTTCATCAGACCATAACACCTTTTCCCACATGCTTTTGGGAGACTTCAGATGTGTTTTTGCAAAATGTACCCCATAGTCCAGACATATGAAGAATACGGGAGATTGTTGTCACATGTACCACACAACCAGTACTTGCCAGATATTCCTGTAGCTCCTTTAATGTTGCTTTAGGCCTCTTGGTAGCCTCCCAGACCAGTTTTCTTCTTATCTTTTCATCGATTTTGGAGGGAGCTCCAGTTCTTGGTAATGTCGACGAGGAGGCTGCACAGGCTCCCTGGGTCAGCCCGCAGCGTCTCGTGACCCAGCGGAGCATGTAAGGCAAACCAGCCAATCAGAAGCGGCGGGGGCGGGACTTCCGCGGCATTCGCGCACCGGGAGTCAGTTGGGTGCGGTCTCCGTGGAAAACAGATCCACGTTTTAAAGTGCATTAAAGTGCAAAGTAGGAAGGTTAAAACTGAGAAACTCCCCAGCTACAAAAAGCATATAAGGGGCAAAGTGAGAGTGCCTGTCTCGTGTGTGTGTGTGTGTTTCTGTGTTTTTTCTCCCTGTCTCGCGGTCCATTTTGTTTGTCGGGGGGGGGGGGGGGGGGGGTCTTGTGTGCCTGGTGTAAGGATGCTTTAGAGCTAGAGGCCTTGCTGACTGATGTTAGGACCCGGGCCCTAAGCCAAGGGGTCAGGTGGGTGCAGGACAGACTGGGCCCTCCCATGCCTTCTGTAGGAGACCCCCGTTACATTGGACAGGCTCACCATGCAGTTGCTGGAGGCCTAGACAATATCGGGGGTGCCATTGGGCTTGTCTCCCATGCTTTTCATGCAGAGCCAATAGACCACCGTCCAGTGGATGACCAGGCCACAGGGGACAGGGGTAATACAGGGCAGGTTAGCCAGGACCCTTTACCCCTCAGACAAGAGAGAGCCGGGCCCATGGGCGGGGAGGGTGAGGGCCTAGAACTCTGGCCACCACCAGTCATTTTGCCTAAAGGGCTCCGGCCGCGGCAAAGAGCAAAGAACACCCCGTTACCACCCCAAAAAGGGGGCGCAGGGGGTAATAAAAAAGACAGGAGCCCTAAAAAAGCTCCTACAGACCCTAAAAGTGCCGACCATGCGGTCCCCTCTAACCCCATTAGTAACAGCGCTTCTGGTACTTTACAGGGACGCAGCCGCGGCAGTAAAATGGACACGGGTACCACACATGAGAGACAGAGTAGTCAGAGAGACGAACAGCCAGGACAGCATGGTCATGATCGATGACATGCCCGTAACAGCAGCGGTGGCGAGGCCAGCGCGCCCCACCAGAGCTAGGAAGACCACAAGCAGGTACAGCCCTCTTTACCCATACCCCCCTAAGACGACAGAGGACAGAGACTGAGGGCGTTACAGTTAGGCCACAGCAAAAAGTGACTAATCCTGACCCACAGGTAGAATTTATGATGCCCCAAGCAGTTTCAAAGGGTACTAGTACAGAGTACAGAGCCCGCGGCACTAGCCCATTCCAGCCGCGCAAGCTTAGGTGCCCAGAACCAGTCCTCAGGGGAGGAACAAACGGTATGGGCACGGCCATTCAGGTCACGGAGAGCTAGTGACTGTTCCTCTTGGACCCATAGGTCTGAAAGGCGATCAAGATCGAGGAGCAGGAGATCCTGCCGATGCAGCTGTGCCTGCGGATCGTAAAGAGGACGGAGCCTGTGGAGGGCCAGACGGTAGGAATCCCCAGGACGTCAGGAAAGACGTAGGGACACCCCGTTGGTAGTATCCACTCCGAGGCTCCCAGAAGCAGGTGAGGCAGTTGATGGAGTAGAGGAAGCAGACAAATGCATACTGCCACACACTAAAGGGTTTTTTTGGGGTCCCTTAAGGCTCTCTTAGCCACACATAACATCGCGGTAAGCGAGCAGGAGATGGGTGCATGGATAGGAGGGTTAGCCAGAGGGGCTTAATCAGAGCAGTCCAATAGCGTAAGCAATGGGGAGCTGGCGGCAACAGGCCCCCCGGTCATCATGGTCGGGCCGGGCCCACAAGCAAGCAGCACCAAGGCAGTAGCCTCAGACGTAGCCATGAGACCAATCGTCTTCTGTGCGCTGGACAACCTGGGGGCGCATCTACCCCAGGAAGTTAAGGAAAAAATATGGAGGAGGGAATTCGTCGAATTGTTCTCTCTGCTGTTCTCTCCATTTGTCCAGACAAATGGACTTAGGCGAGAGGAGTCTACGTGAAGGAGGTCTTATAGGAGGTTGCCCAGAACCTTCGCCACTGGCTACAGGCCTTTTCAATCATGGCATGTGTGCTATGCGAACGGCACCCCGAGCAATGCCCGGGGCTGTTCGCATACAAAGACGAGATTCACCAAGCCCACAAGGTGTATGGGGGTACGGCATGGTGGAAGTACGATGAAGAATTCCACCAGTACCTGGCATCTAGACCAGCTATGGCATGGAGCGACAAAGCGGTGGCATACTGGCTTAGCATTATGACACCCATGCGAGTCATGCCACCCATTCAGGCCGGAGGGGGTGGGGTCAGGAGCCCCACCACCAACACGGCCGCAGGTCTCAAGACCTGTTTTGCCTACAACGAAGGGGTATGTAAATGGGCCCCAAACTGCAGGTTCAAGCACGTGTGTGCTCCAACTGCAGTGGTGAACACCCCCTGGCCAGATGCGCCAGGCCAAAGGAAAACAGAACAGAGCCCCCTGCCAAAGGGCAGGATGCCCATATGCCTCCCCGGCATGCTGCCATGGCTAAAACGCTACGGTAGGACGGCGGGCAACGGCGCCGTGGCTCGCCTCCTGAAAGTGGGTTTCCAGGAGGGATTTAGGATCCCATGCACAACAGAATTGCGGGGGTTCAAGGCTCCGAACTTGCGTTCGGTGCGGGAATTCCCGGGGGTAGCAGAAGCTAAGGTGGAATGCAGTCTTGCCCTAGAAAAGGTAGTGGACATGAGAGCGGAACTCAGTGCGCTAACAGGTGTTCGTAGGGTAACCCTGCGACGGTTACAGTCCATTATGGGAAAGTTCAACTTTGCCTGTAGGATTATTCCTATGGGTAGGGTATTCCGTAGGAGAATGTCACTCGCTACTGCGGGCGTCATTAGGCCGCATCACTTCATAAAAGTGTCCCGGGCCATGCAGGACGACGCACAGGTGTGGTTGGTCTTTCTGGTCGATTTCAATGGTTCGGAGATTATTCAGAAAGGGCGCGCTAATAGCGCCGATATGAAGCTGTTTACCGGGGGGTCCGGAGCAGTTGGGTGCGGCGCCTATTTTCAAGGAAAATGGTGCACTGCACCATGGCCAGACAAATGGGAGGTGGTAGGTCTTACAAAAAACCTGATATTCCTCGAACTCTTCCCCATAGTAGTGGCGGTGCACTTATGGGGCTCAGAGTTTAGAGACCGGCGGGTGTTATTCCACACGGAAAGTAGGGAAGTTGCACAAGCAGTAAATAACCCCACAGCAACTTCCATACCGGTGGTGAGACTACTTCGGCACCTAGTGCTGTGTTGCCTGCGCCGGAACATATGGTTCCAGGCGAGGCAAGTACCTGAGTTAGAGAATGGCATTGCTGACGCCCTTTCTCGGTTTCAGGAAAAACTCTTCAGGGCTCTGGCCCCCCGGGCGAACACGCTGGGGGAGGCCATTCCCGAAGAAATCTGGGAACTTGGAGCTGCCAGGTGACGAGACTCATCAGACAGTCTGTCGCCCCGGCGACGTGGTCCGCGTATAAACGCGTATGGGCCAAATGGAACGACTTAGTAAAAATGGCTGGTGGGTCGACATCAGAGAATAAGACCCTAGGGATACTGCATTGGTTTCTGCTGCGGTGTACCGAGGAGGGCGATAAAAAAGCAGTAGTCGATAGATAGGTCACGGCCCTGGCCTTCATGTTCAAACTGGCGGGGCAGAGGGACCTTAAAAAAGAATTTATAGTGCGCAAGGTGGTGCGCCGCATGTTTAACGGGGATCGCAGGCCAGACACTAGGCGGCCGATCACCTTCTCTTTGTTACTGCGAATGGCGCAGGTGTTGGCAGTAAAGTGTAGGACCCCTTTTGAATCTCTGCTTTTTCCGTACGGCTTTTTCCCTGGCGTTCTTCGGAGCATTCCGAATAGGGGAGTTAGTCGCGAACAGTAGATACGGTTCCGGGGGCATACAAGTGGTGGATACCTGCCTCATGGAAAGCACGGTGGTGGTATGGCTCCGGAGGTATAAGACCGACCAACGGGGAAAAGGTAAAGAGGTGGTGTTGCACCGAGTAGGCACGGATTGTTGCCCCTACGATTGGGTGTATGGTGGAATATCTTGGTCAGCGACCAGTGGGACGGTGTTCGCTGTTAATCCATGCCGACGGGACGGCGTTATCCCGGTACCAGTTCGAAAGGATGCTAAAAGTTGCACTACACAGTTTGGGCCTGGAGCAGGCAGAGTTCGGAACACACTCGTTCAGAATAGGGTCTGCAACCGAAGCAGCTAGGTTAGGCTTACCCGACGCGGTGATCAAGCGGATTGGTAGATGGGAATCAGAACGTTTTCGGTCTTACGTAAGACCCAAGGCTGTAGTCTAACGTATGTTGATTTCTGCTTTCAGGAGGACAGAAGCAACTGTGGATTGTGGGTCACTCGTACATGTACTGGGCCCACAGGTTGGCCGCAGTTACAGAAGGAAGGACACAACTGGATTTTCCTGTTACGGACTTACACGTGCGGTGGCTCGGGGTTCGAGGCCTGCGGTGGGCACAGTTGGATGGGTTGTTGGACACTTACGGTCAGCGGTACGGTCAACCCACGTTAATAATAATTCACGCCGGCGGTAATGATCTAGGAACGGTTCCCATGCGGAGAATGCTGAAGGTTATGAAGAGAGACATGGAGAACTGGACCAATAAGTTCCCGGGTACATTCCTGATATGGTCAGAAATGATAAAGAGAAGATCCTGGCGGAACACGCGAGATCCCATCGGTCTGGATAAAAGCGAGGCAGAAGATTAACCAGCAGCTGTCAAGTTTCATTCGGAAGTTGGGTTTCATCGCCATTAGATACAAAGAATTCGAGCCGGCCGGTCCCGATGATTTTTTTGAGAAAGACAAGGTACACCTCACGGAAATGGGGCTGGAGTTAGTTATGTTGGAGTTTAGCGCTGTTCGGGCCTTGGCTTTGATGGAAAGCAAGGTGGGATTGCAGTCTCGGGAGGAGTCCCTCGCGTGCTCTGTGGCGGGAGGTGAGTTGCCCGGCCCACTGGCCTAAGTGGGCGTGGCCCTACCTCACAGGGCGTGCTTAAGATAAGCATTGGGGCTTTGGGCAGGGCCCAAGGCGTGAGGTCACTGTCCGTGGCCGGGCTCCTCCCCCTATATTTTAATATGTTAATATGGATAATATGTGCAAGTTTTACGTTATGTTAATTGGTTAAATTATAATAAAGCTGTGGTCCGTGTTTTCTCCCAAACAATCGGTGTGGTGTCAATCATTTTAAGATAAGCCTAAATGGATCATGCTTGGGTCATGTCACTGTTGTGCCATATTTTCTCCACTTGATGATGACTGTCTTCACTGTGTTACATGGTATATCTAATGCCTTGGAAATTCTTTTGTACCCTTCTCCTGACTGATACCTTTTAACAATGAGATCCCTCTGATGCTTTGGAAGCTCTCTGTGAACCATGGCTTTTGCTGTGGGATGCGACTAAGAAAATTTCAGGAAAGACCAACTAAAGCAGCTGAACTTTATTTGGGGTTAATCAGAGGCACTTTAAATGATGGCAGGTGTATGCTGACTCCTATTTAACACGATTTGGAATGTGATTGCTTAATTCTAAACACAGCTACATCCCCAGTTATAAGAGGGTGTGCAGACTTATGCAACCACATTATTTTTATTTTTTATTTTTCTTCTCTCCACCTAAAATATTTCAGTTTGTTTTTCAATTGAGTTGTACAGTTTATGGGTCACATTAAAGGTGGAAAAAGTTCTGAAATGACTTATCTTTGTCTAATTTTTTTACAGAAACCTGACATTTTAACAGGGGTGTGTAGACTTTTTATATCTACTGTAAAATCTTCATAATCAAAATAATATATGTCACTGTATATACCATGTGTATACTGTGTGTATATATATACATATTATAATATGATATATATTAATTATAATATATAAATACAATTTGACCCAGGAAGAGTCAAAAATATTTTTTGCATCAGTAATAACAGATAGCCAAGAGCGCGGTGAAGACAAAGAGCCCAATTAAATTGCAAGACTGCATCTCTCAAGATACAGGCCATATGTCTGCGGGCGTGCTGCGGGCTCCCGTTCTTCCCTGATTCCGATGCCTATTCAGTTGAACAAGCCCGCAAGTTACTAGCAGTTCAGGGAGGGAATATGATCAATTAAGCATGAACTTAAGCTCCCATTTCGAAAACAATCAATAGAAATGAGACCGTCATCATTACTGCAGTAAAACATTGAGGTTACATGTCAATCAATTAGGTTTGGGGTCCGATATGCGATGAGACTCGCAAACCCACAAAATAATAAAAATTAATGCCAATACGGTTCTAGTCCATATGGGTGGCCTAATATGTATTAACTCATTGACTCCTGAGATCAATATAACCTTGAAATAACATAGAGAAAAATATTGCCAATATAGCCAATTTGCGAGCTTGAGACTGTTGTACAATTAATTCTAATGTATTTCATCGCTTTCCCCGTCATTTACAGTGCAGTATTGATTTTTTAGTTGCATTTACAGTGCTACGGACAGGGCTTAAACCCCCTTGCGGGTCCTCTCTAGTACTCGTAGGATTTTCTCCTACATTTGCTGTTTACGGGTGTGAAAACATTTGCGGGCTTGAGGAACTGTAGCAATTGAATAGATATTTGTGATTTTAGCAATTGTAACTCTTGCAGACAGGAAAGATCAAAGGCTTCGGGAGGCTGAAAGTTTAACAACCGCAAGTT
This sequence comes from Discoglossus pictus, assembly GCA_027410445.1. Taxonomy (NCBI): domain Eukaryota; kingdom Metazoa; phylum Chordata; class Amphibia; order Anura; family Alytidae; genus Discoglossus; species Discoglossus pictus. Next base: position 499,907,992 of record CM050163.1, on the reverse strand, counting down.
TTTTTTAAGGCCGAAACAAGAAACCTTTTGGAGCCCGCAAAAGGTCGCCAATTGAATAGCAAATTAACTTGCGACCTCACTTACGGGCTCCAGTAACTTACGATTGCTCAATTGAATCAGGCTCAATGAGAGCAGTTTTTCCCAGCACTTGGGACTGCATTGGCCAGTTAACCCATTAGTGACCTGTTTAGGTGATTCCAGCAATTAATGCTCTGCACAAATGTATTGGTTAAGGGTTAACTTTTTGAAAAATGTTGTTTACTACACAAAGCTGTAGCTGCGGGTCTAGAAGGGGGCAGTCAGTGACACATGTAAACACAGATTTTATTTTATTTGATTCCTCAAAGAAAAAATGCATGCATTTCAACATACTTTTAGGAGATCTTTACTGTGATGTGTTCCAACTGGTGCTGAATTAAGTGTCCCTTTAATTAAGCCTAGCCAACTGCACAGAAAACGACAAAGGCTACTGCATGGAAGACAACAGACAACATGCCTCATGGCCTAATCAGGTGAACAACACAAAGATATCTCAATAACCAGATATTATAATCTTCTTTTGTGGGTAAATGAGGAAGGCTAACTGCAAACTTCAATGTTCATTTACTGTTGGAAAATGCAATGTTGTAATAGCATTCAAGTGATAAAGTACTTGGTATTACCTACAATTTTACATTTTACCATACTTTGAACCACCACTATGTCACTTTACAGAAATGTCCCAGGGCATAGAAGAACTTGTATTTCAACATGAAAAACAAATGCAATGGACTTGGCTCTTTCATATTGGAATAAAAGGCCTATTCTTACTGATTTCGCCCCTTGAATTAGCAAAAGAAAAGTTACCTATAATAGTAATTTGGGAAAGACTGATTTTGCAGAAAGCTTTTTTTTCAGACTATTCAGCACAAAACACTTCTCTGTGGGTACTTGTGAGAGAATGTTTGGGCAAAAGTAGCTAAAACTTGGATTTATTCTCTCTCCGTCTCATTACTGGACTGTTCTTATTGTGTAGCTATTCAGAAATCTAATTTGCTTTACCAACAAAGCCCCTGTTTTGTAAGGATTTGAGTTTAAAAGATGGTGTGATTGTGTGATCCTTTATCTGCACACATTAAATGATTTATTAAAGAGCAGTAACAGTTTAATTTATGTTTAACACATCTATTTATACTGGGGAAATAAATAATTCAGGTTCAATGCAGAATTAAGATTTCTTTTTGTTGTATATTGAGTTTTACAGCACGTTAAAGTAATGTGTAACTTCAGGGAGCGGTGGAGCTGTGAAACTTGGATGCATTTAGAACTAGGCTTTGATCTAAGCTTTTATTACAAGACTCACTAAAGACAGTTTTAGCTTAGAAAGGGCTTTTACTTTAATGTTAGTGTCATAATACACTAGTTGTTGAGGTCCAACCTACGGCTCTCTGCCATAATCTCTTTGCTCCTGCACTCCACTCTACGACTGCTTAGGGGAGCCATGTATAGATGAGCCATAATATGGCAACAAATTAACACAGATAAGAGCAAAGGCTTGGGGCCTCATTCAATTGCGATTTGGCCAATTGAATAGGGCTCTAAATAAGCACATAGCATATTTTTTTTAAAGAAGTTTTTAGTTAGTGAAAATCTTGCTTTTGGATAGATGCTTACTAACTAAAAACTTATTTAAAAAATATATGTTATGTGCTTATTTAGACCCCTATTTAATTGGCCAAGTTACAATTGAATGAGGGCCTTGGTGTCTGGATGACATAGGTAAACATTTCAAGTATCAGTGGAATTTTTTTATAAGAAAATAACATTACATTGATAAAGTTCTTGCTACTAATTACAGATTTTAAATATACAATATTTGAAACCTGTGCTGTTTTCTTGTAATGAATAACTGGTAAAGCAATGGTTACAGATCATCTTAAAGGTATATGGAAGTTTCATGGATTATGAATGCATCTGATAGAGGAGAATCAGTAGTTTAAACAAAATATTTTTGCATGAAAAAAACATAAAATAACCTTACCCTAAATTTTGAAAAAATTCTTCAGTTTTATGTCAGTCGATTTTAAGATAGAATGCCGCTGACAATGCATGCTAAATTAGCATAAAATTCATAATTCGTTGTGGCCAATCAGAGGCAACATTGTAGCAGTATGATGATTCAGTTTCCGCCGCGAAGCATCATGGGATTTGTATGTTAGCAACTCTGGGGTGTAAAAATAAATCTATATGTGTATAAAATGACTCGATGTAATGTGTGTTTCTGATATAAGCAGCATGTTTTAGATTTGAAAAAGGTAAAAACAGGGAAACAATTATTTACCTTTAATTTCTGGGGAAACTGACCACTTTGCTAATTGAGTGCAGATCATTTACGCTGTATAATTAAGTGTGTAGCACAAAACACAGGACTAAAATGAATTGTCCCATGGATGTTACGGAATAACATTGTACTAAATACAATGTCAAGCAGAGTTCACTTTGACTTGACATTTCCTGGCTCAGTGTGTTTTGGGCACTGAGCCATGTTTTTCCTTATTAATGAATTCCATAGTGGCAAGCGGTCTTGTTTCAGTGTCTGAGTGTGATCCCTTGTATGCCAGAAACATCAGCTGCCAAATACAAAAAAAAAATGTCCTCTTCTTATTCACTTGCTTCATCCAAAGAAAATATATCATGGATTCTTATTACCACCTTAAGGTGCATTTAAATTACACTCACATTGCAATGTGTCATATTGACCCACACTATCTGCAGTAATCTGGAACAATGTGACAGCTGATAAAAGACTTCCAGTAACTTCTGCTTGTGGTCAGCTTGATGGTATTTTTTTTAAAGACTTGTGTATATGTTTTTTTTATTGAATATCTTGCTGGGACCTTTCCTATTATCCACCTGCCAGCACAGCGGCGTGTAGCAGCCTGCAGGTGGACCGCCACCGTGCTCCATGGTCTTTGCTGAATTTGTTCTCATGGTTAGGGTTGGGCTTTAGGGATTAGGGTTAGGGTAGGGTTGGGCTTTAGGGATTAGGGTTAGGGTATTGGCAGATAACACGTTTGCCACTATTTTACAATGTGTTATCTGCCACTACGCTAACCCTAATCCCTAACCCTAACCCCAAGAACAAATTTAACAAAGACCACAGTGCACGGCTGCATGCCAACTGCTGGCTGCTGCACTCCGATGCACTGGAGGGTAGACAAGAAGAAAGACCCTCTTGCTGATTTGACAATGACTCTTTGAGTTGCCGTACATTCTGCCATTGTATGCCTGAACCACACAGGGGCAAGAGAGTCTAAAAGGAACAGTGCAAGTACATTCAAATTCAGAGTACACTATTAAAGAGGCATGGAAATGTGTAATAGTATATATTATTTTTTCAAATGAAGGTCCCAGAGCTCAAAAGGGATCCAGCCCTGGAAATGCACTATCATCAGCATGAAATGTCTCCCTTCCTGGCAGTTGGGACAGTTTTTTTTTTTTTTTTGCGCTGTGCATTTGTTTCCGACTCTCGGTGACCTCATGGAACGTAACACACCATGCACATTTTTTTGTCCATGGTTATGCTGATCCACTTGGTATTCATGGCAGAGAGATAATGGACTTCCTTTTCCAGTGGGTCACAGCATACAGCGCCTAATATTCCTAGGTGGTTTCCCATCCAAGTACTGACCAGGCCCAACCTTCAGGGTGGTTTGACCTCTTGGGTCCCTGACTAGAATCAATCCCAGGTTACAGCAATAAAAGCACTTTATCCTAACCACAGAACCACCATGGAACCCATAGCCTTCCACTATCCCTGGTAACCAATTTCTATTCCTTGTATGCGTAATCATATTTTATGGGATATTGAAACATAAGCCTGCATTTATAAAATGATTAGGATTTCTATATTCTATATTTCTTATTTTGCAATTAATCTGAATAAGGATACTATATAACTATTTGGGCAGCAGTCTGCTTCCAATAAGTAGAACTGTAATGAAAACTGAGATTAATTTGGGTTGACCTCCGCTAACCATAACACTGTGTATATCCATATGGCAGATATCTAACTGGTTCCAGCAATAGGAAAATAGGATTTACATTATATACATCTGGAATAGGCAAGTTTTTATACATGTCTGCAGGTGCAAGGTTGCTATAAACCATTGTCTGTGTCCAAATGCAGTAAAGAAAATATCTAGCACAGCAACATGTACTGTACACTAAAATATATATATTTTATCTTCATGGTTTTGTTATTGCTGAGCCCTTTACATGTGTCCAACTCTCGCTAACCATATGGAAGAGGTATACCAAGCACTGTCTGTGTTGTGCTTATCCATATGGTTTTCTTGGCAAAGATACTTGAGTGGGTTGCCAGTTCCTTCTCCAGTGAACCGCAATTTGTCAGACCTCTCTGCTATGACCTGCCCATCTTGGGTGACCCTACATGGTAAAGCTCACAGCTTCACTGAGGTACACAAGCTCCTTCACCACGACAAGGTAGCGATTCAAAGGGGGGATCTTCATGGTACACTTACCTTAATTTTCAATAAGTCTGTGAATTACTTGGCTTCAAGTTTATGTTTGACTAACCATGTTTCTCTACAATAAATAACTTCTTAAATGTTCATTGTTTGCGTGACTACTTTATGCTAATGTGCAGCTTAGAGTTCTTGAGGGTGAGAGATAACATGGATTCACATTACTTTGGCCACCACAGAGACATACAAACTGCCCATAAAACAGCTAATTAGTATTAATAAGCCATTCACCTGCATAATAATGCCAAACAAGCAATAATAAATATCTGTGAACTGATATAGTTTAGAAAAATGGCATGTACAATATATAGACAGTTTTTCAGGTTATTTAAGGATAAAAGAGGCTCTTTAAAAACATTTAAATTATTTAATTGTGTAGTAATTCAAAAGAATATATCTTATATATAGACTACCATGGCCTTTTGGGTATAGGAACCATCCATTTTTAAGCCTTTATCCAACTTCACCAGGGAAGAGATGTGTGTTGTCTGTGGAAATCCAAAGGGAAATTTAAAGCCCAACACTGAGTGTGCCAGAAATAGATGGTAGTGTGTGTATTAGCTCGTTCTCTAATGTAGTTGTTTAGTCGCTCAGTTGTGTCCAACTGTCACTGCCCCTCTGAGCTCCATCAAGCTTATGGCTTCAATAACTTCATCTATTTACCTCTGCCTTTGTGGTCCCTTTTTCACGAGGAGCACCGCAAGCGGAAGGGGCTCATTAAGAAGCCCTGCAGGCGCTCAGTGTGGGGCTTGCGATGATCACTGAAGGTGATCAGTGCAAAACAGGAAACTTGAAGTACAAGGCTCGCAATGAGCGCCAAAGGTGCTCAGAGGACCAAACACCTCACATTGTGTGGTAAACAGCATTGCCAGCCTTACAATTTTAATCCTGTCATTTTTGACAGGCAATTTCCTAGTATATATATATATATATAGCAAGAGAGAGAGAGATAATACACCACTTCTATCTATCTCTACATTTTCATTCACCATCAGGCAGTCACTTCTGCAGATGCTCAGCCAATTTCACTGGGCCTCATACCATCCATTTCAGCAGAAGCGCTCACCGACTGACATTTCCCCAGTTCTAGTTACCATTAGGGCTGAATTGTTACTTCTGTGCCGGCTCAGCCATTGTTGCTAGGCCTCATATCATCCATTTGAGCAGAAGCACCCACCAACTGACATTTCTCCCAGTTCCATTTGCCATCAGGACTGAGCAGTCACTTCTGCAGATGCTCACCCAATGTCAATGGGCCTCATACCATCCATTTCAGCAGAAGCACTCACCGACTGACATTTCTCCCAGTTCCATTTACCATCAGGACTGAGCAGTCACTTCTGCAGATGCTCACCCAATGTCAATGGGTCTCATACCATCAATTTCAGCAGAAGCACTCACCGACTGACATTTCTCCCAGTTCCAATTACCATCAGGGCTGAATTGTTAATTCTGCTGGGCTCAACCATTGCTGCTAGGCCTCATATCATCCGTTTCAGCAGAAGCACCCAACAACTGACATTTCTCCAATTTCCATTCACCTTGGTTTCTTTTGCCTCTTGATCTAGAAGCTCCCACATCACAACTCTTCAGCCTCTGAAGTAATATAACATGCCCTCCCACCTATGATTTGTGTTAATTTATAGTGCAGGTTTAGCACTATCACCTCCATTTTCAGAGCTGATACACCCACAGACTTAATCACAAATTAACCCTCTATTCTCTTTTCAATTTCTTGGCAAGTCATTTTTCTTCCTTTTCATTTATTCACCTTTTCCAAAGCTTAACAATATAACTACAATGTAACTACAAATAGTTAATTTAAAGGACTACTGCTATGTAGTTTTTTAAGTTATACTGCCAGTTTCCTATTATAAAAAAATAACTTAAGTTTCAACTTTATTCAAAGTGACTCCATCTGCTGGTCTTCGTGCACAATGTCCCACCAGGCTCTGTGAGTAAGCCCAGAATCAGCTCTGTGCACTGCCATTCACACACCCACAATTTAAATATAATCCTCCTAGAGTGACTCAGTAGCAAAGGAGGACAAGCACTGCTTGATCACAGCTGCAAATTGAGTCACAGGGAATAAAAATGAAAAGTTGTAAAAATAAGTAATGTTCATTTTTTTTAAGAATATGATTAATTCTGATTCTCTAGCATAATGCTTACAGAAGCAGTATGCCTTAAAAAAATGAGTCAACATAAATCTATTCATCTTTTTTTTTTTTTTTTTTATGAAAATATCCTTGGCAGCAAATGGCTTAACACTATCTATATGTCTAGAATAAAACTAGATTGAACATAGTTGATGTATGTTACAGACTGAACATAGAGAGTGTGATACGTGTAATTCTTCATACAAACCATTTAGATGTGAGCGATGCCAATCTTGAGTCAAATGAATGACTTCATCCACCCCCAGCACCCAATTATTCTTTGTCTTTTATAAATAACTAGAGACGTATTTTTGGAGGCCCTGTCTCTCCGGAGTTTGCAGTAATGAGATGTATGTCAGTTTCTTACTTGGAAATAACTTATAGCACAAATCTAATACTGTCAGGATCTGCAGAGAACAGACTAAATTGTACGAAATCCAAGCAGCACGACCACTTATTAAATCTGACACTTCATTGTTGTTGTCAATGCTAAAAATCCTGCTGACTTTTCCAGGTGCCAGTATAAGAGATCATGATTCAGACTTACAAAAGCATATAACCAATGAAACTATGCTCTACAGTACTTTGTTCCAAGAATGTCTATTTTATTTTATGACATTTAACTGGATGCCCAATTCCCACAGCTTAATGTTCTGTGACCAGGAACAAAATCTGAAGAAAATGAAGTGTATACTGCCATTACTTAAAAATGTCTATGAAAATAGTTAATATATATAATTTTTTGAGGACACATAGCAGAATTGTTCTAATATTGATTTTGGAGGGGTAGCTTAGCCATTTTGATGAATCAAAGGACTAAAACTAGCATATATATATATATATATATATATATATATATATATATATATATATATATATATATTTATATTTATAATATGTTTTAATTACTTCAATTGATAATGGGCAAAATGTATATTTTTTTCAAATAAAAAATAAATACATTATTTAATGTATAACTATTTTATTAAATGTTGCTTTAGTGGAGCTGCAATTTACTTTTGTTCCTTATAAGATCATTCACATTTGAGGAACCTTTATACGTAGATAACATCTCAGGCTAGTCCTTCAGGAATACTGTCACACTAAAATCAAACTTAATCAGATTAAATGTAAATGCAACTCCCAGTAAGAAATAAACCTTCTTCAGGCTCCAGTCAGCAAGGAGTGTTCTAAATATTCAAAATGGACGAACCTGGTTTACAAAGCAGCTAATATTCTTACAGCCCTATTAAATTCCCCTAACGTGAAAACCTGTAGCCCGTAACGGAGCCCGCTAGACTTAGACCTATTAAATTGGCCTCTTAAAGCTACCTGCAAACGATCTGCGGGTTACAGGCGGAAAAACCCTACGGGATGTCGAAACCGGAACTCCGTCTCAGATAAGCCTTTGATCTGTCAAGCCTGTAACTTTTACGTTCGAAAATTGCCACGAATCCCCAACGACGCACTGGCGTTCAACCCGTAACCTGCAAATTGAGGCAAAAATATTACGGCCTCCAAATACGAACCACAAAGGGTTTACAGACAAGCTCTCCACACTGTAAACGATAATATAAACACACCAGTGGACTTTAAAATATGGAGAAGCATGGAAAGGCATTACAACTACTTGCACAACAATCCCCAAATAAAAAAAATGCATAATGATTATTTCATCATATGTTGGAATGGTCATGCATATGCCAATATGAAAAGCCATGCTGCAACATGCATAAAGCAATTAAAGAGACACTACCTGATTAAATAGCAACACAAAAACATGAAACTGATGCCATATTAACCCTTTCTCACTCACAGAGGCTCTAATGTGTACCCTGGAATATTTATATATAATTGCATATACATCTCGCTCATTACATCTACATTGGGAAAACAAATAGTGGCCAAATTACACTTCCATATCATATATCAAGTACATGGGGAACATTTTATTATATAATGTTCAGTCATTCAGTCGTGTCCGACTCTCTGTGACCCTATGGGCTGCAACACATGTAGCTAGGTCTCTGTGCTGTTTCACACGTTTTGCATGCCAAAGATACTGGAGTGGGTTACCAGTTCCTTCTCTAGTGGACTGTGATTTGTCTGACCTCTCTGTTATGACCTGCCCACCTACAGTGGTCCTACATGGTATAGCTCACAGCTTCATTGAGGTACACAAGCCCATTCACCACCACCACTTAGCAATTCACAAGGGGACCAGGAGAACATACACCACACTAATGTAAATTGATGAATAGCAAAACATAATGGGAGATCACCAAAAGGGGAATGGGTATACATCTTGACACATGGCCACCAGCAATGGTGTGGGACTTTCCAGGATGGGCGTAGCGGAGATTATCGCTGATGGAGATGAGTTGGCTGTTGATCCACGTGGCTCCTCATAGTCTCCATGTGTTTTTTGTGGCCCTTCCTGATTGGTTAGAGTAGATTAGTGTGGTGTATGTTCCCCTGGTCTTATTCAGCATTGCTAAGTGGTGGTGGTGAAGGGGCTTGTGTACTTCAATGAAGCTGGGAGCTCTAGGGGGACAGGTCATAGCAGAGAGGTCAGGCAAATCATAGTCCACTAGAGAAGGAACTGGCAACCCACTCCAGTATCACCTGTCATATTGTTATCAGGCCTTTAGGGGAATGTTGATACTCCACAATATCACAAATTGGACTTTGCATGTGTATTAACCCTTTATTATTATCATATATGATATATATTATTATATGATATCTAATTCTATTATTACTATTATTATTACATGTATTGATCTATTGCATAGTAACTAGTACTCATTAGTTTACATATATAGGAATGTGACACATATGTGATGTATGTGGACGATCCATAACCCCAATCATTGACAACATACTGACACGGTTAGACCTAAGATTTGGGTGACTCAGACCAATGGACCTTCTTTGCGGATGCAAGAGCATAAGTCCCAGTTTAAGGTAGTGTGCGCTGGGAAACCTGGAAGGAAGTCAGAAACGATCTCCTCTGCCAGCATATGCCCTTGGGTCAATAATACACCTGCACACAAAGTCTTGATGAAAATTATGAACCATGTTTTATTTTAGAACAGCATATTTAACCACATCACACAAGAATGGGGGAAGTGGCTACCGTTAGCCAGCCCCAAATGACGTCTGGCCAATCATGAAGGGGAACTGTGTGTGAACCAATAGTCCCCTCCCAGGTCCGCCCACTAGGCGAGGCCAACTAATTAATTTGGGTTTTGACTCTCCAGGGCAAAGCATGTCTTTTACTCTCCTGTGCCCATGCTATGAAGGCTGAGAAGCCTTCAGGCCATCCCATTGTTTCTGGGTGCCTGCCTGTCTGCTCTCCAGCTGTGAGCTTTCCATTGTTAGTTCTATGCTGGATACTTAGCTAATGGGATTAACAGGCCTTTGGGAACAAAGGAAGCGTGGCTGTATTCAATGGCTTCCCCTCTACAATATAATGACATACTAATATAATACCATACATTCATATTTACAAATACAACACACAATGTTTCACACACATAGAACCAACACATCCCACCAGCTCCCTCACATGACACCCATTACAATGAGCCTAAACATGGAAGGGATGGGGATATGCTAAGGGGTAAACTTATAATACTTTATCCCCTAGACCACAACACAACAATATATCCATAACAAGTGGGCCCCAAACCTTTTGTTCCTCCCCATGGCAACAGCATGTGGAAGACCACCCAGCCCAAAATGGCCACCGCTGCCAGTCACAAAATGGCCCCAGCATAGTTCACACCAAATCCAATATGTCCACAGGCTGATTCATGACACATAGCACTTACAACTTGTCTAGATCTTCTCAATGAAACACATGATTCAATCTCTGGACTGTGTAATTCAATCCAGTTCCACACATACAGTGTGGTGACAAAACAAAAATCTGAAAAAGTGGTCAACTAAAAAAGGCGGAGGAGGATAAAAATAAATAATCAACATGCATGTACAGTTGTTACAGTTACAGTTAAATACTGTAACTGTAACAATATACTAACTCACCTGATTCCCATCTGCAAGCATTACTAACTATTAGCTAGGTCTCGGGATAATCAGCAATATGGGAAAATACCAATTAATACGGAGAGGGCACAAAGGTCAGCAGCCAGATTCACTGTTGCTTACATCAGACCCAAGGATCTGTTCTCAGACTGATATTGAGTTGAGGATCACATGCTTCACTAGTGCATATATTAATGCTGGCTGTCATTAACATGCCATTGTGAGACTTTGCAAGTCCACCGCCATAGCGGTATTAGTCGACATTTAAGCTAACAACAATCATGTTTTAGATATCTGGCTATATGATAGCTTTAAGATTGTGGGAGCCAAATGGGAAGGGGGGGGGGGGGGGGTTGGGGGCTGTCATTGAAGAAATGTCTCTCTGAGAGGCACTGTTAAAACCTTACACCTAATACATTTCCTTCACAATGCTTGTAGATGCAGAAGATGACTTCATGGACCTGAATTGTACATAACAAAACAAAACAAAGAAAATAACACCTACAAAATAAGGTCTTAAAAAAAGATTGGACTGCAGCATCTCTTCTCAACAGCATTCCTCAGTGACCATCACTTGGTGACATGTTCAACAGAACCCTATGTGTCCACAGAGAAGGGGATCATGAACAATGTGATCGGAGGTAGCAATCTGCACAAAAAATATCATCATCATCACATAGGTCAAGATCCCAAATGGCTGTAGTCTCCCTGGTGGTGGTGCTCGTGCTTGAAGGGGGAGGGGGGCAGGTGGAGGCAACCCATCGGGAGGCAGCGGCACCTGCAGTGGTGGAACCATGATGGGAAAAGAGGAGGGGCTGGGCTGCGGGTGGCTGGGGGATGCCTTCAGGGTGGAGGAGGTCGGGCTGGGGACCAGAACGCGTTGCATGGCTTCTGCGGTGACCCACTGGAATGCACTCTGGTCCACCCCCATCCTGAGCAGCCCGGCCAAGTAGGATTCAGTCATCAGGCGGTGCCTCCTCTCCTCCCTGTTGTGCCTGGCCATGCTGCGCATGACCTCCGCATGAATTGCGGAGATACTGGCCTGGATCCCATGAAGACACTCAATATAGCTTACAGTCACATTCTTCTCCTCTTTGGCCATCATCCTCCTCACCGTGGTCCTGACATTGTCAAAACGGTGCTTGACTAACCTCACATCCCTTGGCGCTGTGCACACTGCTGCAACCTCAGCCACTACCTCCTTCCATGCCGGACCCCTAGGCCCTGATCTGACTTCACCTCCCCTTGCAAGGATCATGAACAGCCACGGATGGCACCAAGGAGGACCATAGTCTCCTGGTGAATGTAATTGTTGGCCCTGTGTTTGCCCTTAGCCTCTTGACCTCCCAACTGTGGATGGGGATCCTTACCTCCCTGACCTGTCCCTCCCTTGAACTATCACCCCCTGGGATCAGGTCCCTCTCCCTCTGTCCCTCTTCTAAGTGTGCCTGGTGCTAGGGCCACCCTGCCACCACCCACCTCCTCCTCTACACTCTCCATTCCCAAGCTCCTCCTCCTCCTGCTCCCCCTACTCCTGCTCCCCCTCTTCCTCCTCCTGCTCCTCCTCTGCCACCTCTTCTCATCCACCACTCCCAACCTCCTCCTCCTCTTCACCACTCCTCTACTCCTCTCCACCACTTCTCTTCTCCACTCTTCCACTACTCCCCAGGGACACCTCTCTCTTCTCTCTCTTCTCCTCGCCTCTCCTCTTCTCCTCCTCTCCATACCTCCACACCTCTCCCCTCCTCTCTCCTCCCTCCATTTCAATCCCCCAAAAATATTACGATAAATAAAAATAAGTGTTACTGTAAATATATGATGAAAACAAAATGTGTGTATTATGTGTATTTAATACCTGTTGGGGGATGGGGTGTGGGAGATGGGATGGGTTGTGTGTGACCTAGCTCTATGTGTCTCTATTTGCATTTTTTTAATTATGTATATTGCAATTATGTGTAATCTGTAAATATGTATAATCAAGGAATAAGTGTAAAATTGTAAATAGTATAATAGAAATAAACAAAACCTCAAATTACTGCTCTCAAAATACTCCTACTCTCTATCTATCTATAACCAACCTCCAAAAAAATACAACACAGTCAACGCATGGGCGGGTGGACCGCAAATTTATAATCTCCTTCTGTCAATCATCTGCAGCTAGACCTCTTTCTATTGGCTGAGAGGCCTGTGTCGCACTACTTTATACAGCGATTTGATCGTAACGGCCGATTGCATCTTGGCCAGTCCCTTGACTGCTTGGGTGCCCGGAAAGGGTTTATGGGCTTGCGTCTACAGCCCGTTGGTCATGGCATGTTTGACTGTAATAACTCTGTAACTATGCAAAATGTCAAGCCCTCCGGCTTTGCGGGTGTACCGTTACTACTACGGGCTTGGAATGTAATATGGCTTTTAGTTTAATTTATAATTAACAAATTAAAGTGGTCCTTTAAAGACATGTTCTGTGAATGTTTGTGAAGAGCTTGTTTCAAGCATTAGAAGCATTTTAGTGAACAGAAAATGATTGCCCAGCCAAAAGAGAACAGGGGCCATGTCTTGGACTGTCTTGAGACATGTGGCACATTCTGAGTCCTAGATGTAATCCCATACCAGAAGAGATGGTGGTGGAACTACTGCTGGTGCAGGAGATGCAAAACAACAGTGACCACTGCAAGATAGGGGCCCTCTGTTAACTGGAGTAAAGTTGTTCTCTTAATTATTAGAAGAGAGGGGCAAATAATTACTTTTATAGAAAAGTGATCTGATCATGCAAGTGGTGCGTTATCTCCCTAGATATATATTTGACTTTTTATTGATCCAAACAATAACCTTCCTTTGTAGAGATAATGTGCAAAATGGGTCCCCAAATTATATTGCACTGAGGTCCTCCATTCACTAGTTCCGTCAATGAGAAAATAAAAAAAATTTGGGTACCTATCATTCATTTATTTTCAAGTGTATATATGATCAGCTTGGAAATGGGTAATTAATCAGTATCTTACAGAGATTGCCATTAAGGTGTTTTTTTCTCTTTTTTTTTAAATAAGATTTTTATTATTTTTTCAAACAACAGAAGTACACAAAACAAAACAGACAAGACTATGCCTGATAATTTAAACAAAAGTATAATACATTATTATACAATAACAAAGAGAGAGAAAAAACAAACAAAAAAAAAACAGATATAGCCTCATTCACACCACATTCATAACCTATACTAGTACCCAGATGAGGGTCAAAAGAATCTCATCTAAACTTGATTTGTTTAAGCATTCAAGATTCTATGCATTTAAGCATTCAAGATTTTAACTAGGAGGGTTGGGTTGTTTCCATCTGCTAATAATGGCAGATTTGACTGTGGAACAAATCTGAATAATTAACGCAAGTTCTCTGGTTTTAAGGTTTTAAGGTGCTTAATACATCAGCAATACCCTTGTGGTCCCTTCAAAGTGTGGTACCTCATCCATCTGCACGGTCTGACCCACCTGGGACTGGGTGTAAAGAGGGGAGCTTTAAATGAAGGAAATATACATTTAGGGTTTGGAGGGCAAAGCTGATAGTGGTATAGTAGTAAAGTGGTAAAATGAATAGTGTATTTACTGCATAGCTCATATGTGTCACATATAAATTATATGTAATGTATGATTATTTTGTAACAGCACCTACCTCACCTAATCCCCTGTGTCTAGGGAGGAAGCATCCTCACCCTCTCTTCCTCATAATCTTATAAGATCTCAGGAGCCTCGGCTGTCACTCAAAACAAGCAGCCAAATGGAACAGGTGCTAGGGAAAGCAGAGGAGGAAGAGGATGCGTCTTCCCACCAAACACCACGGATTTGGTGCTTACTTCACTTACAAAATAAGAAAGGTAGCTGCTGTTACACAATAATCATAGATCTCATACAATTTCTATGTAAAAAATGTACAGACATTCAATTTTATTTTTACATTTAGTTGGAAACTGCAAGTGGATTTTTATGTAAGTAATTTGCCAATTAAAGCGTTACATGAACTTTTATATCCTTTACAAAAAATTGTCTGGTCATGTATTCCAGGGGAATTCAACTGCAGCCCTCAAAACACCAGACACATTTTCAGATATCTTTACATGAGCACAATCACAGCTGTAAATATAACTATGGCTTCCATGTAAATAAGGTGTTCTAAGTGAGGGCACTGCCGTAAATCGTAAAGCTTTTTTTCCATAAGTTCTACACTAAAATATTTTGCACTCAGCCCAAAACTGTAAATCCTGCCTTAGCCACAACAGATTTCTGTGTATCGAGTAACCGAATCACGCTTTACAGATGAGACAGTGCTCTAGAAGCCAATAGGCCTTAACAATTGCACTAACTGCTGCAGCAGTGAAACATTAGATATATATATATATATATATATATATATATATATATATATATATAAAGTAATTGTTTTTTATTTATTAATATATTTTGATATTAAAAAGATGTGACAATTGCATCTATAGCTTCAATAAAGAATGTGTTTATTTTGTGTTAAAATATGGTCTTTGGTACATGTGAATCTTTCTTCTGATTTTTTTCAGTTACGGCAGTGGCCTGATTAACGAGTGACCTATCAAGTCTTATTAGCATAGGGAGTAACTCGTAATTTATTTTCAGGCAAAAAATCAATGGAAAGGATTGCTGTAAATCATAGTTACGACTCACCACAAAAACTTGTAGCAGTTCTATCGCAATTTTTACTGGAGAGGCGAATAACATAGCTAGGTAGCGTTTTCTGTGCTTTTACAGGACTCATAATTGCTTTTGCCAGGAATAGCATTGGGTCAGGGGTGTAGGAGCCAGAATAATTCTGGGGCGGATACAGCTCATTGTATACACAGGCGGTAAGATAACCTATTTATACATACATACATACAAACATAGAAAAATCTGGGGTGCATTTGTCACCCCCCCTTGCTCAGCTGAGGATATACTTAAAACTTCTACTGTTGATGGAGGTGTCTGGAGACGTGACTTTGAAAACCCCTAATGTAAGACTTGTACAGAAAACAAATTCATCTTTCCTCACCCAGGTTTCATAGCTCTCATGAATGTTGCTAGTTGAACTTACAACTACAGATCAGAAATTACCATAACTCTACATTGAAATAAAAACTATATAATAAAAATGACAAACAATAAGTTTCTGAGATTTTAATGAGTGTAAGCTTATGTGCGTATATACAGTTTGCCCTTTTGTTTACCTTGCTAATCATTTGGGAAGGAAATGCGGAAGCAGATTATTATTCAACTTTTTTTTTATAGTGTTTCCAAGTAAGCAAGAGAATACATTGCTATGTACATTTGCATTTGTAAAACAGTTCAGAAAAAAAGTTTCCAGTTAATAATCTCAAGATATACAATGTTCCCATATAAGAATTTGGACAGGGACATGCCAACAAATTCACAATTTGTTTCACTCTCCCAAAAATATTTTAACCTCTATTGGACACGCCTGCCATTATAATGCCCCTTTTGAGCATAGCATAGGTTGTATATGCATGAGTCCACAAGGAATGTAAATTACAATAGAATTTACTGGAGCATTACAATCTCCCAAGGGACGATTGTGGGTAACAGCCAACACAATGGTTGCCCACAATAAAGAGCAGTTGTATTCATTTTACCTTTATTTAATAATTTACTTTATAAATATAATTAGCTTATTATCTAATTTAGTGTTGCAAAAGTGTTTAGTTAAATGTAAGGCCAAAGCACAGCAGGGGTAGAGGCAGAAGAATAGCCACATAGTCCAATGGTTGGGGTGAGAACAGAAGAACAGGTCCAGTAAACAAGCTAAAGTCAGGGGCGTGGATATTAGCAGAAATTGTGATCCAAAGCCAATGTCAGAACCAAAACAAACAATAAAAAAACAGCAAAAAAAAAAAAACAGGAACACAGAGTTGCAGCACACAGCAAAACAACTGAGCACTGGGATCTGATTCTGGCTGCCTTAAGTAGCTCAAAGAGGAAATGGCAGGTGTGGGTAATCAGGACCTCTTAAGCAGCACAAGTACTCAGCTGAATGGGCCTCAGATTAGACATAAGGAGAACAACATTAGTCTACTTCATATGCAGGTCTGGGTGGCATGCTCTAAAGTTTGTTGAACTGTTAATGTACCATCCCCAGTTCAATCTGACCATGGCACAATATAGATATATATATATACATTTTAAATTGAAGCAGACAAACACTTTAGTTACAAGTACAGTATATGCATAATGTTTTAACTCAGATAAAAAGTATTTTTTTATATTTTCTATTATTGAAGTTATATTTCCTTAGTAAAGTTTATAATTGTATGTAATGGAAATTGGCTAAAATGTTTATTGAGGTATATATAAGTACTGAAAGCCATTGGTTCTCTAATGGGTGTAACAAGAGCATTTTATGCATGTATGAACTGCACATAGCAAGCGGGTTGTATCAGGTGAGGACCAGTATAGTCTTCATACATGATGTACAGAGTGTAGTTCACTTGCAGATATCCTATCAGTTCGGAAAGCTCTGTAATCACTATAATAGTTGTGGATCTGCGGGGCTGTTACGATTCTGGTAACGCACGTGCGAGCCTCGATTAGTGAGGCGAGCCGTTTGCGACCCATAGCCGTTGTGGCCCATAGCCGTTTGCGGCCCATTGCTGTTGACGCGGGACTTAAGCTGCAATGAGCGCTGAAGGTGTCATTGCACTGCGAGCCTTGCGAAGCGAAGCAAGCGAGCAGTTGAAGCACGTGGGACTTAGGCTGCAATGAGCACCAAAGGCACTCATTGCACTGTGAGCCTCATGCAGCGAGGGGAGCAGTTGAAGCACACCGGACTTAAGCTGCAGTGAGAGCTGAAGGCGTGAAGCGAGGAGAGCAGTTCTAGCATGCAGGACTTGGCCTCAACTGCAAAACAAACCAGTTGAAGCACGCAGGACTTACAATCCGAAGGACTTAGGACCGAAACCCGTACATACAGTGGGGGGAAAAGTATTTGATCCCCTGCTGATTTTGAATGTTTGTCCACTGACAAAGAAATTATCAGTCTATAATTTTTTTTTTTTTTTTAACATTCAGTTTTATTAGGCAAGGGTGTGATACATTACAAACATTAAACCATCATTTCCGGAAAATACTCCAATCATATAAACAATTTCTTCATGTTCTTTGTATCCTGCAAAGCTAGTCCTGACTTGTAATGGATCTACATGATAGAGTGCTATATATTTAGTACTTCCCCCGGGAAGCCATCTGCCCTTGCCTGTTTTTCAACCATTTTTTTCCATAATAGAAATAAACAATAACTGATTTAAAGAACTATTCCTTTCCGTTCCACTAGTTTGAAGCGTTTCTTACCTCCATCCACCTCCTCCGGTGCCACCTGTTCTCCCCCCCTCTACCATGGTTCAATGAGTTATTTTGCGTTCTAAAGATATGCTATCGGGTTCCAATAGCCACGAAGACCACACATCCATAAATCTAGGAATTGAATCTTCCAAGAGGTGTGTTATTCTTTCATTTATTAAAATATAATTTAATTTGTTTTTCACTGCCTGTATGCTCACATTTGAGGATTTCCACTGCCGAGCAACATGGCTTTTAGTAGCCAGCATCAAGTACTGTAGTAGCTTATTTTGATGGGATGTCAGTAGTGAGTTGGAGAGGCCTAAAAGGCCAATTTCAATAGATTCATGTATTTTGGTTTTAAACAGTTTTGAAGCTAACTCAAATACTTCTGCCCATAGTCCTATCAGTCTATAATTTTAACGGTAGGTGTATTTTAATAGTGAGAGACAGAATACCAAAACAAAAAAAAACAAGAAAAAAGCATGTAAAAAAAGTTATAAATTGACTTGCAGGTCAGTGAGGGGAATAAGTATTTGATCCCCTATTAATCAGCAACATTTCTGGCTCCCAGGTGTCTTTTATACAGGTAACGAGCTGAGATTAGGAGCACTCTCCTAAAGGGAGTGCTCCTAATCTCAGCTCGTTACCTGCATAAAAGACACCTGTCCACAAAAGCAATCAATCAATCAGATTCCAAACTCTCCACCATGGCCAAGACCAAAGAGCTGTCCAAGGATGTCAGGGAAAAGATTGTAGACCTACACAAGGCTGGAATCGGCTACAAGACCATCGCCAAGCAGCTTGGTGAGAAAGTGACAACAGTTGGTGCGATTATTCGCAAACTAAAGAAACACAAAATAACTGCCAATCTCCCTTGGTCTGGTGCTCCATGCAAGATCTCACCTTGTGGAGTTTCAATGATCATGAGAACGGTGAGGAATCAGTCCAGAACTACATGGGAGGCTCTTGTTAATGATCTCAAGGCAGCTGGGACCATAGTCACCA
Source organism: Discoglossus pictus (assembly GCA_027410445.1). Lineage (NCBI taxonomy): Eukaryota > Metazoa > Chordata > Amphibia > Anura > Alytidae > Discoglossus > Discoglossus pictus. The sequence continues at coordinate 499,888,903 of CM050163.1, read as the reverse complement.
AGAAAACAATTGGTAACACACTACGCAGTGAAGGACTGAAATCCTGCAGAGCACGCAAGGTCCCCTGCTCAAGAAAGCACATGTACAGGTCCATCTGAAGTTTGTCAATGAACATCTGAATGATTCAGAAGAGAACTGGGTGAAAGTGTTGTGGTCAAATAAGACCAAAATCAAGCTCTTTGGCATCAATTTAACTCACTGTGTTTGAAGGAGGAGGAATGCTGCCTATGACCCCAAGAACACCATCCCCCCCATAAAATATGGAGGTGGAAAGATTATGCTTTGGGGGTGTTTTACTGCTAAGGGGACAGGACAACTGCACCGCATCAAAGGGACGATGGACGGGGCCATGTACCGTCAAATCTTGGGTGAGAACCTCCTTCCCTCAGCCAGGACATTGGAAAGGGACGTGGATGAGTATTCCAGCATGACAATGACCCAAAAAACACAGCAAAGGAAACAAAGGAGTGGCTCAAGAAAAAGCACATTAAGGTCCTGGAGTGGCCTAGCCAGTCTCCTGACCTTAATCCCATAAAAAATCTGTGGAGGGAGCTGAAGGTTCGAGTTGCCAAACATCATCCTCGAAACCTTAATGACTTGGAGAGGATATGCAAAGAGGAGTGGGACAAAATCCCTCCTGAGACGGGTGCAACCCTGGTGGCCAACTACAAGAAATGTCTAACCTCTGTGATTGCCAAAAGGGGATTGCCACAAAGTACTAAGTCAAAGTGGTGAAATACTTATTTCCCTTACTGACCAAATCAACTTATAACTTTTTTGACATGCGTTTTTCTTGTTTTTTTGTTATTCAGTCTCTTACTGTTAAAATACATCTACCATTAAAATTATAGACTGATCATTTCTTTGTCAGCGGACAAACGGTCAAAATCAGCAGGGGATCAAATACTTTTTCCCTCCACTGTACACTGTGCGCCTCGCAAAAATCTGACTTTAACGGCCAAACTACGGAACTGGAGAGACCTCGAAAAAACAACAAATATGCGTCAAATTCACTTACACACTCACACAAAACACAATGGGAGAGCCAGGAAGCCTGTGAGTGAAGTTGCAAGTTAATTTGAGGTAAATTTGTCGTTTTGTCACGGTCAAAAATCGTCAAAAGCAATGAAAAACATGACTGCCGAAAAAAAGCAACAGGACAAAAACTAGCCGGAAGGGTGTAAAACTAGCCTGAAGGACGTACAAATTAGCCCTAAGCAGTAACACTTAACCAAAGCTTCATCCAAGCCACTAACATTTAAACCAAGGTAGTAACACTTAACCCAACCCCGTAACACTTAACCCAAGGCACTAACACAGCCAAAGACAGTAACACTTAAGCGCGAGGCCTATAAACTACACAGGTGGAGAGGCTTGCAATGAGCACCGAAGGTGATCATTGCAATGTAGGAAAGTTGCCCCTCGCAATGAGCGCCAAAGGTGCGCAGAGGGACCATAGCCTTGCATTGTGTGACAAACAGCATTGCTAGGCTTACAATTTTATTCCCGTCATTTTTGACGGGCAAGTTCCTAGTATAATATAATAATAATATTTTGTTGGTTCATTGAAAGGTATAACATACTATACCTGATTCTCCGGGATTAATACAACTGCCTGTACTCTCATAGCACATGTACGTATGGCTGTGATTATCACTATTTGTGAGTGTTCATTTTAAATGTTTTTTTAGAGTGATATTATTGTTCACGCAGTTTTTGCACCATAATTATACAAGTCAAAAAGTTGTGTGATCAAGTAAAAATATATACTGTACCATATAAACAATGTAAAGCAGGAGTTTTGAACCTATTACAGATCAATTTATGTCACCTTTCCAAGCAAGACACAAACCACCAAGTCTTTTGATTGAGAACACAGCCTGGAATTCAAACAATTTACATTTTGTCATTTAATCTGTGTTCTCTGCAATTCACAGTACCCGTCTCTTCTGAAATACCGTCTTCTTGAAGAAAGAGTTTGGCTATTTATAAACAAAACATTAATTAATAATAATGTTAAGATGTATATTACCAGTTAGATAAATTATGTTTCTTATATTCTGGCTTTTTGTTGAACTGTTACTCTTAAGATTGGATCTTTGATTATAAAATGTTGCAGAACTCTGGCCTAGGAACTTTTTACCAACAGGTTAATGACTATTTTTTCTTTTTACTGGCCAACCCTAAGATACAATATATTAGCTATATATACACAAATAAATATTACATACTGTCCAGTGGCAAAGCGAGAAAATGGAGGGTCCTGGTGCAAAAAAAGTTTTGGGCCCCCCTCTGGTGTTGAAAAATATGTTTTGCACTGGGCCCCACCAGAACCAACTCACTCAGTTCTCCTACCCCAGACACCTTCCCATAACTGCCCCCACCCCGAAGACCCCTTCCCATAACAGCAAACCTTCACAAGACCCTTACTAATTTCTGCTCCATTCACAAGACCCCTTTCCAATATATATATATATATATATATATATATATATATATATATATATATATATATAAAAAAGCATTACCTCCGCACAGCACTCACCCCTCTTAGCATCTATTCCTACCCAGTTCTTGTCAGCAGCCATCCCCTCTCAGCATCCATCCCCACACAGCACCTAACCCCTCTCAAGAGCCATCTTGCATATCACCTATCCCTATCTCCTTTCTTCGCCCCTCAAAGAACCTATTCCCCCTGTAATTTGCTGCCACTTGTAGCACTTTACAGTCCTTGCTCTCTTAACTTCTTCCCAGATACACATCCCCAGCATGCTGAATTGCTCCACACTGCCACCTCTTGGAGCTTCAGTAGAAATAGGCACAGACACACACCAATTTCAGACAGAGGGGGGTGCTGCCAAGGAGGCCCGGGGTACAATGGGCTGTGCTGGGATGGGCCGGGGTGGCGGGCCCTAGGGGGCCCCTATACTATAGAATAAAAATTAAATGCAAACAAAAAAAATTTAGACAGCACTGCTGCAGCCTTGGTGCAGTACACCAATGGTAAAACCGGCCCTGATACTGTCTATATCTTACACTCATTTGCTACTCTTGTGCAATGTGTGCATGTGTGATTCATGAGTTTGTGAGTACTGCTACCATTGTTCACTCCTGTAACTGCGCATTGCAAAATACATATGTATAAACCATTTATACCGTGTATCATTTGCCTTGGTAAGTTCAATGATGTATTTGCTGATCTAGAGACAATCTGTACAACCATAAAATCACACAAATAATATTCTTTACACAATTAAATATGTGTTTCTAACTAATAGAACAAATAATTGTATATGCCTCTTAAAGTCCTTTCCCACAATAGTTGGGATTATATGCCATCTACTGGCCTCATCATGAAAACATTGATTTATGATTTTGTATGGTACAACGCAATTTATTTATTACTGTGAATAGTCTCATTGTAAGAATTTACTATTGGAAGCTGTGTGAAATTAAAACCTTGTAAACAACAGCATGACAGATACCTACCTTTATTTGGATAGCTAAGGTGTTACATAAGTATCACATACCTTTATTAATTCCTTTTATTGTCTTAAAGCTGCCATGGACAGAAATGAACAGTTTCATCATCAATACAGCATACTGTGAACTGAAATATATAAATAACTAGCGAATTGCCCGTCAAAAAATGACGGCAATGAAATTGTAAGGTAGCTAAATTAATAAATGAATATAGTGTACCTATTTTGAAGCATTGTGATGAAGAGCTGGCAATCTGTGTTGATGTTGCTGCAGCATTAGTGGTGTGGAGCTGCTGTATAAGCATGCTGAATGTGTGCAGTGTAACACTGTGCGTGCGCGAGACCAAACCGTTAGCGTAGTGGTGTACTTCCGCATTGGTGTAAAATGGCGAGTAATGTGTGGTATAGGTCTGTATCGGAATATCCGTAGGTGTTTTGTGGTGTTTTGCGAGTTTAGAGTGCTGTAGCCTCGTTTTCGTTTTGTTCGGCGGCCATTTTTTCTCTCGCTTAGATTTTTTTTTAGTCTCTAAACTGTTTTATTTCGAGTAAAATCGAGGTGTAAGTTGCATTTTTGAGGTCCTGGGTGCTCCCTCTTGGTGTAGGTAAGTTTTTTATGTATGTGCTGTGTGTATGTATTGTGTTTTAAATGTTTGTATGTCGGCGTGTTGCGTCCGATGTTTGCGAGGTCGTAATGTGTGGTAACGTGTTTCGTACGTTGTTTGCGTTCCTCGTAAAATTTAGCGAGTGTCGTAATTTGTGTGTCGTGTTTTTTGAGTAGCGACGTGAATTTTGCGAGTGTTTGAGGCCCTTGCCCAGTGACCTCGCCAGCAACTGAGTCCCTCGCTTCGCGAGGGGCCTCAGTTGCTGGCATGGAGCGCCTTCGGCGCTCCATGCCAGCAACTGAGGCCCTTGCCCAGTGACCTCGCCAGCAACTGAGGCCCTCGCTTCGCGAGGGGCCTCAGTTGCTGACATGGAGCGCCTTCGGCGCTCCATGCCAGCAACTGAGGCCCGTGCCCAGTGACCTCGCCAGCAACTGAGGCCCTCGCTTCGCGAGGGGCCTCAGTTGCTGGCATGGAGCGCCTTCGGCGCTCCATGCCAGCAACTGAGGCCCTTGCCCAGTGACCTCGCTACGCGAGGGCCGCAAGCGTGAGCAACGACTCGTACGCTCACAACTATATATGTGATAAAGTTGTATTGTTAACTTCTATGCAAAGCTGGAAATAAAATGTGTGTTTTCCTGCAAATAAATACACCCCTTTGTTTTACGTAAAAAATGTTTTGCATATAACTAAAAAAAAAACAATGTGCGAAAAAAGGGAACCAAAAAAATAAATAATTGTAGCCTTTATTTGTTAAACTATTATATGTAATTATATTTTACTTGTGGTAACCATTTATGTTTGTTTGTTTCTAAAAAAGGAGTGGATATTGATTGGTTTCCATTAAATATATAGGATGTGCTTGCAGTAAGGAATGCAAGCTTTTGATAGACACAATGGCTACCTTAGCAGGAATGATAGATTAGAGTCATAAATCTCAATACACTTATCTTTTTTTATTTTGACTTTATTATTTGTTTTAATGGAGTAAAACATTGGTATACTTACTTAATGCATTTCATACTTGTAGAATTTTTTCTCGTTATAAACATTGACGTTTGTATTTTATGTCTCACAATCACAATCTTTGTATTAGAGTCTAAGAATTCTGGGGGATTGAACATGCTCAGAGTGATTGAAGCAACTAGATTGTGACTGAGAACATTGTCCAGCATTTCACTTGCCATACACTGCAGTGGGCAGACCCATACAGGACCTATTTATTTGATTTTAGGCAGAGCGTATCAACATTTCTTAATTTTAAAAAAAGTACAAAAAGTACATAAAAGTAAATAGATACACAACTCACTGGCCACTAGGCAGTCCTATCTAGGACCAGGTTTAAAGGGCCTCTGCACAATAAAAAATAAATATATATATAGTGGTAACCTGGTACTCCTCTATCTCAAAACTTAACATATTTGGTAATCAACGCAATTTGAAGGGCAAAAATTGCTTTGGCACTCAACTCTTGCTCGGCACTCATTGTGCTTGCTAAGATATTTATGAGGCAATTTACATTACTCCTTATGGGAATTCCTTATTGTTTGGTGCTCATCATTTTCGCCACTCGTTGTACCTCCTGGGACCAATTAACGATGAGTACCAAGGTACCACTGTATTTGAAAACAATGAGTCTAGGATGTCATCCAGCTCTCAGGATGAGATTTAACACAAAATGGATTGTTAGTTTTGCACATTCTTGACAAAGAAATGTATTTTTTCTTGAACTGCAGGAGTCCTTTAACTAATGGCTGTTTTTCCTGAGAACAAATATATAAGCTGTCAGGAACTGATATCATCCCTTTGACTAGCTGTTGATAAGCACATCAGTAGTGAGTAACTGCACATTACCCAGATTCACATGCCAGTCAAAATGCATTCTACTCTTTAAAATTCATACCATAGAAATGTAATTGTCTGGCTATGAGATATTCATCTTTCTGTTGACCAATACTTTATAGAGTTTTCTGTGTTTAGCCACTTTGTTTTTCACTAATAACATTTCTATCTAATAACTGTAAGAGCACTATTAATTTAGAACTTTTATTTCATAATTTGAAAGGCACGTACGCCACCCCAGGCTTCCTGGGGTTGGAGGGAGGGACCACTTGACCTGGCAGGACCGGGTATGGCGCCATTTTGGCGCCATTTTCCACAAGTATGCCCCCAGCTAGCCATGTGAGCAAATGTAGCTGCTGGTGCAGCTCCTTCTTATGGGCTCTGTGGCCTTAAGGGTGCTAGGTTTGGATCCCAGTGGAGGGAGTATGATGTGTGGAGTACTGGGGCACTAAGGAGGAAGGTGCTGTCTGTCTCCCAGCACAGCCCTCTTTCCTGGTGCAGCGTGGTCTCCTGGGCTGCCCTTGCGCACCCAGTGGAGGGCCCAGGAGTACCAGAGATCCTGAGAGCTGGCAGTGGGTGTTCAGGCGCAGAGCTAGTAGGTCCGGAATCCCCATGGGTATTGTGCATGCGCCGCTTGGTTACGGTGCCGGGGGCGCTTAGGTGGCCGTTGTGCTGCGCCGTTTGGGCTTCTTTTGTCGATCTTTCCAGGGGGGAAGCGTGGTCCTTCCTGGCCCGATGGCTGGGGCGGTAGCTCCGATTGAGACAGTGAGGGGTTCAGCTGGGCCGCAGGGCACCTGCGTGGTATGGGTGGTGTCAGGTGTATGCTGGGGGTAGAGATAGGGGTTCAGTTATAGTGGTTGAGCTAAGTTGCTGACTAGACTGGGTTCCTACCAGGTCATAAAAAAGTGGGCATGGTTAGTACTTGGTTGGGAGACTACCTCGGAACACCAGCAGCTGTATGCTGTGCGCCCATGGTAGAACCAAGTGGCAAGCCACTCTAGTATATCTGACATGAATTCTCAGTGTAACAGGTCTATGGGTTACATAGGGTTCGATACGATGGTATGACGCACAAACAGACATGGGCAGGTACAGTATTATACATCCTTTTGACTGGTGCTGGGAGCGGTCAGCAAGTGCATGCCCAGGTTGGTGTTATGCCCAAGCCTTATTAAATTTGCCCGTAGCGGCTTTGTGTGACCTGTGTCAGGCTCCTAGTCTGTTCTTGTTTAGAGCTATGTTGCAAGATGCAAGCTCGTAAACCATGATTGAGCCGTTAGTATGGTGGCCGTGTACGTGTTCATTGGGTCTATCATGTAGTTTTGGATGGTGTGATGGAGCCATGTATAAAAGCATATCTATTTTGTATGGCAGTCAACGAGCCTGGGGGCATTTTGCTATTGATGCTTATACATAGCACCTCTCCCCTTTCAGGTTTTGTACAGTAGGATCAGGCGGTTTAAAAAACGTAAGTCGTGGGGGCTACGATTCAAGATCGTTTTTTTTTTGATCGGTGTCCGTAGTGCTTTGCCTTAACACTGCACCAGGGAGCAACATGCGGACTGGGGCAGTACGGTAGCATGTCCTTTGCGCACTGGAGATCAGCGCGCAGACAAATGCGCGCGCCCACATCTTTGCTCCAGAAAAGAGCGAGCCCTGACAACTGCTCGCTACCCTGCATCCCATCTGCCAGAGAGACTGCGACTGCAGGTTAGAAGGCAGAAGGTCAGATGTGGAGTGGAGTGCGGAGGAAAGAGATTCGGGATGGGGTGAGGAGAGAGATAGAGGATGGGTGCAGTGGACAGAAAAACAGGATGGGTGCAGAAGAGAGGGAGAGGATGGGTGCAGGGGAGAGAGGGGATGAGGTGAGGAGAGAGGTAGTGGATGGGTGCAGGGGACAGAAAAATAGGATGGGTGCAGGGGACATGGGGTGCAGGTGATGGGGTGCAGAAGAGAAGAGTTAATGCCTTCTAACCAGCAATCTTTCGCGTAGATGAGATGCAGGGTGGCGGGCAGTTGTCAGACTCTTTTCTGGAGCACAGATGTGGGTGTGCGCATTTGTTGGCACCCTGATGACGTTGCGCTGTTTTCCACAGTGCAAAGGTCGGGGTGCCAGGGATTACAAATTAGTTATTATTAAGTGTATCTGTGTATCTACATCAAACGGCAACATGTACATCGCTGGTTAGTAGATTGTGTTACAGATTTTCAACATCACCGCCCTTGTGGAGTTAGCTGGCGTATGGGGCCATAAGCCCATATATTCAGGTTGGGTTACTGTGGGCGTTGTAAGGTGTTAGTTGATGGTCGCGGAGAGGCCTTAAGAGTTGGCGGGGGGGGGGGGGGCATAGTTTCTCCCTATAGGGCTCCTAGTCTTGTGTTTTGCGGTGCTATTTCATTCTTTATTATATAACTTTCTACACTATGGCCTTGGGGCTGTTTACAATTGGACTCCTGAAGGTGGGTCTATGACAGGTGTGACAATACCAAGGGATAGCAGGGGTGTTTGCGTCTAGTCATAGGTCCTATAGGCTTCCGATTTGATAGGCGGAGGAGAGTTTGATATGTATGTGTAATATTGTTTATCGTGTTCTCTGCACAGACAGGTTCTACCCTAGTTATGGTATTGGAATCAGCGTTTTTCTGTTGGGAGGCTTTGTACCGTTTTGAGCAGATTTTCAAAGACGGTTGTGGTTCGCCATGGTTGGGTCAATTTTTGCCCTACTGCAGCGGTTCCGGCGTGGTGGTATCCTATCTTGAGTTCTTGTTTTTTGTTCGTCCAGGCATCACATATATAGTTGTGAGCGTACGAGTTGTTGCTAACGCTGCGGGCTCGCTACGCGAGCCGCGGGCCTCGCGCAGCGATCCAAGGCCCTCGCAAAGCGAGGGCACTGGGCGAGGGTCTCAGTTGCTGGCATGGAGCGCCGTAGGCAAAGTTCAAGTCGCAGCACTCTCCACACGTAAAACACCACAACACACTCGCAAAACACCACACGGAAATCGAAAACCACTACGAGGCACCAACGGAAAATCCGCTAAGACGGACAACATATAGAAACCGCCATTTTACGCAAATGCGGAAGTACACCACTACGCTAACGGTTTAGCCTCGCGCACGCACAGTAGTACACTGCACACATTCACCATGCTTATAGAGCAGCTCCACAACACTAATGCTGCACCAACATCAAACAAGGTTCACAGCTCTTCAACACAATGCTTCAAAATAGGTAAAGTATATTCATTTATTAATTGATTACATGTTTACTATTACACACAAAACAACATTAGCCCACTTACAATAACATTGCCGTCATTTTTTGACGGGCAAGTCGCTAGTGTCCTATAAACCTCAGTGTTTTGAGTAACTACGGGTATGCATCGGTTGGTGGTCGTCAATTTTTTCTGCTCTTCGCATTATTAGTTGTGTCTGAGGTAATGGAGGAATCAAAAGGTCGGCTGGGTGTGGTATTAGGTGGGGTCACTTCTTCAGCCCCTGCAGTTGTATCACTCTTTGATCATTCTGGGGTGAATCATAAGCTTGGGTGATGGTGTCTAGTGCTACAAGGTGCTTGGCTTAGGAGATCCTTTTAGAGTTATGCACAGCATCCCTTCGGACTACGTTGTTAATCCCTGTGCTCAGTACCAATAATGGAACATATAGTGTAAAGAAACGCAGGTATTAGTTTTCAGGACAGGATGGCTAACTGGTCCTTCTTAGGTGCGCGCCTAAGACGGCTGGCCGGAGTGTGAGGATGGACAGTTTTGTGCCCTGGGTACACATGTAGGTGCACAAGTAGTGCATTGGCAAGTTTGGGGGCTCTCCCCCGAGGGTGGGATATCAGGTATCATCATGGCCTCTCGGAAACAGGCGGATTAATAGGTACTGACGAGGGAATAAATAGAAATAGCAAGTGGTAAAGGTGAACAGGAAGTATGACAAAGGGACGGCAGGCGACTGTAGCCTTTTCCCAAGAGCCGGAGATACCACTGTTCTGGAAGGAGGTCTGTGATAAGTGCAAAGCCTTGCGGTCTGTGCAGCCATCTCTCCTTCCTCCTGGTTTTGCCGGTAGCAAGAGGTTTGTTGGTATACAGGCAAGGTGTGGCGGCCTCAGGTGCCTGGTCTTGGCATCCAAAGGGTGATCATATGACCATGTGGCTGGATACTATGGTTAAGGAAAGAGGTCTGTGACAAGTCTGATGCCTTGCGGTTCTGTGCGGCCATCTCTTTCCCGGTGGTCGGATGGTAGCAGGAGGTTGGTTAAAAAACAGATAAGCTATGTCAACCTCAGGTGACTAGTCTGGCAATCCAAGGTGTTCATGTGACCATTTAGCTGCCATTGTCCAAGATGGAGCAGGCGGGGAAGGGAGGTAGTTACAGCGTAACAGGCACACCGATTGCTCCCCCTTAGTGGATTACAGCTCTCTTGGTCCAAATCGCGTAGTTGGTTTGCACCTTTCCTTGCTGAAATAGGATTGGTTCTCTATGAGAATGATTCAACGACATTGGAGATTGCAAGCAGCGTTTGGGCATATTCCGCTTTGGAACTTGGTGCCCACTCGCTTGGTGCAGAAGCAGCCACCGTAACAGCCCGTCAGGCTTTTGGAGAATGTGGTTTGGAGAATTGGAAGGTAGTGTGCGGTGATGCCATGGGCTATTAGTAAATCAGACCATGTAGGCGCATTGCCTCAATTGTCGATCATAGCACAGAGCTGGGTGTGGCCCCGGTTCAGATGGATCATGAGCTCCGAGTGCTGTTTTAGGAGGGTATGTGGCTAGCCATGGTGTTTTTGGTGGTGGAGTCGAAACCACAAAAGGTATTCTGCGGTGTTCTCTGTGGTGGGTGGTGAGGGGAGTCGCAGGGACAGTGGTAAAATGGGTAAGATCCTACCCTGCGGTTGTACGGATGTTCCAAAACGGTAGGCCCTGGATGCGGGTGCAGGGCGTAGGGTGTACTGTCTCTGTCCAGGCTCCTCCCCTCATAGTTATGTTGATTTATTTATTGTTATGGTTATTACATCATGTTGTGTTTACCAATAAACGCTGTGGCCAGTTATCTCAGAAAAAGTGGTCTGTGTCTTTATATTTAATGGGCGATTGGGTATAAATTCTTATGTGCACATACCATCTGGGCCTTGCTTAGGTCATGAAGGGCCCGTAGGCCACCCCATTCTTCCTGGGGTTGGAGGGAGGGACCACTTGACCTGGGAGGACTGGGTATCGGCAGGACGTGGCTAGCTGGTTGAGGTGGTGCCATTTATAGGCTTTTGGCACCATTTTCCCCCAGTATGCCCCCCAGCTAGCCATGTGAGTAGATGCCCACCCACCCATTCGTAAAGTATTGTTGTTTAAAGTGATGTATATGTTGTACTTTATAGAAAAAAAAGAAAACTAAGGATGTATAATGGCAAGCTGTGGATAATTGTGTTTAATGTCTGAAGCACTCGTTGTTGTGGATGTATTATTGAAGTATATATTACATGTTATCAAAAGTTTGTTTATGTTGTCACAGCGGGTGGTGAGATGAGTCGCTGGGACAGTGGTAAAATTTGTGAGATCCTACCCTACGGTGGTAAGGATGTTCCTACACAGTAGGCCCTCGATGAGGCTTCAGGGCGTGGGGTTTACTGTCTCTCTCCAGGCTCCTCCCCTCGTGGTTATGTTGATTTATTTATTGTTATGGTTATTACATCATGTTGTGTTTACCAATAAACGCTGTGGCCAGATATCTCCCAAGATGTGGTCTGTGTCTAATCTTTATATTTAATGGGTGATTGGGTAGAAATTGTTATGTGCACATACCAACTGAGCCTTGCTTAGGTCAAGATTCAAGCATTCAGCCAAGCTGTGTTTATGCAATCCCCATAAGATGAAATGTATGGGAGTTTCTCTTTTAGGAAGATAGGTTTCAATATTTTTCAGAACAGATAGATATAGGCCAGGGTTTGTCTAGATGGTGCTCTTCATTGGCTACCTCATAACCAGAGCTGGAAAAAATGGTTGTTGCCAAGGAAAACTACATTAACACAGCAAGTCTTCAACCAATGAAGAGGATGTCCCTTCTTGTCAAAATGCAGCTGATCTCTTATGACTGCTTTGATGGTATTATAGAGGATGAAGACAAGCAGATTGGCTGGAGGCTAAGAAGCTAATGTATGAAAGTAAGCTTGTATCCGATATTTTTTTAAATCTTTGAATATGACTTTTATGAAAGATAAATGGTTTATTAAATTGTCTAACTCATGATTTAGGAGAGTTACAGTGATCCTTCATCAAAGGTATGTTTTAAAAGGGATTCAGAAGTAATGTATGAACAGACTCCATGTCACACTATTAGTTGTAGAGAATCACTCTTTATTTGTATACAGCAGAGGGGAAAAGTACTCTTTTTTCAGTTTGAACTGCATTAAATTTTTTTGCTTTATTACAATGGTAAAGGATATTTGTCAGTTGAAAGTAAACACACATCTGATAAATGTTAATTATACATGTGATCATGTGACAAAGAGCATGCCCTTTCACAATTATACAGACAGCATTTGCCCATCGGGATTTCACAAAAACACACTTGGTGGGGGAATCTGGCATCCAGCAGTCTGACGCATAGCATCTCACTTAAACATGGGGTCACAAGTATGGACATAAAATGAAACGCATCGAAAGCCTCTGATGCAAAGCTTTTTTTCAGTTCACATATCATGCTAACATGATAACACATTTATAGCGAGAGAGGAAGAGAACACTCTGAAAAATAAAATGACACAGTTAGAGGATCTGTTTTAAAGGGACAATGTAATGGTAAAGCCCCTTTAAAAGATACACCAAGCACAACAAAAGTTCTATAAAGTCATTTGAGGACTTTATGAATTATTTTTATTTTTTCATTTCACTATATTCACTTCTATACGGCTATCATAGTAGCTACCTCTCCCTCCCCCTATCCCTTAGAAGGTGTCACTGTGTGAGGTGGACAAACAAGAAGCTGTGAATTTCGTGTGACTCTCCATATTGCATCGTTGTGTGTAGATAGCATAGCCAGGTACTTCCTATTGGTCCACACAGTAATCATGTGGTGCAGCTTCTTGTAAAGGATACAGCACCCCATAACTATGTAGGCCAACAAGGCAGCCCAATAGATGCAAGCAGATAGAAACTGGAAAGACCACTAAAAATTCTCAAAGTATGTCGGGTCCACAGGCTTTTTACAGTTTATAACGGACATGACTTGTTTCACCACTCCAATGTCTTTTACTAATTTATAAGGAAAGAAAAGCTCATTCTGAGTACATGTGCATGTCTCAAACAAAACATCTCACTGTAACTATGGATTCTGGGTAGTGATATGCAAATTACGTTAACAATGTACAACATTTTATACTTAGATCCACTTAAAGGGATATTGAAAGCATTTTCCTTTGATGAATCTGAAATAACTTGTCCCTGTCAGCCAGTGATCAGCGATATAGATGTATGATTTACACTTGTCGGCTATGGGGCCGTCTCCCAGGGACACTTCAGAACATAGCAATTGATTAGTGTACAGTAAACCCACTCACAGACTGCAGTTTCACCCTTATATGCCGCTCATCAGTTATGGCAGCTGAGCAATTAGGCTGGAGAGTTATTCTGTTCAGACACTAAATATGCTATGATGGATAGAAACATGATTGACAGAATTTCTCACTAAAAAGCATTTCCAATAGGGCTAAGAATTCTTGGTAGCGGCTTAATACATGCCTCCTTTTTTCTTCTGACCAACTTCACATGGGAATCTGTTTTTTAGGTCTATGGTTGATGCTGTCCGGCAGTCTTCAGAACATAGCCATGGATTAGGGTGCTGTGCCAGAATTCAGCCTCACACTAATGAACCCCATAAAGGGTAAAACTGCAGTCTGAGAGAGGATTTCTGGTACTATACCCTAATCCATGGCTATGTCATTAAGCCTGTCTGAGAGCAGGGCCCATAATCAGCTCCCCTTGTTAAGTGAGCCTGAGGCAAAAAAGTGACACAGTTGGCCTCACTTGCAGGCCACATACTAGAATCCATAGTGGCACCGGCATTACCTTTTACTGAGACGTTCTGCAGGAAAAACAGGTCTACTTGAGACACGTAAGATCACTCAGAATGGCCTTTTCTTTCCTTTTTGGTTATACAATTTATGTTATTTTGAATCACCCACCATAACATATTTAGTATCTGTCCTTTACTAATCTTTCAGTTTACTAATGATCTTTTTCGATGTAATATAAATGCACACTGTACTAAACAGACCCAGGAAATGTAAATGTGGCAGTATTTTCGGCATCTGTACAATAATGTATAGTTAAGCAATCCTATATTCAATGCTAAAAAAATTATATTCAGGACACTTTGAAACACAACTGTGATCTATTGGTGCCTAAATGCAGTTGTAAATCTATAATTAATAAATACAGTGTAATACAATAAATGAATGGCAATAGACAAGATGTGACAAAGTACTCTCACCGTATTGTGTTTCCCATAAACCTTCCTAAAGAAATCTGCACTTAATAGACAGGTTCTGCAGATTTGTTACAGATGTTGACAAAACTGGTTTTCATTCACACTTTAAACTGCTAAGCCTTGTCTTCAGGAATAATTGATGATGACTCAAGTATTTTTGTTTAACAGCTGTGTGCTAAATTAATTGGAAGAACAGCTGTATCTGGCACGAGAAGACATTGAACAAATTGTGTTTCAATGTAGAAGACACATTGGCTTCGTTTGGGTATTAGTGACAACAATCAGTCTCTAGTTTTTTGTGTCTTCCATATTGGATTCGTGACCCATCAGTTCACCATAGCCTGTGAAAGAAGCATTATTATTACATTTTTAAACATTGCTGCTATTTTTAATTCAACACCAAAGATTACGAATATAGGCAGACCCCGCACACTAACACTACCGGGTTTAAAACTGATTCACTATAAAGCTGTTTTTGCCTGACACATCCCAGATTAACACTTTTTGATTCTTGTGTATCTTGTGTACACAAAGAGCCATGAAAGGAATCGTAAAATCTAGTTTACCTGTGATTAACACTATGTTAAAATGTACCCGTTTAACACTGTTTCGTTAAGCACTTGGTCTTCTCTGAATACATCTACAGAGTTAAAAGGGGTGTGCATGTATTCATATACAGGTATACCCTGCTTAACACTACCCCTTTAAGCGTTGTTTCACTATAACGCTATTTTGACCCGCATTTCCTGTGTAACTTACCGCCTCGCTATAATGCTGTTTTTGCCTGCCAGACCCCTTTTTAATGCTGTGATTCTCAAAAAAAAACAGAATCCAGGATGAGCCAGAAGCTTTAACATCTCACATTTAAAGTTTTTTATTTTTTTTAATCTACTGTTTGTGTTAGTGTTATCTTTGCTGTCTGTTTGAAGTTTATATAAAACAAAAACATTGCTTAAATTGCAATTGTGTATTTTTTTCATGAGTTTCCTAACCCATTCTACCCTAGGTTAAAATTACCCCGTTTAGAGCTATTTCACTTAACACTCCTATTGCTTGGAACCTATCTACAGTGAGGTATCTGCAATGAGGTATAGCTGTATATAAATTGGTGGGAGTCTGGTAGGTGTAAGCGCCAATAGAAATGATAATGGGTCATAAGATGAAGTATTTACCCGATAACTGAATTAGAGACCTCTTTTTCAATGTGCAGACAGATTATATTTGGGTCTTGGAACTTAAAATAAAATAAATAACTGAAAAATAAACAGTTGTTGGGAGATTCGTAGCGTGATAGTAATGGGGTATGAGTTATAAAGATGATGGCCACCATCAGGAATCTTGGCATCCAGTATGAATGTTACATCCAGGGCTTCCTGACAAACGTCTATGTTTCCCACCCCCAGAGATTGCTTTTACGTTATCTGCACATATATAATGAATTTTTTTATTTATTTTCCCTTTATTAAATAAGTATGTTTTATAGACGTGGCAATAGACTTTTCTGGATGGCAAGCTAATAAGCTCTGTTATATCCTCACCTGATGCCAGACTGTTCTGTACGTGAAATCAATTATGATATAAATGTCTACCAGAGGTCTCCCCGCTTCAGGGGCAGGCTCCTAACAAAAATGCCTCCTCTCAATGGCCCTGATTATCCTTGTCCATATCATGCTTTAAAAGACAATCATTATATGGTACAGGGCTCATTTGTAGTAGATCAAATATAAGGGAATATAATCAACACAGTGTTGTAGGTTATTGTAATTCATGTAGCATTATACAGCAGTTTTCTAACCCTTTCTTTGATGCATCTCTTGAAGAATCATCTTGATAGACCACCTGGATATTGCTGAGGTTTTGTTGAAATAACCAAGAAATTTTCTGAATATTGTGCAATGTACCTCTAATATTTTAGTACAGCATATGTACTTGTAAAATATAGTATCTATCAGTCTTATTAAATCGCGATTCGGCCAATTGAATAGGGCTCTATATAAGCACAGAGCATATTTTTTTTACAGAAGTTTTTAGTTGGTGAAGACTTTGCTTTTGGATAGAATCTCACTAACTAAAAACTTCTGTAAAAAAATATGCTCTGTGCTTATATAGAGCCCTATTCAATTGGCCAAATCGCAATATAACAAGGCTGTATATATGCCTTCACTTAATTAATTTTATTTCTTAACAGGTTTTAACTGTGATGTATAATTGATACTGACCAGGTGTAATTACCATAATACAAATAACAAATACGGGATGGTTTTGAAAGCGGTGTCCCTTATCTTTGCTAAATGTTTGAGTTGTTTATTTAATATATTACTTAATGCAAGTAACTTGCACTACTAAAATGATAAACATATACAAAAATATATAGGAACACAGTTGTTTTTCATTGTCCAAAAGATCCCATTAATTTCTCTAATTTAATATGTGTGGTACCATAGTATTAGAAAGCATTTCTATTTGTTGACAATACTTTTTGTAACTTGATATGTTATTTTTAATTGAAGAGAGCTGGTATTTGCATATGTATAAATAATTAATGTATTATTTGTAATATAATATTTCATATATTCTCTTTTGAATAACTACTTAAAAAAATGGGCAAAATGTTTTTTAGAATTTAATAAAAGTAACACAAATCAAAAAGTATTTCAACATGCTTTTAGGAGATCTTTACTGTGATGTGGTCCAAATTGTACTGATTTAAGTGGCGCTTTAAGTTTAGTTATTCAAAATAAAAAATGGCACTGTGGTTCAGAATTTACAAATGTATGAAGAACAAATTGGTGGTAAGTTAACAAAAACAGAAAAGATTAATACAAATTATTTGAGGTGAAGTAATAGCAGATCAAGTCATACAATATGGCCACTGCTCTTTAACTTGTTTATTGATGACATGCACAGAAAAAACAGGGGAGTTCAATAACTTCAGGTTGTAATCAATAGTACTGCAAATTGTGGCACTTTGAGACGAAGTATGTGGCTTAAGCACAAATGAATAACGCAATGCTGGAGAGTCACAAGTTGTTGGTGCTTAAAGGTTGCCAGAGACTGCAATAGCATGGACAGCGTATGCGTTTGAGGCATTGGTTCATAGCTGAATTATGTACAGATATTAAACAGAAGGCCCATGTACAATCCTGCTTGATAATAAACACCACTCACACTTATGAAATTCTGTTTTCTTCAGTATTTTGCAACAAATAATAGAAAAACACAAGAATTTCTGGCAAACATTCAGTTATCTGCATAGCGATATCAGCCTTCATAAAGAGTTGGTATACAATTCACAGTTACACATTCTGGATTTACATATAGATAATATTCTGGAACATATGTCAATGTATATACAGTATAATGGACAATATTTTATTTAGACAGCATACGTGCTACAAAAATATGGCTTTTTTTCACTATCCTTGTTTTGAACAAGAAAAGCAAGATTTTGTTCATTTTTAGTCTTACGGCCATTCTATAATATGGATGTGTAATTGTAATTTTTTTATCTATAGGAAAGAAAATATATTTGTCTTTGTTTACTTGAGAATGATATTGACAACATATTATTTAATAAAATACAAGGATTCACTATTTTCCATATTTGGGTTGACTGGCAACTATTAGTCTGGGGACAAAACCAAATACAATATCCGGAATTCTTCACATGTTTTAATGTGATATTTTCAGACAAAGGTTTAAAAGAATTATATATTTAAAGAAAGTTTATAAATGCTACCAAGTTTCCCTTAAAGCATTGACACCCTGTAACAGTATTTAAATATTAAAACTGGAAATAAATTTAGACTGGGAAGTGAGCTATGCAAAGCTTCTTAGTATGTTATATATATCATGTTATGTTTAGGAAATAATGAAAAAATAATATATAAAAAAGAACATTTGACAGGTCTCTTTCAATTATATCCCTGCAAAAACACAAACTCTACCATAATGGTATGTGACAAATTGAATAAATAAAATGAGTAAAATTCTTATTATCTCTCACTACTTTACAAACAACATGCTTTACAGGTACACCAATTAAATAATGCTTCAAATATCTTGTAAGTTTATGTTCACTGTTTGCTGGTTATTGTTTTTTACAAGATGGGTTAAAAGAAATAAATTTATCCAAAAAAAACACTTAAAGGGTTTAACAAGCAATACTATGTGAATTTTTTTTGTTTGTTTCTGAATTTTGCCAACAATGTTGCATAAAAAGCAAATTTCAAGTCCATTTGTCAAATGTAATTTAAATTTCATTGCAGCAACAAAAGATTTTAAGCTTATTATATACAGATGCTGCCACAAAAATCTTGGGAAATATTTTATTACAATATAGTCAAGGTTTTGCTTTAATATAGAATATCCACCAAATTTCCAAACATCAAAATAAGGTGATTATTATTTTCATCATAAACTATTAAACTTTTTCTGCAAACTATAGGAAGTTTCTTAAATGCACACTTCGAATATATATTCAGTATATTACTGCAAACTTACACTAACATTTGGAAATAAATTTAAAAAGAACATTTTGTTTTACTTTTTTCTGCTAGTGAATACAGTTAAGTGAAATAACATAATATTATTCTCATTTTTCCTTTCTGCTGGTGATTTTTTAAGGCATGAGCCAACGTTAAATAACATTTTTTAAATAACCACAATATATATATTTTAACATTTGCAATGCAAATTTTCTGGAAGAAGTTTACCGACTAACAAAAAAAATTATATTCTTAGTGAGAAAACTCTACTCTTAGATATGTTACAGTGTTTTATTTATTGTTTGCCAAATTATGTTCAATGGAAATTATGAAGAATTCACACAATGCATTGGAATAATTTCCGTGGTATGTAGTTTCATGCTATTTTTTCCATCAAAAGAATAAAGTGGATGCCAAATTGATTTGCATCAGAAACATGGATACACTTTAATAATAATGTAATTCTGATCTCTGATAATTTTGATCATTTATAATTATAATTAGTTTTTTTATTGCACTTTGCTGGACTTTTTGGATCAAATTTAGTGGAACTAGTATAGATATTAGGTAGGACACCTAGATATACACCCAATCAGAAAACTGCTATTTTCTTATAATTTTAATTTACTGTGAACAGTCTAATTTTTGGCACTGCAAACATATTTATTACAGCCTGTTGGAGCTATTGGTTATGTTACGTTAACTTTCTGACATCACACGTACAAATAATGCCCAAGACATTGCCATCTAAAGAATTGTCAAAATTAGCTATGAACAGTAGAGTTATCTGCACTCTTAGATTATAATCCGAGCACCAGAATAGAATGCTACTATCATAAAGTATGGGAACTGGGGTTTATTAAATAAATAAATAAATAAATATATATATATATATATATATATTTAACAAAAAAATTAACATAGCTTTTTATTATAGTATGGCTTGTCAAGAAACTCAGATGAACCTAGTTTTTTGGTGGTGGAAGATTATTTTTAAAACTAAGTTGTGGTAAGGGATTTTTCCAGACTTCTACTCCATGAACCCTTTAGAATCTTTTTTTGGATACATTCCAGCCAAAATTGAGGGGAACAATACAGGAACAGCATTTTAAATTACTTTCATATTCCATCAGCAAGTTTAACTCCTTCTTCATTATTATTACCTAAATTCTGTTAAACCTTTTGGTGACTGCATTTAATAACCTGTTATTTTGTCTAAGAAGGGACAAGTGGATTGTTTACGATTGTATGCTCTGAAGAGTACTTTTTACTTTTTGTACCTAGACTATATTTTGTGATTTGTGGACTGGAGTAAAGCACAATGTGTAAAATGCGTAGACCTTCTCGGGCTATAAAAACATTTTTCATAAGTCTGTTCAGAGCAAGCATATTTACTGTAAAATGCAGAAATTCAATGTTTTTACAGAAAAAAATCCCTTATTATTATATCTTGTTTTATTGTTTTTTTTGTAACAGATTTCAAAATGTAGCTTATATGTGACTGAATGTGAAAAAGTTAGTCCAAGACAAAAATGGGTGAACGTTTTAGTGCTAAACATTTATCACAGAGCAGACATCTACAATTTGCTAATATGTGGTCAGGCTTTTTTTGTTGAAATTCAGAGGACTTTTCGGATTGGTTGATCGTTTCAAGGAATTGCAGTGAAAGAAAATTGGAGATGGCTTTTTTTCCAGTTACATCAACACTTGGTTTCTGGTGTCAGGAAGTCGTAGTCCCACAAGGCCTCCACATACAAGCACAGTAGAGGCTAGAAGAATTGGGAATGCAATGGTGATTCCAACAAGCGAACCAAATATCAAGTTTCCAAGCACAGCCGCTGCTTTGCATAGAGCATTCAGGAATCCAAAGCCTGTTGCCCTGTAAAAAGTAAAAGTAGTTTGTTAAAAAAGTGAACAAATTAAGATATTTTTTGTTTATCATTAACCGTAGCTTACAATCATTCATAAAATATATATATATTTTTTGTTGTTGCATGTAATGGAATTTGAAACCTATTCTACTAGAAGTTCGCAAATGCCTCTAACCCGTCATTTTGTCTGTGAGTGTTTTCTTTAAATGTTTAGATGTATTCTATTGACTCAAGCTCACAATTGACCTCCTTAAGCCTAAACACGTAAACCCTGCCTGTGTAAGTAGTATTTCGGAGGTTGTGATAATATGATCTGATAATATTTAAGCATGTCCGTAATTTTCTTCACAGCCAATAGTAAATGAGACCGTCATCATGATGTCAGTAAAACATGGGAGTTACACGCAATCTACAATCTAGCACGCTATAAAATGCATGAGATCATCTGTTTTAGACCATGTGGGTTTCATGATATGTATTAACCCCTTGAGTCCCGGGATCGATATTACTCAGAAATAAAATGTAAAAATAATATTTTTTACCTGCCTGTTTGTGGGTTTGAGATTGCAATTAATTCTAATGTCTTTCTGTGCCTTCCTATGCTTTTAAAGTACTGTTTGGGGGTTTAATTGCTGTTACAGCTATAATAAGTGTTTGAAAAGGGCCCTTGCGAGTCCTATTTAGTACTCTTAATATTTCTGATTACTTTTTTCAGTTGCAGGTAAGACTTTATTTGTGAGTTAGAGCTATGGGGCTAATAGAATATGGAATTTGTGTAACTTTAATTATTTAAAGATCGGAATGTTTGAGCTGTGCTGAAACCAATAGAGTTCTAAGGCAAAATTTGCGTCTTTGACTGGTCCATAATGATTGTGGGTGGGAAAATCAAAATTGGATTGCGAGTAGCTAATAGAATATGTGGCAATATTAAGGGTGATTTAAGTATATATACATTTACAAATTGGACAATAGAAAAAAAAACCTTTGTGTATTTGAGATTACCTTTTATCTGTAGGATACAGTTCTACGGTAACGACATCAAGTGAATTCCAAGCTGAAATGGTAAGTCCATTGTATACACACAACATGCCAACCATCATTGCCTGGCTGGTCCCGAACCACAAGAAAAAGCAACTGATGCCAGAAAGTACCATGGAACCTCCTGGAAAGAAATCAGAGAGAAATATTTAGCTGCATGCCCATGTTAATGTTAATTTCATGCGGTGATGGGCCACGCCCCCGGAAGATGTTAGCAAGTGCAGCTAACAGGGCAATGGCGCGTTCACCCGTGGCGTGCTGACAGTGTCGCAGCAGAGAGAAGCGCGAGTTAAGCAGGAGCAGCAGGAGTGAGTGCATCAGCCTGCTGTAGGAGAACCTGGCGTTGCGACCCTGCACCTACCCCCCAGCGCTTAGCAGTGATGACCAACGGTGCAGAGATGAGAGGAGCACCATGGAGAAAGACCACTGAGGCTGCACAGTGAAGCTGGCGGTAGGAGGGGAGGTCAAGAGGCCAAGAGGCTGACCTGAGAGTGGAAGTGAGGGGGGAAGCCACGTTTTCATAGAGGATAAGGTGGAGAGGGTGAAGATATGGCTAGCCAAAAAATGTTGTGAACCTTAGTAGGACATTAGGCTGCAGGCCATAGAGATAAGTCCCTCAATACCCCTGGAAACCTAAAATGTTTGGCAACCCCCAAAACTAAATGGGAAACCCGTCTTAAGACCCCCAAAAAGAAAGTCAGATATATAACTAGTCCTGTGGTTCAGAGAACCTTTTCCTCCTGGAAATCCCAGCTAAATACCCTCCCTCAGTCCAGTTGTTAAACAATGTTTCTATGGAAAATATTTATTGTGGAAGCACTTTATAGTACCTTTTTTAGTCATTTTGGACATTTGGGTGAATGGACTATATGGGCAATAAGATTATATGGTTATACGGACTATATGGACTATAGCCCTCCAGCCCTTAAAGCACCTGAAAGAAAATGATGCCTACAATATGAAAGTCTGCTCCCTCGCCAGGACTTTTTTTTCTTGTGTTTGGAGTAAAAACTCCCTTTAATTGTATAGTGCAAAATTCAGGTCCACATATCAAGCACGCAATACCATCAAGCATAGCAGTTGGGACATTGTATAAAGGGCCTGATTGTGTTTTACATTCTATTGATTCTATGGATTGTATACTTGTTTAAAATTGCTTAAGCATTCGCTTACTCACTACTGCAAACGTTTGGTGGGGAAAAAAGGGGGGGGAGGTCATTGGCTATCTCTGAGTGGGCCAAGATAATAGAGGTCTGACGAGAGTTGGGGCTAAGAAAAGATATTCAGCTTAGTGGGTACTGATAACAATACTAGACAAATAATTAAAAAAAAAAAAAAAAAAAAGTGTAAACATGAATAAGAAACAAGGCCGAGTAGTTAAGAATAGACTTAAGGCGGACAAAGTGCAACAAACATCGAGACCCTTTTTCTCTCCATCTTCTAAAGCGAACACCGCTGATCTAACACGCCCAGAACTTAATAGGGAAGATAATCTTCCAAGTATGGATCAATCATCTTTGAACGAGACACTTAGATCAGAAGCGTCTAGCAAAGCTTCAGAATTAGAAGATAGTGGGGTGACATTGTCCGCTCTTAAAGAGCTCTTCCTTGAATTTAAAAACTCAATTATTTCTGATCTAACAGGGAAAATTGCTGAAAATGGAACAGCAATAAGTATGGTTCAAGTAAAGTCAGAAAATCTAGGAAAAGAGATTAAATTACTAAGGGAGGAAATACAAACTTTAAAATATAATTATCAACGACTTGAGTCAGAAGTTTCTTTCCTTAAAATTTCTAATACTAAGTTAGATGATCACTCCAGAAGGAACAATATTAAAATCAGGGGGATAGGAGAAGAAATTGGAAGTACAGACTTATACAACTATGTAGCGACATTTTTATCCACCATAGTTAGACCAAACTTTGATATATCTAATTTGATTGACAGGATACATCGTCTCCCACTTCCAAAGTCTGCACCTAAAGATCGCCCCAGAGATGTAATACTTAAAATTCACTTTGCTCCGTACAAGGAATCAATTATGAGATATTCGTTTGAAAAAAGATCATTTCCATCGCCCTATGAAAACTTGCAGATTTTTCAGGACTTTTCCAGGGAAACTACTCTGAAGAGATTGGAACTGAAGGGTATTGCCAAAAGTTTAAGAAATAAAAATATTCAATATAAATGGGGGTTCCCAACAAAATTGATAGTTTCATTGGGCAATAAAACAGTAATTATTAAGAATCTTCAAGAAGGAGAAAGAGTCCTGAAAGATCTGTAAATACGCCCCTCGCCTTCCAAATGTGTGGGTATAGGAGATTAGATTGTTGGGCTGTCATACAATCAGTAGTACTTAAATGTTTTTTTTTTTTAATGTATAGCACATTCAATACTCATTTAATGTATGGTGTGTCTGTAAAGACTTGTCAGTAATTTTAATCATTATAAGTTGAACTCACAAGGCACCAAAAGATTTTATGTGGTGAAAGTAGATTGAACACTATATAATATATAGAGAGACCAAGTGGTAATGGACTGGACTTTTCCAGCTCCAATTAATAGTGGGATTAAGGATACACTAAATTATATCTTATTAGATATGTGTAGCAACACTAAGCTAATGTAATAGTACAATGTTTGGTTCAGAGCGAATAGTATTAAAGCTTTGTCTTAGGGTAAACGATAAAACAATCACAACTGGTGTAAGGTATTAGATTAAAAGGGTACTCTTTAGGTACTTGTTGGATGCCCGACAAACTGAAGTGGAGAGTATGAGGGAGGGATAGAACAATGGGCGCGAAATGATCCCCTTGGAGGAAGGAAGGGGTAGAGATCATTTGATGTATTACAATGTGAAATGAATATCCTAGACAGATTATTTGTAAAAGCTTCTCATCCTGTTTGGGTTACTGCGGCATGCCCGGGTGTAACCCAGCCTGTGGATTGCCAATTTTGAGCTTACTGAAGTTCAACTTTCTCTTTCCCCACGGCAAGCCAATTTTCTTTGTTTGTTGGTTTGCTCGGCGAGGTGATGGAGGAAGATTCACCGGAAGTGAGTGTATGGGTTATGAATGGGTTCAGTATGAATGTTGTGGTAGGCATTAGTGCTTGGGAAGGGATCGGGAAGGAGGGGGGAGGGGGGGGGGAGGAGAAGCAAAGAATCTCAAAATAATATGACTAACATAGATAAACTGAAAGAAAACAGATTGAGAATCTGCAGTCAGAATGTCCAAGGACTAAATTTAGGGGTTAAAAGACAGATATGCCAGAGATCGTTTGGTGCTGGCTCAGCTGATGTGGTATGCCTCCAGGAGACCCACTGGCAGACAGGTAAAATCCCCTACTTTAAAATGAATAATATAGGTCTGATTCTTAATTCTACCTACAGGAAAAAAGCCCGGGGAGTTTCAATTCCTTTTAACCATAAATTAATCTTGCAGGAAGAAATCTCCATAATAGACCCTAATGGTCGTTATATAATTTGGGGAGGTCTAATAAATAGCGAGAAATTTACAATAGTTAATATTTACGCCCCAAATCAAAGACAAATTAGCTTTCTGAACAGAACTTTTAAGCTGATAAGAAGATATAGTTCGGGTGCCCTTATCATTTGTGGGGACTTCAACCTATGTGTAGATGTCGACCTAGATAGGAAATCCCATAAAGGGATAGCTTTAGATTCTCACGTGAAACTAAAAAGTAACCTTTTTCATAACATTTTAATGAAACATCAAATATATGATTCTTGGCGCACCTTTCACCCCCAGGAAAGGGATTACTCATTTTATTCCTACCGACATGATACGCATGTGAGATTGGATTATATATTTGTGAATAGCGCAACGTTAAAAAGAGTGATAAAAACAGAAATCGGTCCTATATTATGGTCAGACCATGGTATGGTCTCTATAAATATATCAATGGGTCATGTAGAAACTATTAGACCACCATGGAAATTAAACATTTCATTACTTCAGGACCCACAGATAAAAGAGTTGTTAAAAAAAGAACTCAATGAGTACTTTAAAGCCAATAACCCGTCTGTCACATCTAAAGTTACAGTTTGGACTGCTCACAAAGCCTCCATAAGGGGCTATTTGATCAGCTGGGAGGTGATGAAGAAGAAACTTAGAGGTCGTTCTTTACGAGATTTATACATCGACTTGTCAAATTTAGATAGGCTTAATAAGATGGGCTCAAATGACAAAATCTTAAAGAATATGGCTGCAATAAGATCTCAGATTAAAAAAATAGAACAAGGTCTGTTAGATAAATCCTTATGGGCTCTGCAGCAACGATTGTACCATATGGGGAACAAATCAGGGCGTCTCTTAGCTAATAAATTAAAGAACAAAACATCGTGCAAAAGAATAGAAAGGTTAAAGTATAAAAATGAAACCCTGACAAAGCCTAGTGATATAGGGAATGCCTTTGGTCTTTATTATCAAGATCTCTATAACTTGAGGGAAGATAAAAAATTTATTTCTCCATCCAAAGAAGAGATACTTAAATTTTTGGATAAAATTGACTTACCAAGAATTTCGGATGTCGATTTGGACATGTTAAATAAAGAAATAACTGTGAAAGAAATTTTGGAAGCAATTGATAACCTGAAAAATTTTTCATCACCAGGCCCAGATGGCTTTAGAAATTGTTATTATAAAATCTGTAAGTCAGAATTAGTATTCCCTCTTAAAAACGCTTTGAATGAAATTATGACTTCAGGGTGTGCACCCAAAGAAATGTTGGAGGCCTCGATTATAACAATCCCTAAAGATGATCATAAAGAACCATCGTGTAAAGATTTTCGACCGATCTCCTTACTGAACACGGATATTAAAATCTATGCTAAAATCCTAGCTATTAGGTTGAATGCAATTTTAGGGGGACTCATTTCTTCAGATCAAAAAGGCTTCATTAGAGGGAGGCAAGGTTCTGACAATGTCAAGAGAATGGTCAATTTGATCTCTTTTGCGCAGCGTAAGGGAGCTCCCACCGTCCTCGTATCATTAGACGCAGAGAAGGCTTTTGATAGGGTCGGGTGGGAGTTCCTGGAAGTACTGTTTGACAGATATGGGCTGGGTGACTTTGGATCAAAGGCAATTTGGGCCCTATACACTAATCCCAACGCAAAAGTAATGGGGCCAGGGTATAGTTCATCCAGTTTCCCTATGTCAAATGGGACACGTCAAGGGTGCCCCTTATCCCCTGCCATCTTTGCTTTGTTTATAGAACCACTGATAATGATGATTAGCAATGCGAAAGAGGTGCAAGGAATACAGGTGGGAGCTATGGAACATAAAATATCTGCTTTTGCGGATGATATTCTTGTTGCATTACAAAACCCGGTAGCCTCTCTCGGATCCTTATTCCGTCTGATTGAGGAGTATAGTAAAATATCAAACTTTAAGCTAAATATTAGCAAATCAGAAGCCATGCCCATTAATATCTCTTATGAATTGTTACTTAAATTAAAACAAGTATTCCCTCTCATATGGCAAAACTCTTTGAAACATTTGGGGATAATATTGGAGCCAAATTTGAAGCAGACAATAAGAACTAACTATAAAACAGTGTACAATAAGGTGATAGAAAAGATTAATACTTGGTCTGGTCTAAATATTTCTTGGTCTGGGAGAATTATCGCCATAAAAATGGTAATATTGCCAAAAATAACCTATATCTTAAAGAATATCCCCTGCCGAATTCCCACCTATTTCCTAAATCGATTACAAAATAAAATTGATATCTTCATTCATAATGGGAAAAAAATAAGAATAAAAAGATCAAGAATGGGAGGGAAATTTAAACATGGTGGTATGGCCTATCCTTTACTTAAAGAATACCAGGAAGCTACATTAGTGGCAAATATGTTGGAATGGCTAGATCCTATTAATGATAATAAGTGGGTTCAAATTGAACAAGAACTAACTGGTTTAAAGAACATTAAAATTCTTTTGTTTCTAAAAAAGATTAACTTTAAAAATTTGGTACAGGATGAAACTATGGCTAGAGTAAAGGGGAATGTATGGAATAAATTGAATGGCAAATATAATTTGATTCCATTTCCCTCACCAATTACTCCGTTACTAGATCTAGCATTTCATATCGAATCTCCAACCCTAAGGAGGATAGCTAAAGTAGGATTTAACCGGCTCCTAGAATTATTCTCTGGTAACAACTTCTCATTGGAGAATATTAAAACGAAAGCCCCTCAACTAAAGATTTCATGGCTAGAATCCTTATCACTGGAAAAGGCCCTCAAAAAATCAGAGTTTTTCCTGACTAGATCAAGAGACTTAACTCCCCTGGAAAAATTGATTATGGCGGAATCTAAAACTCATATTATCTCAAAATGTTATGATATTATTAGTAGGCCACAAATGGAATATAAATCCAAGTGTATTCAGGATTGGGAAGAGGAATTGAAGCATAAATGGACCATTGAAGAGTGGTTTAGATCATATGAAATTACGGACAGATTTGTTAAATACCCCTCCTATAGAGAACTCCACTTTAAAATCTGCAATAGGTGGCATTTTACCCCGGTTAGGATGGCAGTGATTTGTGGGTTGGATCAGGAGAAGTTTTGTTGGCGTAAATGCAGTGAAATAGGTTCTTCCCTGCATATTTGGTGGCAATGTATACATATCAAAAAACTTTGGGCAGAGGTTTTTTTCCATTTGACTAGAATAAGTGGGGTAGAATTGTGTCCACACCCTGAGATAATTTTATTCCACATCTTCCCCCCCTTACCTTTAAAAGTTAAAGCTCTTATGCTACAGGTACTGATAGTAGCAAAATCATTAATAGCTTCCAAGTGGAAGCAGAAAGAGGTTCCGTCCTGGAGCGAGGTTAAAGGTAAAGTAGATAAAAATCGTTTACTGGAACTAAACTTTACTGACTTGGGTGTGACCAAAAAAAGTAGCCTATCCTGGTCTCTATGGGACAGATATTTCCGGAATACGTAAATTGGAAGCTGTTGATTTGTCCGAGGTCATTCTGATCCTTCCACTCCGGTCCCACTCCACCCGTCTTCTCTTCCCTAGTGAAACCTATGCCTGATGCCTTGTATGATAGTAGTGTGCTTGGTGCTGTGTTTTATTTTGATTATATATGATATTAGAGTAGTTTGGAATACTATTGGGATATCGTCGGGATAGTGTAGTTTAGCTTTTCCTTTAATGAACGTAATGGTGTAAAGGCTCCAATAAAGAGATGGAAGGCTTTAACAAATCGAAATAAAATTGGGGTAAATAGGGAAAAGAAAGAAAAAGGTAATAAAGGTTAGAATGATAATAACAACATGTGTGAATTATAACGGTGTTATGTCTTGCACCCCCATGCCTCTTAAATTTTGGGTTGTTAATCCGGGAATATAGAGTAAAGATAAGAGGTCTGGGGTTTTGTACTTTGTTTCTGTTTCTTTTTTTTTCTTTTTTTTTTTTTTTGTACACAATTGTTAAGTTGTATATATTACTTGCTCTGGTATACTGTTAATTTCCGCATATTGATGTGCAATTTTTCCAATGATAGGGCAGAAGATCTGTCTTTTTATGGAATGTTTGTTATTTATACCTTTCTACAATAATAAAATATTTAAAAAAAAAAAAAAAAAAAAATGTTAATTTCATTATCATTATAGAGTAATGGACCATTGTGGCTATCATAGAGTAGGGTTTCATTTGCTTATTTAATAAGCAATAAAATTAGTATTTCAAGAAAATACATTCCAAGTATATTTTTTTCGTTCTTTATTTATAAATATAAAGGAATCAAGTTAACATACCAACATACTGAGAAAGGTTTTCAGGACCTCTACAAAATATTATGAGGTTCTGGTTTTGTTCCATTTATTTTATAACACAAAACAAATAAGGTAAAAAGAAGAAATCAAAACCAATGTGTATGTATGTGTGTGGTGAGTGTGAGATTATCATAAAATAAATTAACCTGTAAAGGAATAAAAATAAATAATAAAAGTGCCCATTTCCACAGATTGAATATAAGGAACAAGGGCTTAAATCGAAAAAGAAGGGGACGGATTCTTCAATCAACATATAACTTAGACGAGCAGAAGAGTTAGGAACATGGGCATTGATGATTCTTGGGCATCAAAAGGATAGGTAATGTATATTTCCCCCATTATAGATTTAATGTTTTTTGTTTTTTTGTATTTTTTATATATTTAAGAATCAAATGGTCAAAGATTAAAGGTGAATATTTGGTGTCATAATTTAGCTGGGGGGACTCCCTAGCTCATACAAGGTAGCAGGTATTTAAGTAGTATCCCAATGGATACCCAGGCTCCTATGGGGTAATGGTATTAACCCCTTAATTGTGTTGAATTTTAGCAATCAATCCTCAATTCCAAAACAAATAAAGTGTTAGATTCTACATAACAACGGATTCTCTGAGGCTTTTTTTTTTCTTTTCTTTCAAATACACAAAAGCTTTTTTTAAAGTTTGGGCTCTGAGAGAGGCAACAGAGTAAACTTCATTGAGATTGGATATTGTTACGGTAGGCACGTGAAAGTGATTTTTAAAATAGTAATGGAACAGCTCGGTAGTGATCTACGAGTGAATTTCCCTCTGTTCTTTTCTTATGGGAACCATGGAATGGAGGCCCAAGTTGGGAGAGGATGCTTCTGCTTTGTGTCATTGGATCTTTGTCTTGCTATTATGGTTGTATATTAGTCTGAAGGTATGTCACCATCCATAGCACAGTCTGTGAGAAGGTAGATGATGAGTTATGGGTTTAAATTCATGCCTTTTAGCAAAGGATTGTGAAGAAAGATCAGTAAAATCTTGAAGTTGGGTCCCTTCAAGCATGGACTTCTAAGAGTTTCTAGAGGTTTGCATTATATGTTCTTTTACATAGTAGTAATGTATTTTTACAATAATGTCTTTTGGTTATGAGGAAGCAGTTGTTGGGGGACTTAAGGATCTGTGCGACGAGCTTTGCAGGAGATCACTCATATTCAAGGATGGAACTAAGTGTTAAATAGCAAATTAAGGTAGCCTGAGATATCAGCGGGTTAGACTGTGTTGGGGACAAATCATGAATCCTAATATTGGGATACCAGGACTTGTTTTACATATTTTCATTGGACTAAATGTCAAAAAGATCTTCTGAAAGTTGTTTTTCCCCTGTTCTGATTATGGTTTGTTGTGTTGCTTCCTGTTGTTGTTCTTTTGCTATAAATAGAACTATTTGGTTTATCTTTTGCCTCCAAGATTGTTTTCTGCTAATGGTTCCAGATGTGCTTTTGGTAAATGGACAACTTATTGTGAAGGTAGGAATGCTCTGGTCAACTTTGTTTGGGTGATAGGCATAAGCCATATCTTAAGTCAGTGAATGTTGGCTAGTTGTGTGTTTTATAAACTAAAAAGCTTTCTATTGTTTTTGGTCTTGTTTACTTGTTCAGTCATGTCCGACTCTACATGACCATATGGACCACAGCACGCCAGGCACATATTGTGTCTGGTTTTGTTTATCCATACAGCCTCGTGTAATTCCCCCTTTGAGAAAGACGTGTCCACGTCGAAACGCGTCAGGCCCCAGTAACTACGCAGCGCACGTCATCACGCTAGGCGTGCGCATGCGCGTTACAGACCAGGAAGTCACGCTATGTGCAGCTCGTGAACGCTGAGCGTCCCAGCCTAGCTTAATGTCCCTATAACCGCCAATAGTGCCATCTACTCCTCTAAACAATTCGTTACCATCTCCAGACGGTCTGCATTATTCCAGCCTACCCTTTCAAGCATACTGAGAGTATTTATGAAAGGCTCTAAGTTTCTAAAGGGAATAAACTGGCGAGATATACTAAGTGCAACCATTACTAAATTTACCATATGGTGCTCCATTCATTTTATGGGACCATAGGTACATGTCTCTATAGACACTGATATATATCAGGAGATTCTAGTAACAGGAGTTGATATTTAGGGACAGTATACCTATTAGCTAGACATATTTTACTTTTGAGCTAGCACAACTTTATATATGGATTTTCCATTACAATAGCAATTGTTGTGACTTAAGGTTGGAGTGAGAATATCCCTCCAATTGGAGTATATTATCTTCTATACAGAGTTCCTGTATAGAAATAGGATTTCTGTGCTCCTCACATGTGCCCTTGTTTTATATATACCCTTGTTTTTAACTATTTTATTCGTCGCTGTCTTGCACTAACTAATAAATATATAACAAACTAGATTTGCACTTTATCCCCTTTACCTAACTTTATCCATAAGGATTTCATGGCAAAGATACTGGAGTGGGCAGGCCAGTTTCTTCTCCAGTGGACCATGATTTGTCTGACCTCTCTGCTATGACCTGCCCATCTTGGGTGACCCTACATGGTATAGTTCATAGCTTCATTGAGGTACACAAGGCTCTTCACCACAACAAGGTAGTGATCCAAAAGGGGAAGCTTTATATTAGTCCTGTTGAAAATACCTGTAGTTTTAGCTGCCACATTCCCATAATGGAAATGGAACTTGAAACTATTCTTTCATCTCAGAAAGTGGATCAGCAGAAATCAAAAGGTATATATACCAAAATGTTTTGCATATTGTCTAGTATCGTTCTTCAAATAGTACCTTTTAAATTTAAGATTACAGTAGCTCTTTAAGTATAATATTTGATAAAGCTTTATTTATTAACTACTACAAACATAATCAGTAAATATTTCTTTATTTTGCTATGTTTATTGGATATGATGCCTATTGCATTTACTCTCACTGGCAGTGGTGTGGAGCGTAATCTCTTTTTAGCACAAAACAGGAATCGATTGAATGTATTTACCCTTTAAAATAATGTTCACATACACAGGAGGCAGGGGTGGGCCAATGTCTTTCCTGTGCAATCTTTAACCTCAATAACTGCCCTATAACTCAGTCTGATGTCCAGCTAAATGAGTGACTCAGATCCATTTCTTCCAAGCTAATACAAGACGTAATAAAATTAAACAACCATATTTAGAACATGGCAGCAAAGAAAACAGAAATAATTACACAGTTATTAAATTGAAATCACACTAATTGGTCATGACTAATTGTCATTGTACATACTGCTTTATCTTTGATGAACTACTCAAAAATAAATACAATTGCATATAAGAATAAACATATTAATCTGATTTGAAACGATTTGTTACGTATGTGCATTTTTAAAATCTATTAAACTTGCTTACTAAAATTTAAATGGTCTACATAAAACCTAATTCAAATCTTGTTCAATTTAAAAAAAATAACCTTACTTTCATTATTTTTAACTCTTTGATCTGTGAAATGGTAAAACAGTGTCCCAAAATGGCAATGACAAAAAAAACTATGTGATCAATATAATACAATATCTACTAATTTTAACAAGAGAACGTACCTAACATTGTTAATCTACCAATCTTGTCCATCAGAAGGGCTGATACAATGTTCCCTGGTAGAACCGCCAGTGTTCCCAGGAAATTAACAAAGTATATCCAGTACGCGCTGTAGTCATCGTCAAATGTCATCTGGCACCCAATCTTGGGTTCGAAGAAAGTGATGTTTTCTATATCAGTATCAGGAAATTTTGATTTATCAAAATCTGTGGAAATAGATACAATACATTTTAATGCAAATGACCTGAAAAAGTATAATTTTAAGAAATGTTTCTGTGCTAGAAAGATTCACCAATTTATTATATTACATTAGATTAGTTACAATTGTAGTTTAAGATGAACATTTACCTATTATGTGAATGAGACCAATAATATTATATCATTTGAGATCTACATTGATATTACACATTATTATTGGTGTAGGAACTGGGGCGATGGGGAGGACAAATCCCCTCCAGATTTTTCTATAATTGTATATATTTATTTATAAATAAGCTATTTTACGACCTGTGTATACAGTGAGCTGTATCCCCCCCTGCCCGAATTATTCTCGTTTCTATACCCCTGTGTAGATCTATTAAATTATTTTATTTGGTTCCCTCAGGAGTAATTAAGTACTTATATTAGTTATTATTGTTATTTTAACTTGAACCTGTAAATTTGGTTCTTAAAGGGACTCTTTCATCATATAAACTTTGCACTTCAGTTACTTAAAGGAAGACTCCAGAGTAACAACTTAACACCTTCAGGAGTCACCCTCTTTCTTGCTGTCCCATCTCCATGTTTAAATGGAAATGCAATTTTCCATGGGCCTCATTCTATTAACGGCCGTAGGAGATGCGGGGCCGCAAGGACCGGCCGCAAGCTATTCGGCTATTCTATTCCCCTTAGGCCGGGGATTCCGGCAGGCTTGCGGCCGGCGCCTTGCTATCCCTTGCGGCCGCTCGCGCCGGAGGAAAGCCTTTGATCTAAAACGGCCGCAAGAGTTTCGGCCGTAAGAAAAGCCTGGTTGCTATTCTATTGTTCCGGGAACCCTCTCTGCAAGGCTAAAACCGAGCCGCAGCTTACTTGCAGGAAAAAGGTCCTGCTAGCACCAATTAAGCACAAAATATAGCCCAAATAAAGCCATCCTGCACTTTGAGAAGACTATAAAGTGATTTTCGGTGTAAGCAAAAATAGCACAAAATTCCCCTATACTTAAATCCGTAAATAAATTATTTTTTAATATATGTCAAATATCCATGTAAAAAGTCCAGAGTGCTTGGAGCACCTTAGACCCGCCCACGCTGCGGCCGGAAAATAAAGAGTTTATGTCAACTCGGGTTTGGGCTGATGTGCAAGCTTGAGAGGGGGTTACTATTAATCCTCATGTCCCCCAATATGATCCCTAGCATTTACAGAGCTTTACAGTGCTGTCTTGAATTTATTTTTGTGTTTTAAGATTTCTGAGCTTACGGCCGGTTGCAAGATATGCGGCCGGCCGTAAGAGGAGATGCTTGCGGGGCCGTTTAATAGAATTGCGAGGTAACGGAACCCCCGCAAGGAATCGCAGCCTTGCGGCCATTTTACGGCCGATAATAGAATGAGGCCCCATGTGTTTAATATTAAAAAAACCCATCAAAGTGTTTGTTTTAATATCGAAACTTAATTTTATTAGCAAGCTCTGAAAAGCTGTTTTTACTCACTGAAACCTTCCAAATAGTTCCTATCAAGGTCCGCCCCCTGTAACTCATGTACACAGTGTTTCTGTAGTACTAGATGTACTAACCAATCACAGATTGTCCCAGTATTTCAAAACATGCGGTTTGTCTGTAAGTGGCCAGTACATCTAGTACCAATAGAAGCTGGGGCAGACCATTGTTTGGACTATTTGGAAGCTTCCAGTGAATACAATATAGCTTTTAAGCACTTGATAATAAAATTATGTTTAGATATGCAAATTAACACTCATTTAAATTTTATTATTTTAAAATTTAAAAACAGGGAATCTTCCAAATCCCTTTAATAGCTGTGACCTAAGGCCATGCGCACAGTGTTACCAGTGTAATGCTGTTAGCAAGTAGACTGTGTATCACTAATGCGAGAGCAGCTAGTTATTTTAATTTTGTATTGACCATAAATACAATTCCTGTATAATAATTTATAATAGCAATATTCAATATTACATTAACTCTTAAAGATTAGAGTATCAGCATCCAGATGAGTGGTTGTCTTCACCTACATAAGGTAATTAAGGGGAGTTTGGGGGAATTAGTGGAGATACAGGTCTACACATTTTTAAGAACAATTTTGTTTGAGAAGAACTGCCTGCTAAGGGAATTTTTGTTAATCAAACAAGTATTCAGCCAATGGACATTATTGCGTTGGTTTATTTTGTGCCTGAAAATTTAGTGTGTTGCTTCTTTTAGGAATTGAATATTACTTTTTTAAATGATTAATGATTAATTAATCAGCTAATGTTAGAGGATTACAGTACTCCTAAAAAGAGAACCAATACCATATTGCAAATACAATTTTCTCTCATGGCCAGTAGGTGTCATTGTGTCCATGCTTCTTGTGATGAGCACATATATCTGAATAAAATATGTAATTTTAATGGCTTGCTTTTTTTTTATTTATTTATTTTATTTTAAATATTAGGGGCAGCTATTCCACAAAAATGTGTTGCTTTATCTAGTACCTTCATATGAAATTAATATGGGGCTAATTTTGCAAAGAATAAACAACTGTAAGCAGCTTAATGCAAATGTGCTTCCTGTCCATGCTATAATTGGAAAGCTATTCCCTGTGTTGGTATTTATTATTATTATTATTATTATTATTATTATTATTATTAGTAATAATAATAATATAATAATAATAATAATCATTATTATTATTATTATTATTATCCTTAATTTGTAATGCTCCAACATATTACTATAACATTATTTTTATTACTCAACTGCAAAAATATCTGCCATTTTTAAATGTGGATTACATGTCTCATGTACTTAATATTCACTTTATATTATGCTGCTTAAGTTGAAAAAAACAATTAATAAAATAGACAAGTGTGATGGTGATTTATCTAGAAATGAATATCTGTACAGTTCTGTCTATCTAATACATTTTTAGGTAACTGTAGTGCATTTTTAAAGAAAAATAGGCAACAACCTTAATTTTCAATTAGTTAACCTGAGTTGATTTTCATTATTTGTAATTATTAGAGTAGTTATTAATACATTAATACATGTCTGAACATTCTGTGCATGTTTATCTCATCTGACCAGACACTATTGCTCAATGTATACATAAATTAACACTTCCTTACCATATCTGCCTAAAAAACTGACGGTTGTCACTGGTATACACTGATAAACTAGTATATTAAATGGCCCCTGTAATGCCCTAGATATAGGAACTAATTATTTGAATTATTCACTGACCATTCATTTCCGTTTAATGATGTATAATAGCAATATTTGATATTGAATTTGTTTTCAAGATTAGAGTATCAAGATCCAGAGTGTTGTCTCCAATCTGATAAGGTCATAAAGGGAAGGGTGGGGTTGACTGAGAGACAGGTTTAAGGACAATCACATATGATTAGAACATAAACAATCATTGACAGGCTGCTCAAACACAGAAGTTTCTCAGTTCTAGCCAATAGAGATCAGTGTTTCGGTGGAACACTTTGTGTCTGAAAGTTTAGAAACTACTTGCTAGATTCAGCCTTACATTGGGTGAAGAGCGGCAGTAGCTGAGTCTTTGACTGTATGTTTAATAATGGATATTGCTTTGTTAAATTATTGAATATTAATTGTATTAATGATCAATATCTAATTAAAACACCTTCTCAGGGCACTACACGGATCCTTTAACATATTACATCAAACATTTATTTAATTATGAGCATTAAAATAAAACATGTCATTAATAAGCACTCATTACTCTTACCTGTATTAAAAAAATGTGTGTCTACGAAGGTGCAGTTCCTAAAATACGTGTTCAGGGATGTGACGTCCTCAAAGTAGCATCTTTCAAATAGTGAATTTTGGAAGGTTACTGCCTTAAACTTCATTGAGATGAACCTGTCCAACGAAACAATTCCGTAAGTAATTATTCACTTGCGGAAAATAAAGTCTATTTTATTGATTATTGTTCATATGCTGTAAGTGCAACAATATCGATCCATCTGCACCAAAAGATGCAGTTTACAAGTGGCATAGGTAAAGTAGTAATGCTAACAGCAGGTAGAAACAAATAGTACCTGCTTGGGTCAGACCTCTACAGCTTATGAAGATACAGACTCTGCTGTGCTGACTGTGCGGTGTCTCATACTAGCCAATCAGTGACCATGTTGCAGCATCTTGATGAGAATAGTCACGACTGGCTAGTATGAGACACTGCACAGCCAGTAGTACATACACACCTACGGCAGGACAAGGTACCAGAATTAGCGTGGTAGTATCATCAGCATAGCAAGGGCTGAGGGTGCTTTATGGAAAGCCATGTGTTATATCTGAGGTGCAACGATTCCTCAGTTGTCCTCTGTCATACACAAATATGTATTTAATACTAAAGTTTGTATTAATCAGAACACAACATAAAATGAATGGTGTAGACAAAATATGTACGGTATATGCCATATGTCTAGTGTGCAACCTATTTTCCTTGATGGGAAAACAGCTACACTAAACATTTAACCGTATTTTGTAGTATATTACATGGTATAATAACAGTTATCGAGAAAGTTGATTTAAAGGGTATTTAACTGTGGAAACTTAAAGTGTACTGTGTGATGTAGAAGGACAACATAATCTTCAACTCTAAAGAACAGACTCTGGGCCTAATGAGCAGCAAGTGGTCACAGGTTGTCTACCAATGGTAAAGGTAAATATAAAAATGCATAAACACAGAGATTCAATCCTTTTGTATAGGAACAATAATCTCTTGAAGTCTTGGCAGGACATAAAAGCTGCATATGAAACAGTTTTCCTGATTCTGTAGTATAGACCTGCTCTTCCATTTTTTTTTTTACCCTTTAAAAGTTGACCAGGATCTTGGTGGACCACTTGCTTACTATTGGGATTTTTCTTTGACTATCTAGTGATATTTCCTTCTGCTTCTTAAAGGGACTTTTAAATAAAATGTTTTAACTAGGTTTATTTAATTAACCTGATCCTCCTCTGATCCTCTTTGTAATTTTCATATACAATTTTCACTCACATTTGTAAGAGATCCACACAGACATTTTCTCAGCCTCTGGCAACTCCCCCTATTATTTCCTGTTGGCTGCCATCCTACTCACCTGTGATCTGTGGCACTGCATTTTACACTGGCACTGGATTCACACTTCCAGAATTATGCTGTTAGACATCAAGCAGATATGTTTATGTTGTGCAGCATGTCATTATCTGCCTGCTGTTTAACAGCATGTCATTGGTAGTGTAAATCACCTCCAATGTGAGAGTTTCCTTAGGTCAAAAAATGCAGTGCTGCAAATCACAGGTGAGTTAGATGGCAGCCTGCAGGAGAGAAAACATGGAGAAAGGATGATGTTCCAGAGCTTGAGAACCTGTTCCTCTGATGATCCCTTACAAGTAAGAGAGTGTAAATTGTATATGAATATTACATTATGGAGGATCATATAATTAATTAAACTTAGTTCAAATATTTCTATAAAAAAAAAAAAACAGTTGATTTTACAAATAAGAACCATAAAAAATATTTCCCAATTAATGTTTTTTGTGTATTTTTTACTTTTTTGGAACCCCAGTTATATCATGCACCCCCTGAGTGAATCTCATTGACCATTGGTATAGTCCATTATCACAGGCAAAATAAAGGGGGCATCAGTTTGTCATACAGATCTGGTTTCACCAAGCTGATATCAGTTAACAAGTCGATATACCAAGCAAAAGGTATCAAAAGGAATTACTTGTCATTGACGAATCTTCTGTTTGTATGTATCTGATTTTCCAGTGTGAAGTTGAAGTTGTAGTTCGAAATGTTACCCGAAGTAAACGTTTTAACTCTTAAGTCATATTCATGTGCTTGAAGGTGTCTAATAACATCTGAGAACCACACTGATAAACCGTAGTATCTGTGAAAAGAAAGAATTATAAAATGGACTTTCAAGGAGGGCTGACCTGAAAATTAAGTCCTGTTTAAAAGATGGCTATCATTTGCTTTTTTTTGGCAGGATGTATTCCAGTCGTATTATCACTGCATGCTGTATGGTAGATGAATCCTAATGGCTCTATTAAACTAGATGCAGAGAGGATTATGTATCAAAGATGCCCAGCTTCAAAAGAGAGATTAATGCATAATATGCTTCAAAGTAAAAAAAATGTATTGCATTCAATATCAGACCTATCCCTACTAAGATGTACACCAGATTATGGTAAAGATACCACCATGTATATACAATATAAAGTGACATTGTAATTCCAGCACATTTTGAACAGTAGCATGTCACATTAATATATTTTAAAAGCCTTTGAATAGAAATACATTTAATTTCAATATTAATAATTTATTTGGTGCATTGTAGACATCCATCTTGTCCTCTCTGACCGACTGCTGCCCCACCCTTAGCGCAGTGTCACTTGCTGCCTGTATTGTTTATTTTAGGGGTGAACACTTCTCAGCAGAACCATGATGGACAAGGCTTCTACATAGAGACCCCCAAGGTCCCTATAGCTATCCCCATGGGGGTCCTCATGGATCAACATGGTACCGAATAAATAACACCCTACTATAGGTATATTATGGTATACTAACCGTACACCATAGGGGCACTTAAGGATTCCTATGGCATCGACAATTAACCCTTTACCATGGGTCTCCCTATGGACCCAATGGTATACTAAACTCACACCGTAGCTGTCTGTATGTAACCCATAGCACCTAATGGACTCCCATGAACCCTATTCTCCATAGTCCCTAACACTAACCCCTTCTAATGTCCATACCCTAAACTAAGAACAAACAATAAATAATCAGTACAATCTAAAAAATACAAAAAATAAAACAGAACAGAAAATAATAACAAAAAAACAAAAAATAATTACTATTAAAATTATAAAATAAAGAAAAATAAAAAAATACTGAAAATATAAAAAATCAAACCTGTAGTTTATAAAGGGTTAATTGATACATTACTATCCTTTGATGACCCATTCAGATTTGAATTATACTGTTGCTCTTATAGGACTGGCTGCTGTAAGAGTCCATCAAAGAACATATTGTCAAGTTTGTATTCTCTTCTTTACAACACTCAATCAGTGAATTTGAATTGCACGATTTTGATTGACTGAAATATGATTGACACATATTTTAGCCACTCAGAAGCCTGGAAAAAAAATATATAAGGTGAAAGCGTAGCCACACCCATTATTAGGCACAGGACCTCTTCAGAGGAGAAGCACCATTAGATTTACAATTTTTTGTAATAGAAAGACAGTTTTTTTCTTGATTTTGCCATGGCCAAAGTTGAAGAAAGAAGGTCTTCAATCAAGAATGAAGAGGCCTTTTCCATGGATGACCCAAAGAGATGATGGATGGCTTCAATCAATTGGATGGTAATGTATTAATTAACTTAATTCAAATAGATTCTTACCCACTGCTCCTGCCTTTTTCACAATCTCCCTTTTCCCTATTCCCCAACCCCTTAAACCAGTTTTCCTTCCCTACCTCTCTCATGTTCTCCCTCTCTGTCCTAAAACAATATTAAAAATCTTTATAAAATCAGGATTCTACTGTTATATACTTCAGACTTTCTCAAAGTAATTCTTGTTTGTGCACCATGTTTAAAGCTGTAATTTCTCATTGCATAAAATAATGCTATATTATTTTTAAAAAGTTTTCAAAATGTAAATGTAAGTGCTTAGCTTTTTAGTTTTTTTCTATGTATGATACAAATCTATAACAAAATGCACAATAAAGGTCCAAGGACTAAAGGTGCCAGAAATGTTTCAGAATTTAATCTTAGATTTTCTTATATTTCTATTTTCCTGCTAATGTTTACTGAATCCTTAAAATCTACAAAAATAATACATCTTGCCGATACGTAAAAAGGCCCCAAAGAATGACTTGCTTTTTTTCAATGTATCCAAAAAAATCTTACCCAAATGACAGAGTGAGCCACACTATGGTCAGCTTTATAGTGTTATCCCTGATAGGATATTCAAAACATCTTGTAAAGGTTAACCATATCTGCAAAATATGTAAACACATATAATAAACTATTAGGTAAAGAATGTTTTAAAATTACCACCAATCACATTTTTAAAACATCACAGAAAATTGTTACATTAATTAGACAGTTGTATACTATATGGGATGAAATTAATTTTAATTTACGTGCATGAGGAAGCAAAAATAGCTTGTGTGGGAGGGACCTTTAATTATCGGCCAGCACTATAACAGATTGCAGGCTTTTCTAAAATTAAGTAACATTTAACAATTTTCCACCCCCAACATCCGACATCTCATTTTTTCAGGACTATGAACATTTTACATAAATGCCCCATTGAAAACAATAAAACGGATTAATATAGTAAAATTTAGATATATATTTGAATGTGCACAGCTAAAGTCATACCTGGTTTGTGAGCTATCTCAGATTACCATTGGTAAAGGTATATATTGTATGATGTTTTATATTTAAAAGCACAAAGCTTCGCTTTATAAATACTTATTTATGATAACATGCCAAGATGTGCATAATTTACTTTATTACATACATGGGAATAAGCAGGAAGTTCATTCTTTAGTCTTTATGTACCACTCTAGTCTGCCACTCTGTACCACTCTAGCTTGCAATAAAACTTCACATGTTTGTAAAGTACAAGAAGTCT
The DNA here is from genome assembly GCA_027410445.1 of Discoglossus pictus. NCBI lineage: Eukaryota > Metazoa > Chordata > Amphibia > Anura > Alytidae > Discoglossus > Discoglossus pictus. The sequence goes on along the minus strand of CM050163.1, from coordinate 499,846,864 downwards.
TCAGTCTAGCAGACACTCCTTGTTTCATGGGCTAAATTTTTTGCTGCCTACCCTACCTGGAGCCTGAAGATCATCACCCTGTAACTTTCTCTCTATTCAGTCCTGTTGCTGGGTGATTATTCATAGTGGCAGCTTTTTAACAAAAGTGAATAGAAATGTTACTTGAATCACGGTTCCATTCTTTCCAGGTATCCATTCTTGTTAATAAAAAAAAGCAAATGCCTGCTTCCAATAAAATTTAATTTATTTAAATATAAAAGGTGGTATTTATTTTTTTATACACTCTAAAACATCTTGCATTTAATCTGGTCATGTTCTTTATAAAAGCATACTATTATTATTATTATTACTTTTATTTGTAACGCGCCAACATATTCCGTAGCGCTATACAGGGGAAAAGAACAAGGAAAAATATAATTTTAACAAACTGCACAAAACGGAGGGCCCTGTTTTGAGCTCAGAATCTTTGTAGAGTGTTTTTTCCCAAAGCACTCTACAAGATTGAAAACTCTTACAATCTAAAGAGGGTGGAAAAGGCAGATAAGAAATAGCAAGGGTCAGGACGAAAATTAAGTTTCATTCGGTAGGAGGGTATGCAAAGTTAGAATGTTTTTTTCATATAGAAGAAAAAGGAAAGCATCTGAGAAAGTAATTTGGTAAGTGTTCCTAGTATGTAATATGTTATCTGGCCCAAGTGGTCAGATAGTATAATCTGCGAGTGGGAGGCGAGGGGCCTGTGTTAGGAGGTATGTTACAAGAAGCCAGCAGAAGAAAGAGAGAGAGGATGAGGAGGTGGGATTTGGACTTGCAGAAGTGTTTCTGCTTATTAGCTTTAGAAGGGGGTGGAGATAGTGAATGGAGGAATGAGAGTAGCTCATGGGAGCATAAAAGAGCAGAGGAGAGCATGGAAGGTGAGATGGTTATGTTGGGGACATGATGTGGAAAAGTTGAGAAGAGGAGCTTGAGGAAAAGACAGGATGTAATGATGAAGGAACAGGCACGAGGAAACATTGCGTAAAAGATTAATTAGGTATAGATAGCAGGTGTTGCTAATTGATCAGCTGTAGGAAATTTGAGTGACTATAAATATGGAATGTAAGTGGTCTTTTAATGTACACAAAATTCTAAAATTCAGTACACTTATTTATGTATATTTTTATGTATACATCACCCCAAATATGTAATATCTTCTTTTAATAGAACCCTGGGAAATTAGGAAGTTTTGCATCTGTTTTTGAATAACTCCCACAGACTCCAAGATATTTGTAAGTTGTCCATGAGTAAGTACGTACAACTTATAGGACATATACTTAATGACCATAGAAATTGCTCTCTAGTGACCAGTCCACTCCTATGTTTGGTTCATTCTACTTTGATATATGCTAAATATTAGGTTTATCATATTTTGAAAGGCCTATATATGTTTAAAAAATAATAAGAAAAAGTAATTAAAGAGCATTTCACAGGGAACTACAAAGCTATAGAAACAATATACATGTGGACCATTTCATTATGTAGTCACTAAAGAGGAACTAAGATTCCTCTAAAAATGTTATTGAAGTTAAATATTTTATTATGAATTCTGAGTCCATTTAAAGCAAGCAGGACTAAAATGATCCTCAGCATCGGTAGAAGCATTCTAGACTGTGATTACCTCTGAGATTGAGTTGGAAAATACATCCTGGCCCCAGTAACAATGACCTCAGAGATAGGTGTGATATTATATTCCATTATAGCGTATAACATCTTAGGATGGTGTGCTTGCATGGGTAATAGAAGAAGTATGATGGCTTGGTACACTCTTATAAATTAGCAGACACATACGGTGGCTAGTCTAGAATTGTTTTGCTTTCATTTTCTCTAAAAGCGAATAATCTTATGATGAATATAACAGGAGAAAAAAAATTGCAGAATATAGTTGTGTGATTTTTTTTTATAGCACACATAGTGCAACACACAGAATACATATTATACATAGAGCATGTCTAACAAACTTGAAAGGAATAAAGGGAGTTATGATGGACACAATTGTACATGTGAGGTATTGGGAAAGGCTTACATTACCAGGCTATAGAATAGTTGGAACATGGCCAAGCATGCCGCTAATCACCAATGTAACCCGTAGCTGGACACCCCTTTTTATGAGTTTTTAGTCTGTAAGCTGTTGGTGGGATAACCACACTTCTCTTTCTGACATTGTGTCATGGTGTATTTGCCAGGTCGGATGGATGAACCATTAAAGTTTATGGACAAGTCACACACAATGCGTTATAATCCATGACATGGTTTACACCCTACCTAGAAGATTGAACATTTAGTGTCTTCTTCTTGGCACCTCCTCTGACTGTTGGTGTACCCCAGGGATCAGTCCTAGGCCCCCTCCTCTTCTCCATTTATACATCCTCCCTTTGTAATCTAATAAAATCGTTTTGATTTCAATATTATCTATAAATGGATGACACTCAAATGTAACTTTCAGCACCAGATCTACCCCCGCTCTATTCTACCTCAAGTGGCCAACTGCATCTTTTGTATTTTTTTCCTGGATGTCCGTCAACTCAAACTAAATATCTCAAAGACTGAGCCCCTTATCTTATCGCCCTTTACCACAGCTTCCACTCCACATGTATCTTCCACTGTTGAAAATACAAAAAAATCATCACTCCCACCTTCCAGTCCCACTGTCTTGGGTTCTATTGGATCCTGCTCTGTCTTTCACTCCTCACATAGAATCCATAGCAAAGTCTTGTATTTGTCACCTACAAATTTCTCCAAAATACATCTCTATCTTACACAAGACATAACTAAAATTCTTATATACACTCTCATCATATCTCGCCTCAACTACTGAAACTCTCTCATTGCTGCCATTCCCATCACCCGTCTCTTTCCACTTCAATCCATAATGAACGCATCTGCTAGACTTATCCACCAACCACAACGCTCAGTGTCTACAGCACCTCTCTGTCAGTCACTCTACTGGCTTCCACATAGCCACCAAAATAAACATTTAAATAATTACCCTAACGTATAATGCCCTCAACAATAGTGCACCTTTTTGTAACTCAACTCTCGTCTCTAAATATTCCCCTAACCTCTTCACTCTGCTAACAACCTTCTTCTTTCTTCTTCTCTCATCACCTCCTCTCACACCCGCCTTCAGGACTTTTCTTGTGCTGCCCCAATTCTTTGGAACTCCTTGCCTCGCTGCACAAGACTATCCTCATGCTTCAAAACCTCACCTGTTTAGATAAGCATATAACCTTCAGCCTTAATATACACAACAATATTATCCTTCTATACCTCATCCATAGCCTTTAGATTGAAAGTTTGTGAGTTTTCAATCAAGCTAGGCGCTTTATGGAAAGCAATGTGCATGTTAAGCTCAAAGACAGGGCCCTCCATGCATTGTGTTAGAATATTGTTTTTGAAGTGAATTTAGTGATTTATATCGCTACAAAATATGTTGGCATGTTACAAATATCCAATGTTAATGTTATTATCTCCCATTCCTGATGGCAGGGATCCTTGAAAGGGTTAATTTATTAACAGTATTATAACTGGGGACCACAAATATACTATAACCAGTGTGACTTGAACTAGGATTCTTTCACTCTTGTGTAGCTTTGCTTGCAAAACAGTCACTATTATAAATCATGCCACCAATGGTTCCACTGCATACTTTAGAATAAAGTTGTAAACTGTCATGCACCTCATCCTTATACATTTCTGTTCAGAGAAAACAAACAGTATGGCAACACTGTTTAACCCTCCAATAGCCAAACTCAATTTTAAACTATTTAACACATTATATTTCTATATTTTAGTGAACAGATGGGCAACATAGACTCTTTACATTTACCAGTTTATAGAGGTTGTACAATGTGACAATCCTCATTCTAAAGCTGGGATTTGGAGCTGCGGCGCTGCAAGGGGTGGCCGCAAGCTATCTAGCTATTCAATTCCCTTGCAGCTGAGGGCTCGAGCCGGCTTACGGCCGGCGCCCTGCCCACATCCCTATTCAAATGCTCCGATAACCCCTCTGTTAACCCTGTAAAACACCCAAAAATGGCCGCAGCTTACTACCACCCTAGATCGGTCGGAAGGGCTTGTTAAGCCCTTAAGTACCCTCCAATTAAGCCCCAGCTGGCTGCAGTGTCCCCTATAATGCAGGGGTCTCGATCGGGACCCCTGTAGTGTCCTGACCTTACCCCTATAATGCATGGGTCCCGATCGGAGCCCCTGCAGTGTTCCTAGATTAACCCTATAATGCAGGGGCCCAATTGGGACCCCTGCAATGTGCACACATTAACCCAGATTGGGACCCTTACAGGCTCCCCAGATTAACCCCATGCTACAGGGGTCCCACTTGGGAGCCCCGCAGCATTTACAACTTTTAAATATCCCACCACACACTAATGGTTACCCCATGCAACTAACATTAACCCCCATGCCGTGGGGTCCTAACCGGGAGCCGACGGAGGGTCCCCAAATTAACACTTGCAGCAGGGGTCCCAATCTGGACCACCGCTGCATTACAAATTCTAATTTCCCACCACGCGAGTTCTGAAAGGACATTAAAGGTCCTTAAAGGACCCATGATAAATAAAACTATTAACCCCTGCTGCGGGGGTACTATAAGTACCCCCCGGCACCTAAAATTAACCCCATCACTCATGGGAGTCAATATAGACCCCCATGAGACTAAAATCAACCCCTCAGTCCTATAGGGGTCTATATAGACCCCTATAGGACACTATTAACCCCATCTAAGCCTATTTAACCCATTCTAGGCCTATTTAGCCCCATCTAAGGCTATTTAATCCATTCTAGGCCTATTTAACCCCATCTAGCCTATCTAACCCCTTCTACTGTACACCCGTGGCATGGGGAATAGCCATTAGTGTGCCTCCTTAGTACAGGCTTAGAGATCTTTAGGGTTAAATATATATTCAATGCAGCACTGTACAGCGCTGTCATTGATGGGGGACATTAGGGGGGACATGAGGATTACATGTAGTACATTGGCTAGCTGGCAAATCGCCGCTAGCAAATACTGTCATTTATGGCCACAAGTCCGCTTGGCTTGGAGAACGGGTTACTGCCTTGGGGGGCATTCAAGCCGGTAGTACCGGGCTTAAATTACCTCCAAGGCAGCAACTCGATCTTCAAGATTAGCGGACTGCGGCCACAAATAACAGTATTGGCTAGCAGTGATGTGCCAGCTAGCCAATGTAGTACATGTAATCCTCATGTTCCCCATCATTTACAGTGCTGTACAGTGCTTTCTTGAATTAATATTTCACTTTTTAGTTTGGCGGGCTTGCACACGGATCTGCGGGCTAACGCCCACGTTCAGGTACAAGCCAGCCAAAGCTAACGGCTGATTGCTTGACTTGATATCAGCCGTAGGAAGGACCTCCTTGCGGCCCCTTGGCTTTGAACATAGTAAGGAATCTTAGAGGTACGGCCATTTTACGCCGATCATTCGAATGAGTCCCTGAGACAGTGTTAAATGTAATATTTTTAAATTACCAGTGATTTAAGTGAATGTCATTCCAGCCTTACAGAGGGGAAATTTCTGTCTCTCAGCAAATACATGCTGCAATTTAGTATACAAGCTATTTTATTTGAAGAAACTGCAAGTTATAGCATATTCATGAAGACTGGTTTTCCTATCAGAAAGTAAACAGCTGGCATCTGGGTTGTGGGTTTTCTTTTGTAACCTCAATCAGATTTTGTACTGACACTGACTCATCTAATCAGGCATTACCTTTTAATCGCTTCCCCTTTGTGAATTGCAACACTGATAAGATAATCTCATTTAAAGGCATATCTACATTTCCTGGATTATGAGTGCATCTGATACAGATCAGTAGCGTATGAAAAACATTTTTGCATGAAAAAATACCAGAATAAACATTTAAACACCTTGAAGTTAGCAAAATGTCATGTAATTTCTGACAGTTGAAAATTAGAGTTAACACCCCCTTGAAACCCAGGCTAAATTAGCATAAAAATCATAACTTGTTTTGGCCAGTCAGGAGGTGGCTCAGGCAACTGATATATTTCATTTGTATAAAGCTCTGGGGTTCCTGGCTGTGCTGTAAAGTCTCTCTACTAGAAAGGTCAAACTCTGTAACTGGCTGCCTCTCCTCAGTGTACTTGGTTCCTGTAGGTGTGCAAATCTGGATTTTACTTTCCTGCCTATAACTTTTGTAAGTACATTGAATTTTTATATATAACACATATTTTTTCTGATAATCACCGCCTGTTTCTTACCAAACAATTTAAACCCTTATATATACATTTACATGATCAGATTGTGTCCTTGAAATTGTGTACACTGTACACTACAATTGTAGTTATGCTAAGCTCTATTTACTGGAGAGATCACATCCATTTAGTGAAAAAACACACATTTCATTCAGATTACATCATTCCTACACTAACTAGTACTTAACCTGCTCCAGGTCCATTTACATATATGCAACCTCACCTTGCCCATCATTCACCCACTTTCATCTTACTTTATCTTTAATGGAAATTGGGCGTTGCTTTTTCATTGTTGCATCTAAAAGACGGATGATGTCTTTTTCAAATAAATACCTTAAAACAGGATAAATGGACTACAATGTTTAACTGTCCTCATGTCTTGCCCTTGTCAGTCAGAATGCAGTAATGTCATATATGTCTGCCAATGAGACCTACGGTCTGCAGTATGAGGTTTGCATTTTTTGCGATTCAACAAGGTTAAAATAGTTTTTACTTAACATTTTTTCATATAAAAGCATGCATGAAAAAATGGTCCATATCATATTTATATTTGTGAGTACGTACATTAATCCAGACAGGGTATCACCATATACATTATTACACTGTACACATACTTTTCTCTGCATATATTTCGGTATTACCAAAATGGCAGCTTTGGAAGTGTGCAGCCCTAAGTCTTGGCTTAATTGGACTAGGCATTAATAAAATAGTGATACAAAATATGTTTGTACTTTAGAAATAAAGGATAATAATTATAATAACTAAATGTGAGTCAGTGTTTTGTGTGCAGCCATATTGTTATCATTAATCAGATGCGTTCTTAATAAAAATAACTAGTTTGCCCCTGGAGACAGAATAGGGGGAGGGGGCATTTGACCAGGCTATAATGATGTGGGAGTGATAGTGGTGGCTGGTAGGAGGAGTTTGCAGGGAGGCTTTAAGAGGGTAGGTTTCGCGCCTTTGAGGTACTTGCGCAGGGGAAGACCAACTAGTTTTCCCGCCCTCCCTCCGTGAGTTTAGGTAATTGTAATAGCTTGTACGGGGATGCAGCATTCCCCATAGGTGGGAGCTCATTTTATTTGGAAGGTATCCGGTCCCAGTGGGTCCCGGAGGTCCTTTGGCACGGGGTTCCATTGGGCCTCTGGGAAGGTAAGCTCCTTTCCGCTGGCGAGTGTGCAGCTACCTCTTGTGTTATGGTTGTATATAGATATGATATCATATGTTATGATAAAAAAAGCTGTGGCCTGGTTATACCCAAGTCAATGTCTTGTGTCTTTTTTGGGTTGGGTCATGTAGCCATTAACGTACTGTAATGGTGTGACACCAGAGGGCAGTAGAGAGCCCTTCAATACTTCTCCCCAGGAGTGAGATGGTTAAGAAGATCCTTAAAAAGCTTGGCTGTGGCTGCAATCAAGAGCGGCTGCTGTCTCCAGGTGGAGAGCTGTTTGACAGTGCTGGAGGGTTGTGGAAGTGTGCAAGGCCGACGTCAGAGGCCGCACTGAAAACTAATGGACCAAAGCCAGAAGCTTTAAAGAGCGAGCATGCAGAAAAGAGGAACAGAAAGTCCCTGAAGGTGATGACCGAGGGAGAGATCTGCTTTGGAAAGAGAGGCCGGAGATACAGAGCCTAAGAGAGAGGTGAGAGGGAAAGACACCTCTGCTACCTATGTTTGGACTGTATGTTTGCACTTCTATGTAAGATAGTAAGGGAACTACAGTTTGGTTATGCAGGGCTTCAAGGAGAAGCTAGGATTTATTTTCTGTTTGGTTTATTTTCTGTTGTATGCTGACAAATAAACAGCACAAATCTGCTAAACATTTAAAGGGCTCCTGCTTTCTCCATTTTGGTGCTGGATATTAGAACACGGATCCTGAGAGTGACCGTGAATCTGTCACAGTACCTTGTCACATATGCTTAGGTCAAGGAAAAAGGATACTACTACGACTACTACTACTAATTGTAGTAGTAATAATATTAATAATTACTGGCTATATTCTACATCTTGTGTGCAGCAGTATTTTAGTCATGCATAAAGGCACGCCTTACTGCAACTAAATAGCATACAACATGGCTGACAAAGAGTAACAGGAAACCGGAAGTGCATCTCTATTATCCACCTCCATATAAATTTACTAAACCTCCATCAAAATGTAACTGCACATAATGATTGGGTCAATGCTTTCTGCTTTACTTACGCCATAAAGCTCTGTGCGAATTCTGACAAAGCATCTCTTGTACCAAGTTCCTGTGTCTGACTCAATTTCAATAAGTTCATCTATTTGTTTCGGAGTCTTGATTCTTTGAACCTGCAAATAAAATACAATACAGTTAACTTGTTTTGCATAAATCTGAAATATTTATTATCAATTCAATGAACATAGTTGAAAGGAATGCAAAAAAAAACAACTTTGAATTATTCAAGCAAACTTTAAACATGGCCAAAATAGCACATTGGAGGAAGCTCTCACACCTCAGTGTTTATAGTAGATGTTTGTTTTATTCTTTTATCGTAATCTCTGTAAAAAAAAAAAGAAAAATCCCACCAACATCAATGGCAATTCCCATGTAAACATTGTAAGAACTCCACTAGTATTATTGTATTAATATCTTAGAAACTGCCTTTGCAATGTTTGTGTTAGCTATGTCCTTGTATCTTCTCGGCAGATGCCTTGATAAAGATAAATAGAGGATCCGTAGCAGTATTAACACCAAGCAGCTATCACGTCGTCCAGTTTCACACACACTGTCAGAGACGGATGTCTGTGATTCCTCAGGAGTCTACTTCCTAATTTCCTCTTGCATTGACATGATAACAATGCTAATCAGGTGCCGGACAATATCAAATCAGATGGAGAACTGCAACAAACTATTAATCAACTTGATATTAAAAGAATATCATTTCATCACAATTCATGGTTTGCAGTTTTATTTTTGTGCTACAGAGTTATTTATGATAAATGAAAAAATGTGACAGTATTTATAACACAATAAAAATAGTTTGAATGGGATAACGTTTCTGATTAATTCTGCGATAAATAATAACTGAAATAATAATTATAAAAACATAATGGATAATATAGAAAGCAGTGATCACTGTGATATACTAATATGTCTGCTGATTATAATGAAGCAAAGAAATTGTATAGTGTGAAATTAAAAGGATCCTCAAGACACGTTTTCTGGTTTCGCTATGTGACAAGATGGATGCATGCTCTGTTTAGCTATAGGCCATCAACAGAGAAAATGGTGGAAAAAACAAGATCTGAAAATAAATGAAAAAGATATAGATAAATGGCAGGACTGTTTTCTTTGATTTTTTTATAAAATGAAAAGCAGGTCAATTGTAATATGGTTTGGTTGAAATGATCTTTGTAGATGGGCCACAGAGCTCTTGAACCACAAAGTGACATCACGTTACAAGACATTGTTGTTGTTTAGCCATTCAGTTGTGTCCTACTCTCTGTGACCCTCTCTGAACTGTAGCGCCCCAGTGCCGGCAGCACTTCTGCAAGCCCAGACCAAACATATATACACATATGTCTATAGTTTTCTATAATATGTTGTGTTGATTCCCCCTATATGCATTTACCTGATGATGTCAGATTGTCATTTAGGAATTATTTCAACTACCTGTATACTTTTGGTGGAGGCAGTGTCATGGTCTGGGCCTGCATGACTGCTGTCGGCACTGGGAAGCTACAGTTCATTGAGGGAACCATGAATGCCATCATGTACTGTGACATACTGAAGCAGAGCATGATCACCTCCCTTCGGAGACTGGGCCGTATTCTAACATGATAATGACCTCAAACATACCTCCAAGATGACCAGTGCCTTGCTAAAGAAGCTGAAGGTAAAGGTGATGGACTGGCCAAGCATGTCACCAGACCTAAACCATATTGAGCATCTGTGGGGCATCCTAAAAACGGAAGGTGGGGGAGTGCAAGGTCTCTAACATCCACCAGCTCCGTGATGTCAGTGGAAGGAGACTCCAGTGGCAACCTGTGAAGCTCTGGTGACCTCCATGTTCATGAGGGATAAGGCAGTGCTAAAAAATGATGGTGGCCACAGAAAATATTGACACTTATGGCCCAATGTGGACATTTCCACTTAAGGGTGTACTCACTTTTGTTGTCAACGGTTTAGACATTAATGGCTGTGTTTAGTTATTTTGAGAGGACACCAAATTTACACTGTTATACAGGCTGTACACTTACTAATTTACATTGTAGCAGAGTGTCATTTCCTCAGTGTTTTCACATTAAAAAAAATAATAAAATATGTACAAAAATGTGAGGGGTGTACTCACTTTTGTGAGATACTGTATGAATATATATATATATATATATATATATATATATATATATATATATTTACAGATACTTACTGTGAAAACTTTTTCTGGCTGACCACGAGCTCTCATGTTTGTATCGTGAATTTGCTTGAGAATCATCCAAGCTTCATCATGTTTTCCAATCTGTGATATCAAAATAAGAGCACAACTGTACTATTAAATCAAAGAGCCTAGAAATTCACTTATTTCTCCTAAATTTTTGGTTGTTCTATGCATAATTATTTATATTTATTATTTGCTTTCTGTCTCCACAACACATGGCTTCACTAGTTCAGCATATTCTTTTAGAAACCATAATTATGTTGAATATTTAGGTATTCATGAGAACAACTGTTTATTTCATAATACTCCCTGCCTGGAGTATAGAGCAATTAGTTCAAGCAATGGGGTGTTGATTTTGTTTGATCCTGTACACGACTTGTAATGACTTCGTCCTAATTCTTTATATAAAAAGGTTTTTATTATCAATGGCAGGAATTTACTAGAAATCTTCTCACCTGAGATGAGATGAGAAGGGCTGTGGTGTCAGTGTTCCCCCTTACGAAATAGTGCATAGAACATAGTTACATAGTTACATAGTTACATAGTTACATAGGGCCTCATTCTATCACCGGCCGTAAATCGGCCGTAAGGCTGCGATTCCTTGCGGGGGTTCTGTTAACTCGCAATTCTATTATACGGCCCCGCAAGGATCTCATCTTACGGCCGGCCGCATATCTTGAAACCGTCCGTAAGCTGTGAAATCTAAAAACGCAAAAATAAATACAAGCCTGCACTGTACAGCTCTGTAAATGCTAGGGATCATATTGGGGGACATGAGGATTAAAAGTAACCCACTCTCAAGCTTGCACATCAGCCCAAACCCGAGTTCAAATTAACTGTTTATTTTCCGGCTGCGGCGTGGGCGGGTCTGAAGTGCTCCAAGCACTCTGGACTTTTTACATGTATAATTTACGTATATTAAAAAAAAATTATTTTACGGATTTGAGTACAGGATAATTATGTGCTATTTTTTCTAACACCTAAAAACCCTTTATAGTCTTCTGTGAAGAACCCTTTTCTTTCTTTAAGGTGGAATCTTTTTACTTCTAACCTCAAGGGATGTCCTCTTGTCAGTTGAAAACCTCTTGGCACAAAAAGCTCCCTTGACAAATCTTTATACTGACCCTGGATGTATTTATATAAGGTAATCATATCTCCTCTTAGACGCCTTTTTTCTAGAGAAAATACGTTTAATTTGGTTAGTCTTTCTTCATAACTTAGCCTTATTAGTTTTGTTGCCCTCCTCTGTACCTTTTCCTGCTCTTAAATGTCCTTTTTATGAAGTGGTGCCCAAAATTGTACTCCATATTCCAAATGAGGGCGTACTAGAGATTTGTATAGTGGCAAAATTATATTTGCTTCCCTTGCTTCTATACCCTTCTTAATACATGCTAATATTTTATTTGCCTTTGCAGCAGCTGAATGGCTTTGAGCACCTAGGTGGTTGTCCACAAGCACTCCCAAATCCCTTTCAATATCTGATACACCTAGATTTGCTCCATTAAGATTATAAATTGCATGGCTATTTTTCCTTCCCAGATGCATCACTTTACATTTATTCGTATTAAATCTCATCTGCCATTTAGATGCCCATTCCTCATTTTTTTTGTAAATCCCTTTGGAGGGAAAGCACATCACTATCTGATTTAATTGCCTTGCACAACTTCGTGTCATCAGCGAAAATGGAGACACCACACTCCAATCCTACCTCTAAGTCATTAATAAATATGTTAAAAAGGAGAGGACCTAATACAGAACCCTGAGGAACCTCACTTACCACATTAGTCCAAGTGATACACGTGAGATGCACTTGAGATGCTTAGTAAATTCCTCCATCGTATGTTAATTTAAAAGCAGTGGAATCAAAAGCTCTATAATAAGGGCCTCATTCTATTAGCGGCCGTAAATCGGCCGTAAGGCTGCGATTCCTTGCGGGGGTTCAGTTAACTTGCGATTCTATTATACGGCCCCGCAAGGATCTCCTTTTACGGCCGGCCGCATATCTTGGAACCGGCCGTAATCTGTGAAATATAAAAACTCAAAAATAAATTCAAGCCTGCACTGTACAGCTCTGTAAATGCTAGGGATCATATTGGGGGACATGAGAATTAAAAGGAACCCACTCTCAAGCTTGCACATCTGCCCAAACCCGAGTTCAAATTAACTGTTTATTTTCCGGCTGCGGCGTGGGTGTGTCTGAGGTGCTCCAAGCACTCTGGACTTTTTACATGGATATTTTACGGATATTAAAAATAAAATATTTTACGGATTTGAGTACAGGATAATTATGTGCTATTTTTTCTAACACCTAAAATCCCTTTATAGTCTTCTCAAAGTGCAGGATGGCTTTATTTGAGCTATTTTATGTGCTTAATTGGTGCTAGCGAGACCTCTTTCCTGCAAGTAAGCTGCGGCTCGCTTTTAGCCTTGCAGAGAGGTTTCCCGGAGCAATTGAATTGCAAAACTCTTGCGGCCGTTTTAGATCAAAGGCTTTCCTCTGGCGCGAGCGGCCGCAAGAGATAGCAAGGCACCGGCCGCAAGCCTACCGGAGCCTCCGGCCGTAAGGGAATAGAATAGCCGAATAGCTTGCGGCCGGTCCTTGCGGCCCCGCAACGGCTGCGGCCGCTAATAGAATGAGGCCCTAAGTGTTTGTTTTGACAGTTGAGTTTATGTGTAGTCATGGCTAAAAGTGTGCAGTTTCACAGCTATCAAAATGGCACTGTGCAGCCAGATGAAGCAGTTAAATCATGTAGGCTGCTACTCCATGAATTACATGAACTGATGTTTAGCGAGTCTTTGCTTATTTCAATAGAGAAATTATTTTACAGATCTTTACTTTTTAAGTATTTTTTGTGTCCCTCTATTGATTTAGATTTGACTTAGGGAGGAGGTACCTCTAAAAATATCCTCACTTAAAAAATATTGAATATTTTGAATTTGCATCACTGCCACATCCATGTGACAATCTTAAGATTTTTTTTAAATAAGATTTTTTTGATAAATGATAACCTTAAAAAAGCTAAATTAATCTTTTCCTAAAATATGAAAACAGATATTTATTGAATTCAAGGTGAAATATGTGCCACTAATTTATGTAAAAAAATGCACATGATCTACATATTGTAGATACAGCTATTTCCTTGGACTTTTCATGCATTTCAACAGCATCTGCTTATAATTGCTGCAGTAAATTTTTTGCAGCATATAGCTGTCCTATTCTCACCACTGGAACATTTCTTGTTTGGAAATGTACAGTATATAAAGAACAATTGTGCTTATGTGCACAAAAAGAATGTAGGATGGAAGAGAAGCGACACAAAAAATATTCTGACTTTGACAAAAGATCTGAAAAGACAGAAATGTTGCACTAAACCTGTCTGTCAGCCTTTAAAGTCTTAGTTCTTTTGTGTATTTCCATGCATTTTTAAAAAATGTTGTGTTATATTTGCTTTAATAGAGGTTTTGAGGTACATTGTCTCATATTTTATTGTACCAATCTGAAACTTTCAAAAAAAGAAAATAGAATATGTAACTTTTGGCAAAGACATGACATCTGGGGTATCTCACTGTGTGTGTGTGTACGATTATTAATGTTTTAACTAAAATACTTGAACCCAAAGAAAAGAATAGCTTACCACCATTATTAAGTTTAGCACTAAGAAAATAAGGATAGAATCATATTTACGAGCAATATTACCATTTGTGGCCTAGCAAAGCTCTTAGTTTTTTTTAAAAGAAGCTACATTTAGCTGAAAGGTGGGCCAAGAACTAATTTGTTTAGATCAGTCTAAATCAACTGAGGCAGTGCTGAGAAATGTATTACATCTATAGGTTGTATGTACAGCCACAATGTCTCCAAGATACAACATAATGTACACAGTGACTGAAAGTAAAAGCCAAGGGTCAGCAACATCTGGCTCTAGAGGCAAATGTGACTCAATACAGATCGACATTTGGCTCTTGTATCAAGCCCAAATTCATCCGTAATTCAAATCATTGTTAGCTGTGAATTCAAATGAGTGCTAGTTCGTTTCCAGATAGGAAGAATTCATGCAATTTTTACTGTATCAGTGTGCTATTTCATATAAATGTTATTCACATGATCTTATACATTGGCTCTTTTGGTCTTTTGACTAAATGTTTTCATGTATATTGTTTCTTTAATTATAAAAGGATGTATTAAATAAATAAGAGATAGGGTGTGTAAAACCTCTATAAAACTACAGACTATAACCTAGTACTTTATAGCAAGCAGTGGTTGGGTGTGTTAGCAAAATGAACATAAGAAACAAGCCAACATGTTGGCACTCTTGGGGCATCATTCAATTGCGATTTGGCCAATTGAATAGGGCTCTATAGAAGCAAAGAGCATATTTTTTTTTACAGAAGTTTTTAGTTAGTAAAGATCTTGCCTTTGGATAGAAGTTCACTAACTAAAAACTTCTGTACAAAATTGATGCTCTGTGCTTATATAGAGCCCTATTCAATTGGCCAAATCGCAATTGAACGAGACCCTTGGAATGCTAAGATGTAATTTGTGTGCTAGATATATAAATTGTCAATAATTAAACAATATAAGCAATGATAACATAGAGAATAGTCGTCAATTTTATATAAAGCATGAAAACTAATTTAGATTTTGGGTATTTTTCCTTGTTTATAGTACTTGGTTTATTGCAACATTTATTCTTACATTTAAATTAAAATTTAGGCCCTAACGTTCAAATAAGCATACACATAAAGAAAAAACTGGAGCAATTATGGTGCTTAATAGCTTATTTCATAAGTAATAAAAATATAATATAATGATTTCAGTGGGATTTTTTCTTTGATATCTATTAATGATGTTGCTGTTTTGCACCACAGTTGCTTTGTGTACAAGTTTTAACACTTGTATTTTATTGCTAGAAGACCCAATAATATAATTTGAGGTAAAAAGCACATAGACATTAATATAAGTTACAGGTAGAACTGCAGTTAAAGTTTGATTGGCTCCTGATCTATGACCCAATCAAATCACACAGCTCAGTTTCAGAAATTACATTTTTGGTACAAATTTTTTTTGTTTTGAATTGTAGTGATGAACTTTGCTTGGGAATGGACAAAATCGTTTACACAGTTTAAAATAAATAAAACAGACTTTAATGTTTAACAATTGTATTCAATTTTGCTTTAATGATAACACACATTTTGTCTTTGTTTGTAAAAGGATTTAGAACCTGGGAAAAGTGGGAGTAATTTTTTCTTGAACTACAGTGGCCCTTTAATAGAATACATTTCTAAACAATGGAGAACATTACGTCGGTACACTTTGTGTCTGAAAACTTAGCAGCTGTATGTTAGACAAAACCACTTCCCCCTATTGATTTAGTAGTTAGTGGATACCAAGAACATCTGAAAGTCTAAAAGTAAGTTTATTGTTGAATATTGCTTTTTAAAAATTAACATTCAATTTATTAATGATACATTTCTAATTAAAACATCTATCTCATGCGTCAGGCTATTACAGTGTTACTTTAAGATGTTTATGTCCTGAGTAACTCACCTCTAACAGGAACCTTGGACTTTCTGGCATGAATGTGAGAGCCACCACAGCAGAGACACATGGCAGGGCACATACAATGACAAACACTCTCCAGCTGTGAAACTGATAGGCGGATCCCATGCTGAAACTCCAGCCTAGAAGGAAAGAAACACAACAATCAGTCTTCATCAGAACTATATATTTACAAAGCATAAAAAAGAGACCTCTGTTAATCCACTATAATATTATAACAATGTGTGTGTGACGCCAGCACAGTGATTATATGATATATATTTACATTAGTACCTACCTCCTCTAGGTAGGTGCCTTATCCTTGGTATATAGTGGTAGGAGCGAGATCACAGTGCACATCAGCATATTGTGATCTCTCCCACCCCTATAGATGCTCCTCACAATCACTTTGGCTAAGTTCCGGGTCTCACAAGATCGTTCAAAGTGACTGGAGGTGTGTGTGGAGGGTCTGCAGGGGTGGGAGAGGGAGAGAGCACAGAGTGCTGATGTGCATTGTGATCTCTCTCCTACCACTATACACCAGGGATAAGGTACATGCCTCCCCTACTTATATTGTAAATATATATCTGCACAATCATATAATCTAGGGGGGGTATCTGTCTCCCCATCCTCCCCAGTTCCTACGCCTATGATTGAGAGACCTGATCCGAGACCTACATTGGTCAAAAGATAAAGCAGAAATTTTGTCCTCCAAACTACAAGAATGGAATCTGAGAATGGGAAAATTTCAGTGCAACATGACTGCCAGAATAACTTAACTCAGTTATTCACTATGAGAATGACCTTGTCTTCTGCCATGAGATCAATGTTTTAAGGAAATCACTCAATACTGAGCACAAACCTGAAGAGTGAAGGCCCTTCACTGACTCTTAAAAGCCAAGCTCTGAGGGATCTGGGCTCTGTAATAGCCAAACCTTTATATCTTTTTTTTTTTTAATATTCACTCTCCACAAGCTTGGCACCAGATAACTGGAGAAAAGTATATTTGATAACCTTATTTAATAAGGGAGCAAGATAAATCCAGGGAATTACAGACCTATAAGCCTTCCCTCTGTAGTGGGGAAGCTCTTAGAAGAGTTGATAAGTTATCACTATAATAGTTGTCAGTTTCTGGAACGCTTACGATGTTGGTCACACTTTGCGAGCCGTAGACCACGCAGGACTTAGGCTGCAATGAGCGCCGAAGGAGCTCACTGCACTGCTCGCCTCGCGAGACGAGTAGTTCAGGCACGCAGGACTTAGACAGCAATGAGCGCCGAAGGCAGTTGAGGCATGTGGGACTTAGGCGGCGAGCATTGCAAAGCGAGGAGTTAAGGCATGCGACTGCGAGGGTCGCAACTGCGACTCAAGCGGGTAACTCTAAAAACAGGAAAAACAAACAAAATAATTTGCCAAAAATAATAACACACTCACACACAACACAGAGGAGAGGCAGGAAGCCTGGGAGTGAGGTTGCAAACGAATTTGAGCCATATTTGGGGTTTTTCGTCAATACAAAATCGGCTAAGCGAGGAAAAAAATGTCGGCCGAAAAACTTAAAAATTCTGAAACTGGATGAAAACGAGGCTGAGCAAATCCAGTAATTAGAAAATACACAACGGCAAAGTCAGTAACACTTACACCAACAATGCCAGGCACGCAGGACTTTGAAAATAAAACCAACGTCAGTCAGCGTGTAACACGCAAACATTCAGCAGAAACACACAGGGAAGGGACAGGGGGGAGATGGTGGAAAGATACACATGGCATTCCCAAGCACAAAACTTGCAGGTTAACGAAACCTGCAATGAGCGTACTGTACAGTAGGCGGTAGGAAAGGGTCGCAATGATCGCAGAAGGTGATCAGTGCAAAGCAGGAAAGTTGAAGTACACGGGGGAGAGGCTCGCAATGAGCGCCAAAGGTCTTAAAAATTGTCTCCTGTCTGTTTGTGTGCCTTCTCTCTGTGTACCCTCTTTCTCTCTCTCTCTGCACCCTCTCCCTGTGCTCACTCTCTCTCTCTTTCTTTCTTCCTCCATCCTACTATCTCTCTCTCCCTTCTTTTCTCTTTCCCCTCCCTCTCCTTCTCATTCTCTCTCTCTCCCTCACCTTCTCTCTCTCTCCCTCTCCTTCTCTTTCTCTCCCTCTCCTCATTCTCTCTTTACTTCTCTCTCCCTCCCTCTCCCCCTTCTGCCCCCATTGCGAACCTCGCAATGCAGAGCGCGCATGGGCAACGTGCAGTTAGCGAGCGTTACACATAAACTCGCAGTACGTCAACTACATTAGTGATATATCCAAGTGAACAAGATAATAAGTAGAAGTCAACACAGATCGATGAGGGATAGGTTATGTCAAACAAACCTAATTAGTTTCTATGAAAAGGTAAGTAGCAAGATTTTGTATTTTGCAACGGCTTTTGATACAGAGTAAGTAAGAAATACAGGAATTGCAGTACATATGCCTTTGGCACTCATTGCCAGCCTTTTTCAAAGTCTTGCGGGGCTCTCGCTGAGCGCCAGTGCTCATTGCAGCAAAGTCGTGCAGGCCTTGGCACTCATTGCGCATGCGCAAGCCCGTATTATTTAACATTGCGTGATGACAACTTGCAATTACGACAACTATTATATGTGACTAGCGAATTGCCCGTCAAAAAATGACGGCAATGAAATTGTAAGGTAGCTAATGCTGTTTGGTGTCTAATAATGAAATATGTAATACATTACTAAATGAATATAGTGTACCTATTTTGAAGCATTGTGATGAAGAGCTGGCAATCTGTGTTGATGTTGCTGCAGCATTAGTGGTGTGGAGCTGCTGTGTAAGCATGCTGAATGTGTGCACTGTGTGGTATGAATATCCGTAGGTGGTTTGTGGCGTTTTGCGAGTTTCTTGTGGTGTTTTGCGAGTTTGTTGTGGTGTTTTGCGAGTTTAGAGTGCTGTAGCCTCGTTTTCGTTTTGTTCGTGTTTTAAATGTTTGTATGTCGGCGTGTTGCGTCCGATGTTTGCGAGGTCGTAATGTGTGGTAACGTGTTTCGTAGGTTGTTTGCGTTCCTCGTAAAATTTAGCGAGTGTCGTAATTTGTGTGTCGTGTTTTTTGAGTAGCGACGTGAAGTTTGCGAGGGTTTGAGGCCCTTGCCCAGTGACCTCGCCAGCAACTGAGTCCCTCGCTTCGCGAGGGGCCTCAGTTGCTGGCATGGAGCGCCTTCGGCGCTCCATGCCAGCAACTGAGGCCCGTGCCCAGTGACCTCGCCAGCAACTGAGGCCCTTGCCCAGTGACCTCGCTACGCGAGCCCGCAAGCGTGAGCAACGACCCGTACGCTCACAACTATATATGTGATAGAGCAAATCTAAGGGTATCAGAGATAGAAAAGGCTTTAAGAGTGCTTGTGGGCAGCAACCTACGTAAAAGGCAAATTATAGAGCTGGAAACCGTATAGAGAAGGGCAACAAAATTAAAAAGGGGAATAGAGTGACTAAACTATGAAGATTAACCAAATTACATTTATTAAACTAATTTTCTCTAGAAAAATAAAGGTGCCTATTTTAGAAAAAAATACATCAAGGTTCAATATAAGGTTTTGCTAGTGGAACTTTTTGTGCCAAGAGATTTTCAACTGACAAGAGGACATCCTTTGAGGTCAGAAGAAACAAACAAACATCTTAAGTAAAGAAAATAGTTCTTCACAGTCAGACTGTGGAACTCTCTACCAAAGGAGGTAATGTCTGCAAATTCAATAGATAACTGTAAAAAAAGGTGTTGGATATATTTCTGAATAAAAGCACATACAGTGTTATGTTGGATAATTAAAGAAGCAGGGATACTGATCTAGCGAGTAATCGGATTGCCAGTAGTTAGGAAAGATTGTTTTCCCATTATAAGACAACTGGCAATCTTTCATTTTTTTTTTTACTAAAAAGTAACAATTAACAGTCAATAATTAATTCACATATTACAAAGATCAGAGGAGACCTTAAAATGTTAAACTTGATGTACTAAATGTACTAAAAGTCTTTATTCAACCTCAATTACTATGAGCCTCATTCAATTGCTCCGATTTAGAGATATGGGCGCGCAAGTGGAGGTCGCAAGTTATTTTGCTATTCAATTGGCAACTTCTTGCATGTTCCAATCGAGTTACTGACTACGAGCTGCGATTCATAGCGATTTTTTAAATCGCAAGTTACTGCCCTCCAAGCCATTGATCTTTCAAAATTGCAAGGCTAAAATCGCAAATTCGCTATTCAATTGCTCCGATTCCCCCTCGCTAACCCCTCCGTCAAGCCCCCAAATGGCAAATATCTAACCACAAGTTAATGGTACCAAGGAGGTCTCGCAAAGGGCTTAATGACAAATCGGAGCATTTTAAAAGCAAATACAAATGCAATACAGTACTTATTATTAAGAGTGAAAGTGATGTTAGGTCTTAGAATTAATAGCACAACATTCTTCAATACTTTATGTCATGTTCAATTTTCGTGTTATATCAATCACGGCAATCAATGTGAAGTCCTACGGGCTTCAACCTCCAAGCCCGTAGGACTTTGAAATCCAACCTCCTGTTTTCATTGAAGTCCTACAGGCTTGAACATGATCGCTGACGCAAAGCAGTAATTTGTGGTTCAAGGCCGTAGGACTTCAATAAAATATGGAGGTTGGATTTCAAAGCCATACCGGCTTGAACCACAAGTTATGGCCTTGCGTCATCGATCGTAAAATCTTAGCATGGTTTCTGATTTTCGCGACCAGAGCAACGGCATTTGGCTGTCTGTGATCGAGTTGCGATCCCCGAATTGAATGAGGCTCTACAGTATGTCACTATGGCCCCCTTAGGACATCTTGGCGATGGAAAGCAGGCATCAAGGAAAATGGAGCTTTGCTAAGTAAGCAGATTATCGCTGAGCGATTCCCCAGATGTACAATACAAGCTCCAGGGAAAGAAAAAAACATGCTATCTAATGTAATATTGAAGGCATTTTCAGCCAAATAATTATGTTATTTATCATTATTGAAAAAAAAAATTGAAAGTGATTTTTGTAATGACAGCATTGAAAAACATAGGTAAAAATCTATTTATCACGTATAGCTGTTGAAATAAAAAAAAAAAAAAGATTTTTTTCCCCTGATTTTTTATTATTTGTTATAAATGCTGCCATGATAGCCTTCATGGCACTCAAACTGTTGATTTAACCTGACACTAAACAGCAAGAATCACTCACCTTATAGGCACATTCCATCAGTTTATGTTGTAATAAAAATTACAAGTTCCCTCTAAATGCACATATCTGTCTTTATTAATACATTTAAATTTTTTCACTTTCAGATTAGAATATCTAAAGAACACAAAGGAATAACCTTATGTTTTTTTGGCTGCAGCATTGTAAGTTGTATTGCCATTTGCAGGGTGCTTATGATTTTTGGTCCTTGCAGAACATGTAGCCACACTGTCTTTAGAGAGGCAGCCAGTTGAAGGAATAACCGGGGTATATACCGTGAAACGTATGAATTTTAAAAATTCTAAAATGTTCCACTTAATTTTCAGTGCTCAGTTTGATGTAGAGCAGCATTGATGAATTCCATGCTTAATTAACCACTTTGTAATGTTTAACATTGTTTTTGACATGGATGCTAGACAAACATGTCTGGATTACATGCCTTTTACAAATAAATGAGCCAATGAACACTTTCTGACCTTCACTCACCTATATAATATTTTACCTACCACATATCTTCAGTGCTTCCTGATGAGTATTTCCTATATATTATGCACTGTCCTTTGATGACACAGTCAGGGTTACTATGCCCCACCGTCTTCCTCTTCTTACCCCATCTATTCACAATCTAACTGCCATCTATCATTGGCTACGCACTCCTAGTTTTTTCCTGTCTCGCTGCAGCTTTCAATAAGTGCTATGAATGTAGATTTTCACTCTGCCATAATCACAGTATAATGCAGAAACAGCCTTGATAAAATGATTAATGATCCCAGTCACTTTCCCTTTCTACAGATTGCTGCTGCACTGACAGTATTCCAGCTCTTTGTATGTTATCTATGAGTATATATTATCTGCTATAGTCATAGATTTAACAATTTTAATGTATTTTTTCTTTTTCACTACAAATACTTTTAATAGATTCCATTGTTTAAAGGACCACTGTGGCTTAGGAAAAATGTCACATTTGTGAAGAATGCAAAAAAAACCCTATCAACCTTAGCAGCTATGGAAGTCAAGGACAAAGATCATTTTCAGAATTTTTTTTTCTTCATGTTAGTACACTCTGCTAGTGCATAGAAGCTGCCCTGATAGTCATACATCCTTTTCAGGGCACAAGGAGACAGTTACAGAACTGCGCAAGGACAGTTTGCAAGTATACGTGCAAGCTGCCTATACTGATCAGGGAGGAAAGGGAAAGTGGAATGTGTGGAAATCTTATCTGAATCCACCAATGAAACAACAAACCACCTCCCTCCCCTACCTTCCAATATTGAATAGAGTCCCACTCAGACTCAAAGCGAGCAGGGAGTGTGGAAGACACAAACATGGCATCTTTACAAAGAAGCAGAAGATTTTACCTAAAAATACTTTTATAACCATGGCCTACACAACTGCTAATGTTGTTAAAGGGCCATCTACCTCACTGTAAGTGTCTTCATGGTGTGAAAAAGCACAACATTGTATGTTAAAATTATCTGTTTTTTTAATTACACTAATAGCTAAAAAAATCTAAAGTTTTAAGTCTTTTTTACATGCAAAGTCTGTCCTGCCTACTAGCTGTAGTATGATTAATAACATACAGTACAGGCCTGTGGTGAGGACAGTGATTAATAGCAGTTTTCCCTGAACCATAATTGACCTGTTTAGGCATCTCCTGCATTCCAAGCTCTGAATAGATATATTTAATGGTTAACTCCTTTTTTCCTTTTGCTCACTACTCAGTGCTGTAGCTACGGTTCTGGCAGAGTGCATGTCAGTGACTCATGTAAACACAGATTTAATTTGTTCATTTCTCAGTGAAAAATGCACGTATTTAAAAAATTCTAAAAGTATTTCCACATGATCTTTACTGTGATGTGGTACAAATTGTGCTGAATTAAATGGCACTTTAATTTGTTACAAACTGCACAAACATTTAAAGTTTTTTTCCAATCTACAGTGGTCCATTAATACCCACCAGAACTAGTTTTTTTAAAGGCTTTGATTCTCTATGGGCCTTTCATTTTCTGTGTACTCTCTCTATGCCCTGTCTCTCTCTGTGTGCCCTCTCTCTCACTCTGTGCTCTCCCTCACGCTCTCTGCGTCCTTTCTGTGGCATCTCTGTCTCTCTATGTGTGGAGATTATGTGCCCTTTCATTTTCTGTGTACTCTCTCTATGCCCTGTCTCTCTCTGTGTGCCCTCTCTCTCGCTCTGTGCTCTCCCTCACGCTCTCTGCGTCCTTTCTGTGGCATCTCTGTCTCTCTATGTGTGGAGATTATGCTGCAGTGGAATCTACTATTTTGGTTTATGCTGATCCACTTCCTGATCTAGGCAGAACTTTGGACGTAGATTAAGTTTCCATCGCAATGGGGAGTGGGTATCTAAAACTGGCAGTGTTTTCATTCAGACTAATGGAAAGTTAATTAGTTTGTAAAGACTGAAAATTTACCACCAGCATCAACCGAGGAAAAAGAAAATGAAGCAATTCAGCAAAGAATATAAAATGTAAATGGTTGTGTTTTTTTGTTCGCTTTCTAAAATATTTGCACATTATCAAGTTTAGTTTATTAAGACCATTTAGAAAATATATAACCTCAGTGAACCTTTAAATCAAATCTCTGTGATATATGGAGAAGCTCTGTGACGTTTAGTAGTAGCACTACGCAAACAACAAAATTATTATTTTTTTATTGTAGAGAATCAGCATATAACATAGTGCTATATGCACAATAAACAAATGGATACAATTTGAAGACAGTGTATATACGACGAGAAAAGATAAGATGCTGCCCATCTAACCCATCCATTATATCTACCTAAAAAGTCTGGCTTCATTAAACATCAGTATAGCCATATCCAAATGCCAGGAATGCTTAAATTAATGAACTTTCCATAGAAAGCAGCCATTGCAGAACTCATTTATTTAACATTGGCCAGTGTGATACTGGATAATGAATATGGTACCTGAATTTTTCCTGAGACCCATAACACTTTTCTATACTGCACTCTGTGATCCTCATAATGCCCTTTTCCATCATGAGGGACTAAAATTTGCTTTGAGCCTCGAGTTTTGTGTGGAAGAAATTCAATTCCATTATACACTTGACCACACAGCACAAAACACAATGGAAATTGACAAAACAACATTAGAAGAAAAGGGCAAGATAGCCATGAAAATCCATCATTTTTGTCCCTATTGTCTCTTTCAGAATCTGGAAAAAGAACTCTGAGACTTTTTATTTTCTAAACAAAATATGAAAGAAAGGTACTCAGAAGAATGTATTTACAAGTGTCAGTTAACGTTAACCGTTATCCGTTAACGGATAGGTAATGGTTATGATTAGAGCTTCATTCTCAGCAGACCTCAAATGGCCACTGTAGTCCACATTTTTTTTATATATATAATGCAGGGCATCCCATTGCAATAAAACATTTTTCTTTGGATCCCCAAAAGGAAGGATTTTATTGCAGACGATGGTGGAGGGAGATCAGCAAGAAGGCAAAGATGAATGGCATCCAGTGGAGGCTGACTATGGTGTGTGGGAGCATATGGGACATCTATGCTCCAGTGAGTAGCTGCTCTCTTATCTTGCTAGAGCTGCCCAGTCAAGGGAGGAAAAACAGAAGAATCAGTGGTGGCGCTACTGATGCAGGGTATCTGAATCTTCTTAATTTATTAGAGGAGGGCAGATCATTATATTTATTTAAATGTGATCCGATCACACTAGATCTGACTAACTACGCATATTTTGGGCTTATTTATGTACCTCAGTGGAGTGTATAGAGATGTGCAATATTTTACACCTTGCCAAACCATTAACGAGGTTTCATGAGTCCTCTCTGCCACCCTCTGCCTTTTTTTGTGGGATAATCCAAGTTGGAAACATTGCTGGATCCCAGTTTGTTGGGGACAACTGGAGAGGAGGCCAGGTTGCTCACATCCACAACTTTTACATGTACTTTAAGTTCTTTTTGCACTCTTCCATAGGATTGTTTTTTTGGGGATTAAAGGAACACAAAATTAAAAAGAGAATGAGAAAGCATCATGAAAAAGTGTTTTAATTTCTAAAATCAATGCTGAATTCAGTTATGATCAGTATGTTGTCTCTGAATGAATGAATAATGAGCTCCGTACCATGTGGAATGTAATACATTTTTATTCGAAGCCTGTGTAGAGACTTTGAATCAGGTAGTGGCTAAGTAATTTGTAACTACAGATATATCTTGCTTTGCGCTTCCCTGCATAGCGCTGATTAGTTATCGCGCGGTTTCCCCTGCTTAGTGATAAATCTCAAGATTTTGACGCCAAATCATGTTTAATTTTTTTTTAAATCCCTGCTTAGCTCTTTTTTCCCTGTCATAGTGTTGTTTCACATAGTGCTCGTGCATACATGCATGCATGAACGCATGTACAGCGCTAAACAGGGTATTACTGTACTTGATCATAGTGAACTAGTTATTAAAAAATTAATAAAAAAAATGTATAACCTACTGACAGGCATACCTTTATAACTCCTGTTTCCATCCCACCCACAGTAAACAAGCCATCATCCAACACTGTCTGAATCTTTCAGACAAAAGGGTTACAAACCCTGTATCACTACTAAGAAAATAACTTCTGCCATTAAAACACCCCATGAGCACCTACTAAAGTACAATACAGAAATGACTTCACGTATGCCTCTAGTGGCCACATACCATTCCTTTTTAGAGGAAATACAGAAAATAATCAAAAGTTTAAAACCATTACTAAACAAAGACACGCAGTTACAAATATATTTACCAAACTCTCACCCTTGCAACAACCATCAAAACTGAAACAAAAACATGAACAGAATATTGGCCAATGAACAACTGAATTGAAAAAATGTAACTAAACCTTGTAATAAAAAATCCTGCAGCTTATGTCAACACATTTGTAATGGTGACACAGGCATACCTAACAACAAAACCTATAACATCAGGGATTCTTATTCATGTACATCCTCCAATGTGGTTTACATAATAGAATGTAATATATGTGAAACAGTCTGTTACATTGGGGAAAACAGACAAAAATTGCATTGAAGGATGAACCTACAAAGACATTCTATAAAAATAAACACATTGAAGACAGTTACTGTACTCCAGTTTTACACCATTTCATCCAAAAGAATCACAGCATCCATAACGTGAAAATAAAAATACTCAGAGGAAATATCAAAACCACCATAGGGAGATAGTATAGAATGAATCAATTGAACAATTGAACAAGCCTGCAATCGTAAGTAACATTTCAGAGCATGATCATGATCAATTAAGCAAGGCGGTAACTAACAATTTAGAAATAGCTAATAGTAAATAAGACCATCATCATGACCTCAGTAAAACATGGAGGTTAAACCTCAATCAATTAACATTTAGAGGTCCGATATGCGATCAGACTCCGGCAATGTACAAAATAATAAAATTGAATGACGATACTGTTCAAGTCCATGTGGGTGGCCTGAGATGTACTAAGTCCTTGATTTATGAGATTGTTATAACATGGAAATGAAACGTAATTTTTTTATTTTAGATTGCAGATTTGCAAGCTTGAGACTGTTGTGCAATTCATTCCAAAGTCTTTCATCGCTTTCCCCATCTCGTAAAATTGCAGTATTGATTGTTTATTTGCATTTATAGGGCTACGATCAGGTGTTTAACTCCCTTGCGAGTCCTATCTGGTACCCGTAGGATTTTATTCTACATTTGCCATTTACGGGTGTGAAAACAATTGCGGACTTGAGGAAATGTTACATTTACAGGCTTAGATGGGTTTGAGTTATGTTTTTGACAACCCCAGGGATTTTCAGCCTGTAACCCAAAAAATGTTTGCTAAGAGATGCCAATTAAATAGCAGATTAATCTACGGGCTCCAATACGGGCTCCAGTAACCAACAGTTGTTCAATTAAATAGGGGCCCAGGTTTTTAAAAAGATGGGGATAGAATCTGCTAAGAGATGGTTGAGTTTTGTTT
Source organism: Discoglossus pictus (assembly GCA_027410445.1). Lineage (NCBI taxonomy): Eukaryota > Metazoa > Chordata > Amphibia > Anura > Alytidae > Discoglossus > Discoglossus pictus. The sequence continues at coordinate 499,819,466 of CM050163.1, read as the reverse complement.
ATTAGCATTTAGTTTAATTTATTTGTAATTGTTTGTAAATTAAGTGTATTAGATTTCCATTTACCAGCTGTATGGAATTGAATTTACAATCCCTTGTGCAGGCTTCTTCCCACTTTTAATAATTAAACAAGCGAGAGCAAGAGGAGGAGCAAATCATTTCCCTGCAGTTTTGTTTCTTATACTATAGATTTATTCAAGATTTTCTGTGCACTACTAAAAAAATAAACTTAAAAAAAGTTTAAACTTGAAAAAAGATTTCCTGGCCAGACTAAACTGTTTTTGTCTTTCATGAAATCTACATAAATACTGCATATAAAATACTTTTCTGTAGCAAAATCAGATGCCAAATTTGGAGCCTCGGACACAGCATCCAGACACTCCAGATGGACTTAGGAATGAGCCAATTAAACACCATTGTATCCTCCTATACTTCTGGTCTAGGAACATTATGTACGATGCAAACCAGGGACACAGTAATATTGTGGGCACATGTTTTAAAAGCTGTGTATCCAGATTGCTATAATACTAATTTCGCACATTTTCTTGGACAAGGCCAACTTTGGGTTTGCTAATTTCATATTTGTTTGGAAATAAAGCAGTCAGTCATGACACATTTTTTAAAATCTATTTATGGGATAGTTGAAACTCAGTATAATGTTTATTTTTAATCTACAGTCCCTTTTCATGGGTTGGAATGGTGTTCATCATCATAAGTCTCTAAGACTGCACAACTTCACAATAAAAGGACAATCATATGAAGAAAAATACCCTTCTACATAGTTACATAGTAATTGAGGTTGAAAAAAGCATTTTAGTCCATGAAGTTTTTAAGATCTCCTCTGATTTACAATATGCGGATAAGTTGTTAATTGATCCCCTCCTGGGTCGCTACCTTGTCGTGGTGAAGGGGCTTGTGTACTTCAATGAAACTGTGAGCTATACCATGTAGGGTTACCCAAGATGGGTAGGTCATTGCAAAGAGGACAGACAAATGGTGGCCCACTGGAAAAGGAACTGGCAACCCACTATAGTATCCTTGCCAAGAAAACCTTACAGATAATCACAACCAGAGACAAAATTATGTGTCTGGCGTGCTGCGATCCATAGGTCACAGAGAGTCTGACATTTAATTCACCACTATGTAACATTAAAAATACATGTGCAAACGGAAGCAAATCAGAGTTTAGCCAGAAAATATCATTTAAACTAAATTTAACTCATTAATGGTCGTTGCTGTATCCTCCCCACCTCTCCTATTGTCCTGAGAACTACTGAATGGAAGTGAACGACTTATACTCAGATAGCATTATTCAAGTCTTGTCAAGACAATATTGTAACGGAACCCATCACTGTTTTACCCTGTTTTATGGTTATTTAATTCTTGGTTAAAATATGATCACATTGCTATACTGTATGTATGTTGGTTTATGCTCTGCAGAATATTAGCCCAGACTATTGCAGACCTTGGCATAATAGATAATCCTGTTACAGAGACTCCTCATAAAATAAGGAAGTCTATTGTATAAAGTGTTTTCATTCTCAGCCATAAGAACAAAGAAGGATGATCTAATCCATGTCTGATTGTATCAAAGTTACCAGGTAGCCTCAGGGAGGTGTGACCCACCTATTGTTCTCTTTATGTGTATTGTGTGGCCAAATATGGGCATGTGTATTGCCTATGGGAAGAGATGTGTATAAATATTTCTGCACAACAAAATAAAGTCAGTATTCATTTGACTCCCAAATTGTGTGTCGTCCAATATGGGAGGTCGGGGATGGTGAAACTGTAGTGCCTCTTGGGTATTTTACCGTATACCAGCGGAGATATTGGATTCGTGTTCCAACTCCGTTACAAATATAATGGATGTTATCTGAGTTGAAATCATTCACTTTCTTTCAGTAGTGTAAAAGACAATGAGAGGGTTGGGGAGGAGTACAGTTGGTTCCAACACCCTTTGGTGGAAGTGTCAAATTCTAAAAGCTCCAATTATATAACAAATCACCTCTTCTCTTCCTTGTCCCTCCTCCCCAACCTCACACTCCGATGTCCTGTAGATAGGCTATCATTGAAGCCAGCCAAGATAGAATAAGCAATGATTAAGATTTTCTTTAAGACATTTTTATGTTCATGTTGTTTTATTCCTAAAGTAAAGATTTTCTTTAACAGGTGGCACGGGTCAGCGAAGACCCCTGCATGTGTTAAGAGTGAGCCCTGCATTTTTTGTGTGTAGTTCATCCTTTTTTCCGACTTTACAGGACCTCATGGACGGTAACACACCAGAACATCCTTATGTCCATGGTCATGCTGATCCACATACTATTCATGGAAGAGATACTGGAGTGGGTTGCCAGTTCCTTCTCCAGTGGGCCATATCATACAACTCCTGGTATTCCTAGTTGGTCTCCCATCCCAGTACTGACCAGGCTCAACGCTGTTTGGCTTCAGGGTGGTGTTACCTCTTGGTATCCTGACTTAGAATCAAACCCAGGTTGACATCGGTGAAAGCACTGAGTCCTAACCACTGGACCACCAGGAAAGCCGAGCCCTGCATAGCTGCAGCTTATTGAGCTAGCTGAGCCTATGCAATTGCTCTAGGATGTGAAATAGCTGGCCTTCAACTTCTTTCTCTACACAAATAAAGTATCTATTGCTGTGCAGAAGGTCCTGTATTTGTATGAGATATGAGGAGGAATGTGTTATTTATCTTTCTACATTGCAAATGTTCCTTATCACGGTTTTCTTAGTGGAAAACAATTCACATACAACATTATGTGTAATGAAATTCTCTGTTACTGCAGCTCAGCAAAGCAATATTGTCATTTTTTGAGTGAAAGTCAGATTATTCAATCCTTAGTTTTCTCCTTATTTTATATGTACAACTTACCTTAAAAATATTTATGGATCTGGTTGGCTTTGTATAGTTATTTGTCTACATTCATGCTAAGATACCCTATTTCCCATTGGAAGCAGCTAAAGCATCAAAATAGAAGAACCCATGTACTAACCAAGAAACAAAGATGTTGCCTTAAAGGCTCCCCGCAGGGAAATCAGGTTCAACTGAACCCCCCATTCTCCTTTTCAAAGTTTGCAGGTCTCGGCTAATCTCATGTGATAAAAAAACAACCATCCTGGCATATGATCTGGGATCGGGATGAAATAGGTTTAGTGTAGTAAAGGAAGTGAAAGGAGACCTGACTCCCTTGTGGGACCTGACTTTACATCATATTAAATATATTCCAACTGCTTTTATACTTGACCGGATTGGTTATCAGACAGGAATGCATAGAAAAATATATGTGATAAAATGCTGCTGACCAGCAAAATGACTGCTGTCTCCAAGTGGAAATCAAAATTGATTTTTAGAAAAGTACTTATCTGGTCAGTATTTTATTAATACACGTCAAGTACTGTCCTATAAGGGCCCTTGGAATATTGCCATCAATGTATCTTCATTGCAGTGTCCCTTTAATACACGTATCTGCTCCCCCCTCTGGACCACTGATCTGATTACTCATTTGTCCTGTAATTAATGGCTGACAGCTTTAATTCTGAAGAAGTGCAAGGCATGTACTTCTTCCCTGCTGCTTAAAACAAAAGAAATGAAATAAAAATGATCAAATCTAATCAAACCTTATTATTAACAGTGAATGTTAATTATGGACTAATTCACTGTCTAATTATATGGTAAAGCACTATAGCTGTGTAGAAATGATAAAAAATACTTTTAGATATGAACTTTAGGAGGGTGAATATGGTTTTACGATTATTGTATCTTTCAAATAGACAATTCTATTGTTTTCAGCACATTGCATTGGGGTATTTTCTGGGTAAATTAAATTACATTTGTAAATAAGAGTATTTTCTTAAGTAAAAAAAAAGTCGATGACAGCTTCATTGAAGCTCTTCTTACAGCAGACAGCGCAGGATATAATCCATGCTAGGACTGCGCTTCACTACAGTCTCTCACTCAATATCACCTTCGCACTCTGTTGATTACATGAAATGACCAAATGAATCACCAAGTCCAGAGTGATAGATTACAATGCAGCAAGAGCAAGCGGACCAGACTTAAAGGGACATGGGACATTTTTTTCAAGCATTTAAAAGAGCTTGTTTTAAACAATGCAAAAGTTATTTTTTGAATGAAGAAATATTAAATAAAACATATTTATCCAAAAGCAAGGTCTTCACTAACTAAAAACTTCTGTAAAAAAAATATGTTCTGTGCGTATATAGAGCCCTTTTCAATTGGCCGAATCACAATTTAATAAGCTAGTAGATTCTATTGGCTGTCAGAAAAATTAAACGTGTGAATACAACTTTAGTTTAAAAATAAAACACACATTATGAAATACTCTCTTTCTGATGCAACAAATAAAAACATATTTTCATGTCTTTTTAACAGTACAAGACATTACATGGAATTTTTCATGAAAAGTCTTGACGTACAATTTTTAGTTCCTGGTTTTATCTAGCTATATGTATTATTACACTTTACAGCCACAATAGTCTTTCAGTGCTTTTAATGCACCAACAAGATGCTGAATAATTAAGACTTTTGATGATTAACAGCCTTAAATATGCAGACAAGAAAAGACCTCCCCAACTACTGACCCATCTAAATCCCTGCCCAAGACCCCTTCCCAAGGCACACCCTGTTACCCCCTATTAGCCTGAGGAATCCATCATTGTTTCCGCCATTGAACCTGCCATTAAAACTACAGGGTATCCCCACTTTAGGCCTGCAGGGCCCATCATGATCCCCAACGATCAGCACCAGGCCTGTGTGCCCTATGGAGACCCCCAGCTAGGCCAGCGATGCCAGCAGGGTCTAGGAGATCCCCAGCACGGCCTACAGGACTAAGGGAGACCAGCAGCATGGCGACAGGGCCCAGGGAGATCCCTGGGACACCTACCGTATTTTTCGCCGTATAAGACGCACTTTTTCTTCCCCCAAACTGCGTTTTATACGACGAATATACATTTTGCCTGCATTAAAACTGCCTCTTTCTGCCCCTCTTGATCCTCTCCCCCTCCTGATTCTCCACTTCGACTGCTCTGATCTTTCCCTTGGCCCCCTTTAGATCCCCACTCCTGATCCCCCCCCATTGGCGCTTCCTACGGCACCAGCAGCATGCCTCTGAACTGCATCTCGTCTGCCGGCGCATCTTAGTGACGTCACACACGCGACGCAAGGGAAGGCTGCAGTACAGGAGGAGTGCTGGTAGTAAGCGCTGCGCGATGGGGTGAGATCAAGATGGGCCAAGGGATAATCATGGATGGGCAGAGGGGAGAATCAAGATGAGAAAGGGGAGGACCAAGAGGGGCAGGGGGGATCAGGAGGGTCGGGGAGGGTCAAGAGCTCCTGGAGGCTCCCAAATGCTCCAAATGTGTGTGTGTGGTGTATGTATATATATATATATTTGTGTGTATATATATATATATATATATATATATATATATATATTTGTGTGTGATGTAGGTGTGTATATGCGTGTGAAGTGTATTTCTGTTTGATTCAGAATATTTTTTTCTTGTTTTCTTCCTCTAAAAACTAGGTGCGTCTTATGGGCAGGTGCGTCTTATATGGCGAATATATCCTAGAGAGAGAAAGTAAAATAACTTAGTGCAGAATAGTTCAAGATAAATAATTTTAAAGCTAGTGAGAGGAAGAAATAAGGCTGAAAGAGAGAATTGTGTCCTCTGAAGGTGGTTGGGGAGAAGTTCATAGACAAGATATATAGAGGAGTGTAATTCTGTGAAGAGCACTGTAAATTAGGACCAGGATTTTAGATTATATCCTGGAGGTTATGGGCAGTTAACAGAGTGACAAACACAGTGCTGCTGTAAATAACCACTGTTAAAGGTATATGTAAGTGAGCTGGATTATGAATGCATCTGATAGAGGAGAATTAGTAGTGTCTGAAAACATTTTTGCATTAAAATATCCCAAAATAAACATTAATTAGCTTACCTTGAAGTTAGCAAAATGTCCTATGTTTTTTTGGCATTTGCATTTGATCGTGTACACCCCTAGAAAACCCCACCTAAATTAGCATAACATTCAACTAGGCTAATACATTGTATCATTTTTCACCTCAGTGGCCTCTGGCATGTGCTCAGTACAAGAACTGGAACAGTTTCCTCCTGTCCTCTGTACCAGAAAGGTAAAAATATGTACCCTGCTGTATTTCCTGTGTGTACCCGGCTTATGTAAGCGTCCTGTGGTTGTGAACAGCTGGGTTTGACTTTTGTGCAAATAATTTTTTAAGTAAACTGAACTTTTCTATATATCACATGTTTTCATACACTATTAATTCTCCTCTATCAGATGCATTCATAATCCAGCTACCTTACATATCCCTTTAAGGTACAGATATAGAAGTGCTATAGATGAGGATTGTTGAGGTGGAGAATCAGACAAATAAGTACTGAAAATGAGGATTACGGAAGTGGAGGCCAGATACAGAAGTGCTATAAATGATGGTTACTGAGGTGAAGGCACAGCCATAGAGGTGCGGTAAATGTGGATTGTTGACAGTTGGGGTCAGATAAAGAAGTACTATAGATGTGGATTGGTGAAGAGGTAGATAGACAGTCTAAAGTGTAAAAAAACTTTTTTTTTATTATTTCTATTAAACCTCTTGGTGTGGGAGGAGTGTTTAGCACAATAATTGTGGTGCGTTAAATGAAACCATGACATGGTAATCATAGATTTCAAAAATTAATAATCAAATCATGGAAGACACTCTGCCAAATTGTATTTTAATTGTTTCCAAATTTAGGGCCCTATTAAATTCCAGCCTCGTAAATAAGAGGCTTCTACTTAAGCCCTACGTACTGCAAAGTTTCTCTAACTTACAATGCTATTAAATTAGCCCTGCTGCGAGCAACGTATGAGCTACGCAGCAGGGCCGTACGTATCTACACTGCGTAAATGTACATGAGGAGTGACAGCCTGCGAGATGATATCGCAGGCTCCCACTCCTCATCAAGTGCTGCGGGGGTCCTAAAAGGGACCTCCGCGGCAGTCCCCCACATAAGCATTGCCGTGGGGGGTACTCCAAACCCCCCCCAGGCACCTAAAATGAACCCCCCCTCAATGCGGGGGTCCCTGTCGGGACCCCCGAAGTGTCCTCACATGAACACCTTGCTGCAGGGGTCCATAGGAACCCCCGCAGCCCCCACACATTAACCCCTTGCAGCGGGGGTCCCCGATCGGCACTGATCAGGCCCCCGCTGCATTTAAAACTTTTAAATTCCCCGCCGCGGCTCCTTAAAGGGGCCGCGGCACACTATTACCCAATCCCGGCCGCGGCACTTAAAATTAACCCCCCTCTATGCTGGGGGTCCCCATCGGGACCCCCGAAGTGTCCCCACATAAACCCAGTGCAGGGGGGGGTCCCCGATCTGCATAGATCAGGCCCCCCGCAGCATTTAAAACTTTTAAATTCCCCGCCGCGGCTCCTTAAAGGGGCCCCGGCACACTATTACCCAATCCCGGCCGCGGCACTTAAAATTAACCCCCCTCTATGCTGGGGGTCCCCATCGGGACCCCCGAAGTGTCCCCATATAAACCCCCTGCAGCGGGGGGCCCCGATCGGCACCGATCGTGACCCTGCTGCAATTCAATTTTAAATTTCCCGCCTCGCGGGTCCTCAAAGGACCGTAAAGGTCCTGAAAGGACTCGCACTAAAAATATTAACCCCAGGCAACTATAATTACCCCATTAACTCATGATGGTCAATCCAGACCACCATAAGGCCTAAATTAACCCATTAACTCATGGTGGTCAATCCAGACCACCATAAGGCCTAAATTAACCCATTAAGTAATGATGGTCAATCCAGACCACCATAAGGCCTAAATTAACCCATTAACTCATGGTGGTCAATACAGACCACCATAAGGCCTAAATTAACCCATTAAGTAATGATGGTCAATCCAGACCACCATAAGGCCTAAATTAACCCATTAACTCATGGTGGTCAATCCAGACCACCATAAGGCCTAAATTAACCCATTAAGTAATGATGGTCAATCCAGACCACCATAAGGCCTAAATTAACCCATTAACTCATGGTGGTCAATACAGACCACCATAAGGCCTAAATTAACCCATTAAGTAATGATGGTCAATCCAGACCACCATAAGGCCTAAATTAACCCATTAAGTAATGATGGTCAATCCAGACCACCATAAGGCCTAAATTAACCCATTAACTCATGGTGGTCAATACAGACCACCATAAGGCCTAAATTAACCCATTAAGTAATGATGGTCAATCCAGACCACCATAAGGCCTAAATTAACCCATTAACTCATGGTGGTCAATCCAGACCACCATAAGGCCTAAATTAACCCATTAAGTAATGATGGTCAATCCAGACCACCATAAGGCCTAAATTAACCCATTAACTCATGGTGGTCAATACAGACCACCATAAGGCCTAAATTAACCCATTAAGTAATGATGGTCAATCCAGACCACCATAAGGCCTAAATTAACCCATTAAGTAATGATGGTCAATCCAGACCACCATAAGGCCTAAATTAACCCATTAACTCATGGTGGTCAATACAGACCACCATAAGGCCTAAATTAACCCATTAAGTAATGATGGTCAATCCAGACCACCATAAGGCCTAAATTAACCCATTAAGTAATGATGGTCAATCCAGACCACCATAAGGCCTAAATTAACCCATTAACTCATGGTGGTCAATACAGACCACCATAAGGCTCTATTTAACCCCATCAGTCCCATAAGGGTATATTATTACCATTATGGGCCTGTTACAACCCAACATTAACCACATAAGTGCCATGATGGTCCTCAAGGACCATCATGACACTAACTACAAACACTACACTATAACCCCCAATAAACCATTTAATCTAAACTAACCCCCCTCTACACTAATCTTTTAACACTTACACTACCTACCTACACTACCTACCCCCTAATAAACCTCCCCAACACTCTAATTACAAAAAACAATAAACCTACAGCACAGAAAACAAAAAACCTACAGTACAAAAAACAAAAAAACCTACAGTACAGAAAAAATAAAAATTACAACCCCACCCCCCACTACAGAAAACAAAAAAATACATTACAACCCCACCCCCCACTACAGAAAATAAAAAAAATTACACACCTGAAAAGGAAAGACAGATAAACACAATACAATAATACATATAATACATTACATACATTACATACAATACATGACATTACATATAATATATTAAATATAATATATTAAATATAATATATTACATATAATACATTACATACATTACATACAATACATGACATTACATATAATATATTAAATATAATATATTAAATATAATATATTACATATAATACATTACATACATTACATACAATACATGACATTACATATAATATATTAAATATAATATATTAAATATAATATATTACATATAATACATTACATACATTACATACAATACATGACATTACATATAATATATTAAATATAATATATTAAATATAATATATTACATATAATACATTACATACATTACATACAATACATGACATTACATATAATATATTAAATATAATATATTAAATATAATATATTACATATAATACATTACATACATTACATACAATACATGACATTACATATAATATATTAAATATAATATATTAAATATAATATATTAAATATAATATATTACATATAATATATTACATATAGTCCTAATCAAATACCCCCTATCTATCTAACATACAATCTATTTAATTTAAAATAAATCCTAACTATATCAAATACATCCCCCTATCTATCTAATATACAAAAAATCCTAACTACATACACAGACCCTTATTCTAAAATAAAATAAAATAATTACAGTCCTAACTACATACACAGACCCTAATTCTAAGCTAAAATCAATAAATTAAGACCACTTACCTTTAAGATGTTGCTTCAGATCACTAACCTATGGGTCAAACAAAAATAAAAATTAGTACAAAACATTAACATCAAATAAATAAACATTATATACATTCTACATATTCAACTCACCTTTACAGCATGTCCAGTCACTGTTAAGCTCTTCCGGCGCGGCCCTGTTAAAAAAAAAAAACACAATACATGAATACAATATATAAACAATAAATAAAATACACAAATAAACATCTAAATATACATTTAACTTACCTCCCCGCGATGTCCCCGGCCTTCTCTCCTTCAGCCCCGGCTGGGCCGCGGAACCATCCGCGCTCTAAAAAAAAAAAAAAAAAAAATAACGGAGGTCTGCACTGGCAGACCTCCCCGACGCTACTGAACCTCCCGGAGTCGTTTCCGGGAGGAAATTGGCATTGGCGGCTTGTGATTGGCTGAAAAAGCTGTCAGCCAATCAAAAGTCGTCAATGTAGGAGCCAATCAGGATGCGCAGATGTCTTCTACCAATCACTCCGTGGGGGTGTATCCCATAGTGATTGGCTGAAGGCATCTGAGCGTTGTGATTGGTTCCCATAAAGATAGACAAGTGTTTTAGCCAATCAGGGTGGGATATTGGGGTGTATCCCATCCTGATTGGCTCACACATTGACGACTTTTGATTGGCTGAAATTGATAGACAGCTTTTTCAGCCAATCACAAGCCGCCAATGCCAATTTCCTCCCGGAAACGACTCCGGGAGGTTCAGTAGCGTCGGGGAGGTCTGCCAGTGCAGACCTCCGTTAGTTTTTTTTCTTTTTTTTTTTTAGAGCGCGGATGGTTCCGCGGCCCAGCCGGGGCTGAAGGAGAGAAGGCCGGGGACATCGCGGGGAGGTAAGTTAAATGTATATTTAGATGTTTATTTGTGTATTTTATTTATTGTTTATATATTGTATTCATGTATTCATGTATTGTGTTTTTTTTTTTTAACAGGGCCGCGCCGGAAGAGCTTAACAGTGACTGGACATGCTGTAAAGGTGAGTTGAATATGTAGAATGTATATAATGTTTATTTATTTGATGTTAATGTTTTGTACTAATTTTTTTTTTTGTTTTACCCATAGGTTAGTGATCTGAAGCAACATCTTAAAGGTAAGTGGTCTTAATTTATTGATTTTAGCTTAGAATTAGGGTCTGTGTATGTAGTTAGGACTGTAATTATTTTATTTTATTTTAGAATAAGGGTCTGTGTATGTAGTTAGGATTTTTTGTATATTAGATAGATAGGGGGATGTATTTGATATAGTTAGGATTTATTTTAAATTAAATAGATTGTATGTTAGATAGATAGGGGGTATTTGATTAGGACTATATGTAATATATTATATGTAATATATTATATTTAATATATTATATTTAATATATTATATGTAATGTCATGTATTGTATGTAATGTATGTAATGTATTATATGTAATATATTATATTTAATATATTATATTTAATATATTATATGTAATGTCATGTATTGTATGTAATGTATGTAATGTATTATATGTAATATATTATATTTAATATATTATATTTAATATATTATATGTAATGTCATGTATTGTATGTAATGTATGTAATGTATTATATGTAATATATTATATTTAATATATTATATTTAATATATTATATGTAATGTCATGTATTGTATGTAATGTATGTAATGTATTATATGTAATATATTATATGTAATATATTATATTTAATATATTATATGTAATGTCATGTATTGTATGTAATGTATTTAATGTATTATATGTATGTATTGTATTGTGTTTATCTGTCTTTCCTTTTCAGGTGTGTAATTTTTTTATTTTCTGTAGTGGGGGGTGGGGTTGTAATGTATTTTTTTGTTTTCTGTAGTGGGGGGTGGGGTTGTAATTTTTTTTTGTTTTCTGTACTGTAGGTTTTTTTGTTTTTTGTACTGTAGGTTTTTTGTTTTTTGTAATTAGAGTGTTGGGGAGGTTTATTAGGGGGTAGGTAGTGTAGGTAGGTAGTGTAAGTGTTAATAGATTAGTGTAGAGGGGGGTTAGTTTAGATTAAATGGTTTATTGGGGGTTATAGTGTAGTGTTTGTAGTTAGTGTCATGATGGTCCTTGAGGACCATCATGGCACTTATGTGGTTAATGTTGGGTTGTAACAGGCCCATAATGGTAATAATATACCCTTATGGGACTGATGGGGTTAAATAGAGCCTTATGCTGGTCTGTATTGACCATCATGAGTTAATGGGTTAATTTAGGCCTTATGCTGGTCTGGATTGACCATCATGAGTGAATGGGTTAATTTAGGTCTTATGGTGGTCTGGATTGACCACCATGAGTTAATGGGTTAATTTAGGCCTTATGCTGGTCTGGATTGACCATCATGAGTGAATGGGTTAATTTAGGTCTTATGGTGGTCTGGATTGACCACCATGAGTTAATGGGTTAATTTAGGTCTTATGGTGGTCTGGATTGACCACCATGAGTTAATGGGTTAATTTAGGCCTTATGCTGGTCTGGATTGACCATCATGAGTTAATGGGTTAATTTAGGTCTTATGGTGGTCTGGATTGACCACCATGAGTTAATGGGTTAATTTAGGCCTTATGCTGGTCTGGATTGACCACCATGAGTTAATGGGTTAATTTAGGCCTTATGGTGGTCTGGATTGACCATCATGAGTTAATGGGTTAATTTAGGCCTTATGCTGGTCTGGATTGACCATCATGAGTTAATGGGTTAATTTAGGCCTTATGCTGGTCTGGATTGACCACCATGAGTTAATGGGTTAATTTAGGCCTTATGGTGGTCTGGATTGACCATCATGAGTTAATGGGTTAATTTAGGCCTTATGCTGGTCTGGATTGACCATCATGAGTTAATGGGTTAATTTAGGTCTTATGGTGGTCTGGATTGACCACCATGAGTTAATGGGTTAATTTAGGCCTTATGCTGGTCTGGATTGACCATCATGAGTTAATGGGTTAATTTAGGCCTTATGCTGGTCTGGATTGACCATCATGAGTTAATGGGTTAATTTAGGTCTTATGGTGGTCTGGATTGACCATCATGAGTTAATGGGGTAATTATAGTTGCCTGGGGTTATTATTTTTAGTGCGAGTCCTTTCAGGACCTTTACGGTCCTTTGAGGACCCGCGAGGCGGGAAATTTAAAATTGAATTGCAGCAGGGTCACGATCGGTGCCGATCGGGGCCCCCCGCTGCAGGGGGTTTATATGGGGACACTTCGGGGGTCCCGATGGGGACCCCCAGCATAGAGGGGGGTTAATTTTAAGTGCCGCGGCCGGGATTGGCTAATAGTGTGCCGCGGTCCCTTTAAGGAGCCGCGGCGGGGAATTTAAAAGTTTTAAATGCAGCGGGGGGCCTGATCTATGCAGATCGGGGACCCCCCCTGCAATGGGTTTATGTGGGGACACTTCGGGGGTCCCGATGGGGACCCCCAGCATAGAGGGGGGTTAATTTTAAGTGCCGCGGCCGGGATTGGCTAATAGTGTGCCGCGGTCCCTTTAAGGAGCCGCGGCGGGGAATTTAAAAGTTTTAAATGCAGCGGGGGGCCTGATCTATGCAGATCGGGGACCCCCCCTGCAATGGGTTTATGTGGGGACACTTCGGGGGTCCCGATGGGGACCCCCAGCATAGAGGGGGGTTAATTTTAAGTGCCGCGGCCGGGATTGGCTAATAGTGTGCCGCGGTCCCTTTAAGGAGCCGCGGCGGGGAATTTAAAAGTTTTAAATGCAGCGGGGGGCCTGATCTATGCAGATCGGGGACCCCCGCTGCAAGGGGTTAATGTGGGGGTGCTGCAGGGGTCCTGATAGAGACCCCTGCAGCATGGGGATGTGTATAGGGTGCAGGGGGGAGCCTCACGCTGCTGTCTCGGGCTGTTCCGAGGCAGCACGTAGAGGCTTTCGGATCCCTTGCGTGGACTTTTTGTCCACGTAGGGATTCTTACGATATGCGAGACTCGTGCATAGATTTAAGGCTACGTAGCTCTCTCGGAGCCTATTCTCGGCCATTTTCTCGCAGTCATATCGTAAAGCAGGCTGCGAGAGATTCGGTTCTCGCAAACAGCAGGAAAACTGCCTTTTGCGAGCACCGAGAGAACTACGAGGGAGAATTTAATAGGGCCCTTAGTTATCAGATATAAAGCAACTTCTGAAACCTGAAATATGAGACAATATTCTTGCAGTAGCTTAATCGTAAAGTATGAAACCCTACAGCGATGATGCTTAATGATGAATGCTTGCTATCACAACCCCCACTAGGAGTTAATGTTAAGCTGACACCTTTAAAAATCTCATTACAAGGATCTGAACATGTGACGCAATGGAGCTGACTGTATGGTTGACTGAGTCAGCGAGCCCCGGAGATTTATATACCTACAGCTCTGCAGAGTCCTTGATTGAGTTTGGCTCAATGATGCTATTCAGTAAGAGCGCTTTACACAGAGAAAAACTAGAAATAAAAATCCTCATGAATCAGCAGCAAATCTATCATTGAGCATTGAGCAGTCTGACAGGGACAGGTAATGCTTCAGTACTATCCATTGTGATAAGGCTATTCAGGACACAGCATTAACCTTCTTCGTAAAGGAAGCCTGATCAATGGGTTTTACTGCATCACGTAAACATCTGCAATGTGGAAAGCAATAGTGTTCAGCCATAGCTGTTGTTTGGAGGCCATTGTGGTACTGGATATACTTTGGATGCTGGGAGTTTTTAAACTTTAGAGGACCATAAATAATTTTGTTTTTAATTAGGAAGACAATGTTGATGCCTTAGCAGGACCCTGGAGGCAACCATAATACTTTGGTGAGATTTTGTTCGTGAGAGAGGTGTTTCCATCTCTAGAGAGCAGAGCTTGTATCTACTAATACAAGCTTGCCAGCTTCTAAGCATGTGCTGTTGAAGGGGATAGGTGTCAAATTCAAATGATCTAATATATTTTCCTTACCTCTTCCTACACTGATAAATAAAAACACACCCCTCATGATGTAACAAAGACAATATCAATTCTATTCACAAGCACACTTCACAGTTTGGTCCTTCCTTGTGAATAAATAGTAATTTGGAATAATATATATGTAAATATATATATATATATATATATATATATATATATATATATACATATATATATATATATATATATATATATATATATATATATATATATATATATTTAGCAAAATGATTACCTGGGATTGCGCGAGGGTCCCTCTCCCACAACCCTCATTTCTTTATCACTGAGTTTTCTCATGTTTTCTACTCCAGAATAGCATCATTGCCTCAGGTTTACTTCACTAGCGAAAATCTACTTACAGCTAAGAAGAAGTTTGCTGTAGAGGAAATTACTATTACTATTTACTGGGTCCATTTCATGTGTCTCCTTTTCCAGTATGGAGAAATAATCCTATCTGCATTGCAACAAGAAAATACTCCTTGAAAGGGTGATTGGTAATAGACCTGTCAGCGCTTTACAATTACTCTACACAATTACAGTAACTCCTTACAATATTTGTGTATAGATGACGCCAATTCTATAAACATTGGGGCAGCACTGCTGACTGTCAAAATCCAGCACCAAGGATTCCTTTAAGTAGCTACTCATTGATCATAATCTCTGGCACCTGCATGGTATTAAATGGAGAAATGCATTTTTTGTCAATAGTCCTATATTCAGACCAAACTCTTTAGCACCTTTGCCGAATCCTTATGCTGGATTTTACTGAAAGATCTCATTCACTATCTTAATGACTTTCTATTTATCAAACCACCTAACTCCCAGCTCCTGAGTCTTAGAAAGTCCATTGCACTGTTTGACAATCTATGCATTCCCTATGCTCTTGACAAAACAAAAGATACTTCACACACCATGGGCATGGTTTTAAATACTGATCGAATGGAAGCCAGATCACTGAATAACAAACTGGAACACCTTACCAAGAATGTACTCTCAAAGATCTACAGATACACCTTGGACACATTAATTACTAAAATTCTACCTCAAGGAAGACCCTTCATGAGTAATATGCTAGGCCATCCAACCCAAAAAAACACCATCACTATAAGCACCCAGTCAGTTAGAGACTTGTTGCTATGGACCTCTTTCCTCCGAACGTGGAATGGACGGTCATTTTTTATTACCAAACAATCTGTGTCATCTCCATATTTCACAATTTTCACAGCAACCTCCCACTTCAAAGCTCTGTATGGTAGTGAAATCCTAACATCCCAATTGTCTTCCCACTTTGGCATCAATACCACTCCTAGGCATATTTAATCCAGTCTTAATAGCTACCCTGGCCCGAGAGTCAAAGTGGAGTAATCAGGCTGTAAGGTTCATATTTACAAATGAAGTACCATGTGACATCATTTCTTGACTTAAAATTTTGAAGCCCATCATAATGTCCCTCCTCAGATTACTTCATATATCCCTATGTCCAGGGAGACAATCTTCCATCTCCTTTCTTCTTCCCTCAGGAATATTTGTCAATTCCACCAGGATATACAATACTGCAACCACAAGCTCTTCTACCAACAACTAGAGCCTCTCCTGCTCCAAGCTTTCCAAACGTTGTCAGAAGGACTTGCCAATAACACCAGAAAGTCATATAGCAGAGCGTGGAAGCTATTCCAATTCTTTAATGCTCACCCTATAAATCACACAACCCATTACACTCCCAATATTCTTGGTCTTTGCAGACCACTGCAATATCGACTCAATAATAATAATAATCTCATTATCTTAAAAAGTCATTCTTGAGTGCCCCACCTGTGAAATCATTCCTCAAAGGACTTATACGTAGCTCAATACCACCAAGACCGACTAGACTTCCATCGATAGTGACATCTTTAAACAGATAGTGTAATTTCTCACCAACAATCCGTTTGGGATAAGCACTTCCATGTAGATCATGGCCACAACTAAATTGTCCTTTTTCAGATGTATTACTCTTTGTGAATTCACAACGTCCCTTTTCTTTTTCCGGCCATTCATTCAGAATGGAACTCCTCGGCCTCTAAAAATCATACTCCATTACACATAATCAAGGCCATGGGTCAAGCTTTCAAGCATCTCTGTCAATCAGCTCAGCTCATTTTTGGTCATCCAAGCAGACCAAGTGGAGGTAGCTTTGGGCAAACAGCCAGCTACAAGGGGAGAGGGATCTGAACATACACAAATTATATATACAATATATATTTATAAATTCACTACACAACGTAGGAACCGGCCCCACACTGATGAGATGCAGTAACCTTGAAACAGCTGTACATGAATAGGATTCATCGCTTGTGTATAATCAATTTTAAGCTTTGCTCAAAGCTGTGTAATACAGCAGGCATATGCTTAAAGGAAGCTATGCTTAAAATGGTAATGGATTACAAGAGTGAAGCCTTTGTGGGCACAATTGCATGTTGCTGCCTAAGGGCCCTATTAAATTCCAGCCTCGTAAATAAGAGGCTTCTACTTAAGCCCTACGTACTGCAAAGTTTCTCTAACTTACAATGCTATTAAATTAGCCCTGCTGCGAGCAACGTGTGAGCTACGCAGCAGGGCCGTACGTATCTACACTGCGTAAATGTACATGAGGAGTGACAGCCTGCGAGATGATATCGCAGGCTCCCACTCCTCATCAAGTGCTGCGGGGGTCCTAAAAGGGACCTCCGCGGCAGTCCCCCACATAAGCATTGCCGTGGGGGGTACTCCAAACCCCCCCCAGGCACCTAAAATGAACCCCCCCTCAATGCGGGGGTCCCTGTCGGGACCCCCGAAGTGTCCTCACATGAACACCTTGCTGCAGGGGTCCATAGGAACCCCCGCAGCCCCCCACACATTAACCCCTTGCAGCGGGGGTCCCCGATCGGCACTGATCAGGCCCCCGCTGCATTTAAAACTTTTAAATTCCCCGCCGCGGCTCCTTAAAGGGGCCGCGGCACACTATTACCCAATCCCGGCCGCGGCACTTAAAATTAACCCCCCTCTATGCTGGGGGTCCCCATCGGGACCCCCGAAGTGTCCCCACATAAACCCATTGCAGGGGGGGGTCCCCGATCTGCATAGATCAGGCCCCCCGCAGCATTTAAAACTTTTAAATTCCCCGCCGCGGCTCCTTAAAGGGGCCGCGGCACACTATTACCCAATCCCGGCCGCGGCACTTAAAATTAACCCCCCTCTATGCTGGGGGTCCCCATCGGGACCCCCGAAGTGTCCCCATATAAACCCCCTGCAGCGGGGGGCCCCGATCGGCACCGATCGTGACCCTGCTGCAATTCAATTTTAAATTTCCCGCCTCGCGGGTCCTCAAAGGACCGTAAAGGTCCTGAAAGGACTCGCACTAAAAATATTAACCCCAGGCAACTATAATTACCCCATTAACTCATGATGGTCAATCCAGACCACCATAAGGCCTAAATTAACCCATTAAGTAATGATGGTCAATCCAGACCACCATAAGGCCTAAATTAACCCATTAACTCATGGTGGTCAATACAGACCACCATAAGGCCTAAATTAACCCATTAACTCATGGTGGTCAATCCAGACCACCATAAGGCCTAAATTAACCCATTAAGTAATGATGGTCAATCCAGACCACCATAAGGCCTAAATTAACCCATTAACTCATGGTGGTCAATCCAGACCACCATAAGGCCTAAATTAACCCATTAAGTAATGATGGTCAATCCAGACCACCATAAGGCCTAAATTAACCCATTAACTCATGGTGGTCAATCCAGACCACCATAAGGCCTAAATTAACCCATTAAGTAATGATGGTCAATCCAGACCACCATAAGGCCTAAATTAACCCCTTAACTCATGGTGGTCAATACAGACCACCATAAGGCCTAAATTAACCCATTAAGTAATGATGGTCAATCCAGACCACCATAAGGCCTAAATTAACCCATTAACTCATGGTGGTCAATACAGACCACCATAAGGCCTAAATTAACCCATTAACTCATGGTGGTCAATCCAGACCACCATAAGGCCTAAATTAACCCATTAAGTAATGATGGTCAATCCAGACCACCATAAGGCCTAAATTAACCCATTAACTCATGGTGGTCAATACAGACCACCATAAGGCCTAAATTAACCCATTAAGTAATGATGGTCAATCCAGACCACCATAAGGCCTAAATTAACCCATTAACTCATGGTGGTCAATCCAGACCACCATAAGGCCTAAATTAACCCATTAACTCATGGTGGTCAATACAGACCACCATAAGGCCTAAATTAACCCATTAAGTAATGATGGTCAATCCAGACCACCATAAGGCCTAAATTAACCCATTAACTCATGGTGGTCAATACAGACCACCATAAGGCTCTATTTAACCCCATCAGTCCCATAAGGGTATATTATTACCATTATGGGCCTGTTACAACCCAACATTAACCACATAAGTGCCATGATGGTCCTCAAGGACCATCATGACACTAACTACAAACACTACACTATAACCCCCAATAAACCATTTAATCTAAACTAACCCCCCTCTACACTAATCTTTTAACACTTACACTACCTACCTACACTACCTACCCCCTAATAAACCTCCCCAACCCTCTAATTACAAAAAACAATAAACCTACAGCACAGAAAACAAAAAACCTACAGTACAAAAAACAAAAAAACCTACAGTACAGAAAAAATAAAAATTACAACCCCACCCCCCACTACAGAAAACAAAAAAATACATTACAACCCCACCCCCCACTACAGAAAATAAAAAAAATTACACACCTGAAAAGGAAAGACAGATAAACACAATACAATAATACATATAATACATTACATACATTACATACAATACATGACATTACATATAATATATTAAATATAATATATTAAATATAATATATTACATATAATACATTACATACATTACATACAATACATGACATTACATATAATATATTAAATATAATATATTAAATATAATATATTACATATAATACATTACATACATTACATACAATACATGACATTACATATAATATATTAAATATAATATATTAAATATAATATATTACATATAATACATTACATACATTACATACAATACATGACATTACATATAATATATTAAATATAATATATTAAATATAATATATTACATATAATACATTACATACATTACATACAATACATGACATTACATATAATATATTAAATATAATATATTAAATATAATATATTAAATATAATATATTACATATAATATATTACATATAGTCCTAATCAAATACCCCCTATCTATCTAACATACAATCTATTTAATTTAAAATAAATCCTAACTATATCAAATACATCCCCCTATCTATCTAATATACAAAAAATCCTAACTACATACACAGACCCTTATTCTAAAATAAAATAAAATAATTACAGTCCTAACTACATACACAGACCCTAATTCTAAGCTAAAATCAATAAATTAAGACCACTTACCTTTAAGATGTTGCTTCAGATCACTAACCTATGGGTCAAACAAAAATAAAAATTAGTACAAAACATTAACATCAAATAAATAAACATTATATACATTCTACATATTCAACTCACCTTTACAGCATGTCCAGTCACTGTTAAGCTCTTCCGGCGCGGCCCTGTTAAAAAAAAAAAACACAATACATGAATACATGAATACAATATATAAACAATAAATAAAATACACAAATAAACATCTAAATATACATTTAACTTACCTCCCCGCGATGTCCCCGGCCTTCTCTCCTTCAGCCCCGGCTGGGCCGCGGAACCATCCGCGCTCTAAAAAAAAATAAAAAAAAAAATAACGGAGGTCTGCACTGGCAGACCTCCCCGACGCTACTGAACCTCCCGGAGTCGTTTCCGGGAGGAAATTGGCATTGGCGGCTTGTGATTGGCTGAAAAAGCTGTCAGCCAATCAAAAGTCGTCAATGTAGGAGCCAATCAGGATGCGCAGATGTCTTCTACCAATCACTCCGTGGGGGTGTATCCCATAGTGATTGGCTGAAGGCATCTGAGCGTTGTGATTGGTTCCCATAAAGATAGACAAGTGTTTTAGCCAATCAGGGTGGGATATTGGGGTGTATCCCATCCTGATTGGCTCACACATTGACGACTTTTGATTGGCTGAAATTGATAGACAGCTTTTTCAGCCAATCACAAGCCGCCAATGCCAATTTCCTCCCGGAAACGACTCCGGGAGGTTCAGTAGCGTCGGGGAGGTCTGCCAGTGCAGACCTCCGTTAGTTTTTTTTCTTTTTTTTTTTTAGAGCGCGGATGGTTCCGCGGCCCAGCCGGGGCTGAAGGAGAGAAGGCCGGGGACATCGCGGGGAGGTAAGTTAAATGTATATTTAGATGTTTATTTGTGTATTTTATTTATTGTTTATATATTGTATTCATGTATTCATGTATTGTGTTTTTTTTTTTTAACAGGGCCGCGCCGGAAGAGCTTAACAGTGACTGGACATGCTGTAAAGGTGAGTTGAATATGTAGAATGTATATAATGTTTATTTATTTGATGTTAATGTTTTGTACTAATTTTTTTTTTTGTTTGACCCATAGGTTAGTGATCTGAAGCAACATCTTAAAGGTAAGTGGTCTTAATTTATTGATTTTAGCTTAGAATTAGGGTCTGTGTATGTAGTTAGGACTGTAATTATTTTATTTTATTTTAGAATAAGGGTCTGTGTATGTAGTTAGGATTTTTTGTATATTAGATAGATAGGGGGATGTATTTGATATAGTTAGGATTTATTTTAAATTAAATAGATTGTATGTTAGATAGATAGGGGGTATTTGATTAGGACTATATGTAATATATTATATGTAATATATTATATGTAATATATTATATTTAATATATTATATGTAATGTCATGTATTGTATGTAATGTATTTAATGTATTATATGTATGTATTGTATTGTGTTTATCTGTCTTTCCTTTTCAGGTGTGTAATTTTTTTATTTTCTGTAGTGGGGGGTGGGGTTGTAATGTATTTTTTTGTTTTCTGTACTGTAGGTTTTTTTGTTTTTTGTACTGTAGGTTTTTTGTTTTTTGTAATTAGAGTGTTGGGGAGGTTTATTAGGGGGTAGGTAGTGTAGGTAGGTAGTGTAAGTGTTAATAGATTAGTGTAGAGGGGGGTTAGTTTAGATTAAATGGTTTATTGGGGGTTATAGTGTAGTGTTTGTAGTTAGTGTCATGATGGTCCTTGAGGACCATCATGGCACTTATGTGGTTAATGTTGGGTTGTAACAGGCCCATAATGGTAATAATATACCCTTATGGGACTGATGGGGTTAAATAGAGCCTTATGCTGGTCTGTATTGACCATCATGAGTTAATGGGTTAATTTAGGCCTTATGCTGGTCTGGATTGACCATCATGAGTGAATGGGTTAATTTAGGTCTTATGGTGGTCTGGATTGACCACCATGAGTTAATGGGTTAATTTAGGCCTTATGCTGGTCTGGATTGACCACCATGAGTTAATGGGTTAATTTAGGCCTTATGGTGGTCTGGATTGACCATCATGAGTGAATGGGTTAATTTAGGTCTTATGGTGGTCTGGATTGACCACCATGAGTTAATGGGTTAATTTAGGCCTTATGCTGGTCTGGATTGACCATCATGAGTTAATGGGGTAATTATAGTTGCCTGGGGTTATTATTTTTAGTGCGAGTCCTTTCAGGACCTTTACGGTCCTTTGAGGACCCGCGAGGCGGGAAATTTAAAATTGAATTGCAGCAGGGTCACGATCGGTGCCGATCGGGGCCCCCCGCTGCAGGGGGTTTATATGGGGACACTTCGGGGGTCCCGATGGGGACCCCCAGCATAGAGGGGGGTTAATTTTAAGTGCCGCGGCCGGGATTGGCTAATAGTGTGCCGCGGTCCCTTTAAGGAGCCGCGGCGGGGAATTTAAAAGTTTTAAATGCAGCGGGGGGCCTGATCTATGCAGATCGGGGACCCCCCCTGCAATGGGTTTATGTGGGGACACTTCGGGGGTCCCGATGGGGACCCCCAGCATAGAGGGGGGGTTAATTTTAAGTGCCGCGGCCGGGATTGGCTAATAGTGTGCCGCGGTCCCTTTAAGGAGCCGCGGCGGGGAATTTAAAAGTTTTAAATGCAGCGGGGGGCCTGATCTATGCAGATCGGGGACCCCCCCTGCAATGGGTTTATGTGGGGACACTTCGGGGGTCCCGATGGGGACCCCCAGCATAGAGGGGGGTTAATTTTAAGTGCCGCGGCCGGGATTGGCTAATAGTGTGCCGCGGTCCCTTTAAGGAGCCGCGGCGGGGAATTTAAAAGTTTTAAATGCAGCGGGGGGCCTGATCTATGCAGATCGGGGACCCCCGCTGCAAGGGGTTAATGTGGGGGTGCTGCAGGGGTCCTGATAGAGACCCCTGCAGCATGGGGATGTGTATAGGGTGCAGGGGGGAGCCTCACGCTGCTGTCTCGGGCTGTTCCGAGGCAGCACGTAGAGGCTTTCGGATCCCTTGCGTGGACTTTTTGTCCACGTAGGGATTCTTACGATATGCGAGACTCGTGCATAGATTTAAGGCTACGTAGCTCTCTCGGAGCCTATTCTCGGCCATTTTCTCGCAGTCATATCGTAAAGCAGGCTGCGAGAGATTCGGTTCTCGCAAACAGCAGGAAAACTGCCTTTTGCGAGCACCGAGAGAACTACGAGGGAGAATTTAATAGGGCCCTAAGTTCCCAGAATGCAGTGTAATAATTGTATTTTTCGGAATTCTATTTAATACATTTATATATATATATACCGTATTTATCGGCGTATAACACGCACCAGCGTATAACACGCACCTCATTTCAAGAAGTAAATTTCAGGGGGAAAAAAAATAAATTTCAAATAAAGAACTTTGAAGCAAAATCCTCAACCTCATCCTCCCTCCTCATCCTCAACCCCCTCCTCAAAGTCCCTCCTCATCCTTCCTCCTCAACCCCCCCAACCTCAACCCCCTCCTCAAACCCCCTCCTCCACCCCCATTCTCATCCTCCTTCCTCAACCCCCCTATCCTCAACCCCCTTCTCAACCCCCCTCATCAACCCCAACCACCCTCATCAACCTCCCTCCTCATCCTCAACCCCCCTCCTTATCCTCAACCTCCCTCCTCATCCACAACCCCCTCCTCATGCCCCCTCCACACACCCCCATCCTCAACCCCCTCCTCAACCTCCCTCCTCAAACCCCCTCCTCAACCCCCCCATCCTCAAACCCCATCCTCAACCCCTGCATCCTCATCCTCCTTCCTCAACCCCCCTATCCTCAACCCCCTCCTCAACCCCCTCCTGAACCTCAACCCCCTATCCTCAACCTCCTCCTCAACCTCCCTCCTCATCCTCCCTCCTCATCCCCCCCATCCTCAACCCCCTCCTCAACCTCCCTCCTCAAACCCCCTCCTCATATATATTGTATTTACTCGAATCTAATGTGCACCTTTTTCGTGAAAAATCGGGTCCCAAATTTGGATCATGATCACGCTCTGAAATGCTACATACGGGTGCATGGTTTACAGTTTCGGCTTTTGGCGGGCGTGTTCCATTGATTCATTCTGTAATTGTAGCAAATTTTGGGCCTGCAGATTTACAGCATGTATAACGTAATCTGCGGGCTTGCAATTGAATAAGGCCCCATGTTTCTAAAGGAGAAGTTCCTCTTTTGACATTATCTTTGAAAGTGTATTTAAATATATCTGAGATGTCTATTTGTCATCTTGTATAAATTTAAAGGATCACTGTGATCATATTTTTAAGAACCATGCTTCAAAATACAAAACATGTCTTTTATTATCTTTTTGCTATTGTTGAATGTACCATTTTGGCTTTAGCAGATTCACTTCCTGAAATAGGAGGAGACATTTAGTACGCAGGAAGTGTCTGTCTGCAGAATGGGAACTTGGCAGTTATATCTGCCAGTGCTCTCAGTAGGGATAAGGGAAGCTCATTGGTTTATAAGGGCACACCCCCTGAAAAGCAAGAAAACAGGAGAAGAAAGCAAAATGGAACCATAAAATAAAAAATAAATGTATTTGAAAGTTGCAAACTATGTTGCAACTATACGGTTGTATTCATTCTATTTATTTATGCTTTGTAAAAACATTTTGCCCCTTATCACGGTTAGTTATTCGTAAAACAATATCGAAAAAATTTGACCACAATAGTCCTTAAATATTTACATGACGTGACAATTTTTTCACCTCTGCAAATTGCTACCAAACTGTGGGTGGTGAAATCACTCAAAAAACATTCTTTGCATGCAAGACAATTTTATTACTGTTATTACTCACTCACTGAACTGCATTGATTAAAACAAAATATGTGAAGAAGACATTTTATTGGTAATAAACAATGTTACGATGAATACTGTAATGAAAGACACTCCAAGGCTTTATTATACTGTCAGGATTGTTTACTGAAGAAGAGCAGTGCTATTAAAGGAAAACTGACAGCTCCTGAATATTTGCATAATTTGAAGCAAGTTCATTATTGGAGGTGAGAATATATCTCTCTTATCTTGTGCTTTGTGTCTTTAGATACTTTGTGGAGGCAAAAATTAAAGGGGCTCTTTGGACAATTTTTTGTTTTATATACATATTTTAACTAATTTGAATTAATTAATTTGCTTCTCCTCAAAGTAAAAACCCTGTAAAACCTCTGTTCTAGCAATGTAGCAATGCAAAGGAGAATGCTTTTTGACTCATCTTGCCACCCATAGCATTTGTGCAACGTCCGTAAGGAAAAAATGAAGGTGAAAGCGAAGATCCATGAATGTTTTCTGAGCCGTATCACCACCCATAGTGTCTGTGGCAACGTCAAAAAATTGAGACCACATATGTTTGACTTTTTTTTTTACAAACATAAGTCAAATTATCAGTTTGAAGAGGAATTTCCCTTTTATTGTGTTTCACCACAAATTTCTGAAGATACTAAACCACTACATTTTAAGGGGCATGGAGCACAATTATGGGATCTTTCCTGCTATGACTACTGCACATCACTCTCAGGACTGTGAGCGTGCCGGAAGTCTGCCGCTCAGCAACATCTAGTGTCAGGAATGTGCTACAGTATGCACAGTGCTTGCAATTTGCCTAGTAAAAATAAATAAGTGATGGCTGGACCCTAACACTAAAGCCTAACCCTAACCTTATGCCTAACCCTAACCCTATGCCTATCCCTAACCCCTAACACTATGCCTAACCCTTAACCGTAAACCCTAGCATCTCTCCCCTACAGCAATCCATTTTCATTCTGCATAAGCACATAAGCGCCACATAGTAACACATTGTGAGGGGTAGATGGCGCTGCACTGGATGCGCTCGTGTCAGGGATGTTGGCGCGTTCGCATCGTCTTTTTAACAGGAGAGGACACAATTATATTTTTTATAAATTTAAACAAGCATATGTTTGACAGTTTTTGTTTTACAAACGTGAGCCAAATTATCAGTTTCAATAGGAATTTCTCCTTTATTGTTTTTCAACACAAATTTCTGAAGATACTAAACCACTACATTTTAAGGGGCATGGAGCACAATTATGTGATATTTCCTGTTATGAGTACTCCACATCACTCTTAGGACTGTGATCGTGCCTGAAGGCTGCCCCTCAGCAACATCTAGTGTCAGGAATGCGCTACAGTACGCACAGTGTTTGTAATTTGCACTGAAAAAATAAAGTGATGGCTGAACCCTCACACTAAAGCCTAACCCCAACCGTAACCCCTAAACCCTAACATCTCTCCCCTACAGCAATCCATTTTCAATCTGCATAAGCATATAATCGTTGAATAGTACCTCATTGTCAGTGTTAGATGGAGTTGGCGCTGCACTACATGCGCTCGTGTCATGGATGGTGGCGTGCTCGCAGCGTCTTCTTATAGGAAAGGACCCAATTATATTTTTTTATAAATTAAAACGAGCATGCTTTATAAATGTCCAAAGTTTAAACCTGTTTAAATTTCATTGAAACTAACAGGAAATGCACAGAGCATACTGCAGTATGTAGATTTAATTGGCAGACAAGTATGACTCATACATCTATATTACTGCTCACTGGCTGACAGGGGCAAGCCCCCAAAACATTTAAACACTTGAATTATTTTTTTCTGCTTTGAGAGTTTTATTTGAAAAAAGAAAGCATACAATGGTACATTATGACATAATCTCTTTCAGATGCAACAAAGATGCATTCAATGCCCCTTTAATATATGTAATCCCAAATCTAATAATGCATTTACTTTAATAGACACAAAATATTTAGTATCCGTCAGTTTCCGTTTAATGGCATTCTCCGCCTCAGTAAACAATCAAGATAATATAATAAAGCCTTAAAGTATATTTTATTATAGTATACTTCATAATATTGCTATATACCAAAAAAATACATTCTTCATGGGTATTGTACCAGTCGGTGTAGTTCAAGGAGTAAGTAAATAAAATAAATAAATAAAAATGAAGTCTTACAATTAAAGGAAGATAAACTAAAGTCTTGTGATATTAACTGATTATGTACGACATAAATATTTATTTACAGACAGATCAAGTAGTGATATATCCTTTCTCTTTAATGTGTGTCTTATTATTTAGTTTGTGCAAGGTGCCTGTTATGTGTGGAGTAAAGTTGTGTCTGGCTGCCTAACAAGACTAGTTACTATGGGTTTTATAAGCCTTTCATAAATTCCAAAATGCTTTTTTTCCATAAAATGACATGCTGTCTATTAAATGTACTTGTTATTGACCATGCATAGAAAACAGCAGCAAAGAGTATGTACATATGCTGAGGTACAGTGAATAAAACATAATATTATATATGACTATCGAATTGCCCATCATAAAATTACGGCAATAAAATTGTAAGGCAGGTAATGCTGTTTGGTGGAGAAGCGCGGTGAATGGGTGTTGTGTTTATTGTGTTTTTTTTTTGTGTCTATTTGTTTGTATATGGTAGTGAAATAATTAATACATTAATAAATGAATATACTTTACCTATTTGGAAGTAATATATGCAGGAAGCATTGTGCTGAAGAGCTGACAATCTGTTTTGCTGTTCCTGCAGCATATAATGTAGGTTTGCACTGTTGTGGAGCATGAGGTGTAAGTGTCAACAATGTGTGCAGTGTGTAGTGTAAATAGGCTGCGTGCGCGAGGGGAAGCCGTTAGGGTAGCTGTGTACTTCCGCATTGTGTAAGTTAGTGTTGTAAAATTGCGGCTAATGTGTATGTGCTAGGCGGCTGTGTATTATGTAGCGTCCTTGCTAATGGTGTATCTTGTACCTCGTACGGCTATTTGTAAAATCCATATGTGCTTGGTGGTGTTTTTTGCGTGTTTAGGGTCCTGTAGCACATTTTTGTTTATTTCGGTGGCCATTTTTTCTCTCGCTTCGGGGATTTTCGTGTGTCTGAATTTGTACTTAAATTGAGGTGTAACTTCACTTGCAGAGGTCCTGGGTGTCCCCCCCCCTCCTTGCTGTGGGTAAGCTTTTTATGTATTTGTTGTGTGTATTTATTGTGTTTTTAATGTTTTTATGTGCGAGCGGTTCGGGCGTTAAGGTCGTATTTTTTTTTCTAAGTGCGGTGTAAGTGCCGCCTACGTCTCTTTGCAGCTTGTGAGCCTCCGCCTCCGCAAATTCGGCATTTGCGGGCTGAAAGTTGTAGGGGGTTGTAGGGATGAGCGCCTTCGGCTCTCCTTGCCAGCAACTGCAGCGCTCCTTGCCAGTAGCTGTGATCTATCGCCCGCCTGGATCACCCTTGCAAATTCTGGACAACTTTGCCGCCTGGCTACCTCACTTTCTATCCTCCAATATACCTTCACTCATTCTTGGCAATTTCAACATAGCCACTGACACTCCCACTTCCCCAACAACTGCAAATTTACTTGCGCTTACCTCTTCCCTTGGCCTCTCACAATGGACAGATTCAGCAACTCACAGTGGTGGACACTCCATTGACCTTATTTTTAATAATCTCTGAATCTCCAACCTTGACATCTCCCCACTTCCCCTATCTGACCACCACCTGCTAACTTGCAACCTCACCTCATCTTCCGCCCCCCACCCTTCTTCAATCCCTGCCACCAGAACCCGCAGAAACCTGCAAGCACTCAACCCACAACAATTTTCAAATGTACTAAAACCCCTTCTCAGCCCCCTCACCACCCTTGCCTGCCCTGACGTCGCCACTCCACAATACAACACTACTCTAACCTTCACCCTTGACTCTCATGCCCCCATAATCACAAGCAAACGCCCTCGCTCTCATCCACAACCATGGCACACTACACAAACACGCTATCTACAGAGGTGCTCACGCACTGCAGAACGACTATGGAGGAAATCTCGCAACTCAGCAGACTCTCTCCACTACAAGTTTTCCTTGCGCTCCTACTTCCCTTTAATCTTGCCAAACAACACTACTTCTCATCACTAATATCAAACCTGTCCTCCAACACTAAACATTTGCTACATTCAACATCCTCCTTTGCCCACCCCCACCTCCTGCCCCTTCTTCTCTCACTGCTGATGACTTTGCCAGCCATTTTAAAAATACAATTTAAACCATCTGAAATGAGCTCTCCTCCCAGATTGGCCCTATCCCACCATCCTTTCCACAAACCGACAACACCCAGCCCTTACCCTTCCATTATCCCTCCTCCACTATGGACTTCTTTGACCCTGTAACCGAGGATGAAGTATCTACTTTACTATAAACCTCTCACCTTACAACATGTCCACATGATCCTATTCCATCACAGCTAATCCATCCCCTATCCACCACATTTATCCCAGATCAAAAACATCTATTCAACCTCTCCCTAAACACTGGCAAGTGTCAATCCTCTTTAAAACACGTTACAATTACACCCATTCTCAAGAAGCCCTCATCTGACTCAGCTTCTGCCTCCAACTATTGCCCTATCTCACTACTTCCCATGGCTTCTAAACTGCTTGAGCGGCTTGTTTACAGTCGCCTGACTCAATTTATTTCATCCAATACCCTTCTTGACCCCTTCCGATCTGGTTTCTGGGCCCAACAGTCTACAGAAACAGCACTCACAAAAGTCACCAGTGACTTTCTAACCGCCAAATCAAAGGGTCAATTCTAATCCAAACTCTCTGCTCTTTTGGCATCCAGGACACAGCTCTTTCATGGTTCACATCCTATCTTAAGGATAGTACATTCAACGTCTCCTTCTCTGGCACTACTTCTTCACCTCTCCTTCTGTCTGTTGGCGTTCCCCAAGGTTCTGTGCTAGGCCCCCTCCTCTTTTCCATCTACACCTCCTCCATTGGCACCCTTATAAAATCCTTTGGATTTCAGTATAATCTCTATGCAGATGATACTCAAATCTACCTCTCTGCACATGATCTATCCCCCTCTCTTTTAGCTCAAGTTTCCAACTGCCTCTCTAGCATATGCTCCTGGATGTCCGCCCGTCAACTCAAACTCAACATGTCTAAGAATGAACTCCTAATCTTTCCACCCTCTACTACAGCTTCCACTCCTCAAATATCTCTCACTGTTGACAACGCAATCATCACTACCACCTCCCAGGCCCATCTTGGGGTTCTATTGGATCCCGCCCTCTCTTTTATTTCTCACATCCAATCAATAACAAAATCTTGTCAGTTTCACCTAAAAAACCTCTGAAAAATTCGTCATTATCTTACAGAACACACAGCTAAAATTCTAATACACTCTCTCATCATATCTCGACTCGACTACTGCAATTCCCTCCTTGCTGGCCTACCCATCTCTCGTCTGTCTCCGCTCCAAACCATAATGAACGCCTCGGCTAGACTCATCTTCAATACCAAACGTTCAGTGTCTGCAGCTCCTCTCTGTCAATCACTCCGCTGGCTTCCCATAGCCTCCAGAATCACATTTAAAATCATGACCCTGACGTATAAAGCCCTCAACAACAGTGCACCCCCTTATATCTCTGCTCTTGTTTCAAAATACTCTCCCAACCGCCCCCTTGGTTCTGCTAACGACCTTCTTCTTTCCTCCTCTCTCATCACCTCCTTTCACTCCCGTCTTCAAGACTTTTCTTGTGCTGCCTCTACTATTTGTAACTCCTTGCCCCGCTCCATTAGATCATCTTCCTGCCCCAAAATATTAAAAAAATTACTAAAAACACACGTGTTTAAAAAATCTTATCACCTTCAGCCTTAACATGTGTAACTGCACACTCCACAGCCAAATAACACTTACACCCACAATCTACAGTACAACACACAAACACCGCCACTTGACTAAACAAATTGCTTTCACACTGCCATCTTGCATTTGTCACCCTCTTGTATCACACCTAAACTTTTAGATTGTAAGTTCGCGAGTTTTACATTCTTATTTCAGTGCCTTGGAAACAAGCACTATGTACATTTGATTTTATGCTTAAAAACAGGACCCTCGATTCTTTATAAGGTGTTAAGTTTGTTTTTGCCATGTAATCAACCCCTATACAGCGCTACGGAATATCTTGGCGCAATATAAATAATGAGAATAATAATAATAATCCATTAAAGCGGTAGAAGAAATTTGTAGCCTTTTCCAACACTGACAGGTGCTTATTTACATGCTTTATATGCATCACACCTCCAACACCCACACCCCAATTTTTCTAGAAAAGGCAAAGAAGATTTCTCACTGAAGGTCATGTGCAGTATAGCTTAGTTAATATTGAAAATGGCTGTGATGCTGCAAAAACATGCACATCTGTGAAGGTTAGTGAATATAGTTCCTTGTTTTTATTCTATCATTAAATGGCTGGCTCTTTATTTATGGCAAATCTGTTTGTTTGTTCGGCAAGCTAAGGACACATCAGCAAAAGATGTTCAGAGACCATTTACTTGAGAAGAGGACAATAAGCTAACAAGATTAAAAAGCACCATCCATTAGTAAAAGGGCGTGGAGTTAATCAGTGGCACAGACAGAAGGAATGGAAACATCCCTCAAATAAATACAATTAACAGGTGAACGACTGCTTTAAAGTGGGTTTAGGGGATGCATGAGCAATATACTGTTTTTAGTTAGTTATTGATATAGATGAGGTAAATTGTATGTGTCTCAGGTACAAACATCAAAATAAGAAGTTGAAGTTAAAGGAACATGACTAATAAAGATATGTCTGCCAGGATGCAATCAATTTGTGTGGATACTATGGGAATGCAGGCTCTCAAAGTTCTTATAATATAATTGTTATTATAAATAAAGACTTACCAACATAAATGTACAACTTAAAGGACCAAAGTAAATTGGGAAAAACTGAAGTATTTGAGTAGGTAATGCGTTACATTATACATTTTTTTTAACTACCGTATTTATCGGCATATAACACGCACCGGCGAAAAAACACGCACCTTATTTTAAGAAGGAAATTTCTGGAAAAAAAAAAAATATATCAAATAAAGAACTTTGAAGCAAAATCCTCAACCTCAACCTCCCTCCTCATCCTCAACCCCCTCCTCAACCTCCCTCCTCATCCTCTCTCCTCAACCCGCCCATCCTGATCCTCCTTCCTCAAACCCCCTATCGTCAACCCCCTCCTCAACCCCCCTCCTCAACCTCAACCACCTCCTCAAACCCCCTCTTCAACCCCCCATTCTCAAACCCCAATCAACCCCCCCATCCTCAAACCCCCCTCAACCCCCCTCCTCAACCCCCCATGCTCATCCTCCTTCCTCAACCCCCCTATCCTCAACCCCCCTCCTCAACCTCAACCCCCCTCCTCATACTCAACCCCCCTCCTCATCCTCAACCCCCCTCCTCATCCTCAACCTCCCTCCTCAACCTCCCTCCTCATCCTCAACCTCCCTCCTCAACCCCCCTCCTCATCCTCAACCTCCCTCCTGAACCCCCCTCTTCAACCTCAACCCCCTCAACCTCCCTCCTCATCCTCAACCCCCTCCTCATCCTCCCTCCTCATCCTCCCTCCTCAACCCCCCATCCTCAACCCCCTCCTCAACATCCCTCCTCAAACCCCTCCTCAAACCCCCATCCTCAAACCCCTCCTCATCCTCCCTCCTCATCCCCCCCATCCTCAACCCCCTCATCAACCTCAATCCTCAAACCCACTCCTCAACCCCCATCCTCAAACCCCCCCTCAACCCCCCTCCTCAACCTCAACCCCCCTCCTCAACCTCAACCCCCTCCTCAACCCCCCTCCTCAACCTAAACCCCCCCTCCGCATTCTAAACCCCCCCTCAACCTAAACCCCCCTTCTCAACCTAAACCCCCCTCCGCATTCTAAACCCTCCCCCTCCTCAACCTAAACCCCCCTCCTCAACCTAAACCCCCCTAAATACCTCCCCTTCACTTACCTGCTTCTGCTCAGGCCTCCGCTCCGCTCCTTGATCCGGCGCACATGTGACATCACATGCGCGCCACGTCATTAGCATATACCGGGTGCATATACCCGGGATATGCTAATGAAGCGGCGCGCATGTGACTTCACATGCGCGCCGGGTCAAGGAGCGGAGGCCGGAGCAGAAGCAGGTAAGTGAGGGGGAGGTATTTAGGGGGGTTTAGGTTGAGGAGGGGGGTTAGAATGTGGAGGGGGGTTTAGAATGCGGAGGGGGGTTTAGAATCCGGAGGGGGGTTAGAATGCAGAGGGGGGTGGAGTATGAGGAGGGGGGAGGGAATATCGGCGTATAACAAGCACACATCATTTGCCCCCTATTTTCAGGGAGAAAAAGTGTGTGTTATACGCCAATAAATACGGTATCTTTAATACAAGGTAGGTGATAAATAAAATATGTGCTATGAACCTCCTCTCTCAATTTCCCCTCTGAGTGGCAATGATCTGATCTCATTTATACAAGGCACTTTTAATTGCAATGATAAGTTCAGCTTGGGAAAATGGGCGGTGGGGGTTCTTAGCACATATTTTATTTAGTACATACCTCATCTACCTTGTAGTTATGGTAGGTACTTCATCCCGTGTGTTTAGTGCAGTTGTGGGCAACTCAGTCATACAAGGGCAGCCAACAGTCCAGGATTTCTGTGTCTCTCTTCACGAGTGCAGGTGGATCAATCAGAATGGAAAATAGTAACACAAGTGTGAGAACCTGAATACAGAGGGAGACATTGTAAGCCTTGACTGTTAGCGGTCCTCACAGTGGATAGTAGGGGAGTTGCTAATGGCCATCGTGATCTGCCTTCTCTTCTGCATACCAGGCATAAAGTACTTACCTAGGTAGGAACTATTATTTTATAAATAAATAAGAAGACAAGTAAATTAACTTTAAATAAAAAAGGCACTAACAGCCCCCTCAGAAACAAATGTTATTTAAACTACATGAAAAAAGTTTTGGATGATAGTTGCCCTTTTAATCTAATATTGTACTTTAAAAAATAAAAAAAATCCCTGCTCCATAAACTTAAAGGGCCACAGAAGTGTCAAATGTATAGTGTGCTTTTGTGAAGAACTTTAAATGTGCTAATAAGTTTCCTGGTGCGGTCAAATGTTTGGTAAGAAACAGGCAGTGATTATCAGAAAAATATGTGTTATATAGAAAAGTTCAATATACTTACAAAGTTATAGGCAGGAGAGTAAAATCCAGGTTTTCACACCCACGGGGAGCTTATATAACCAAGTACACACAGGAAAAGCTGCCAGGTACAGAGTCTGACCTTTCAAAGGAAATACTTGCTGCATGATGGAATCACATGGTTGGGTGGGGTCTGAGCTCACAGCTGAATCAGAGCACAAGGATAGAGAGAGACTACATATCCCAGGCTGCTTTACAACACAGTAACTCCAAAGTTTAATACAAATGTATCAGCTAACCTCTGCTTTCTCATTATTGGCCAAAACAAATTATGAATTTTATGCTAATCTTAGCAGGGATTTTCAGGTGTGTCAAAGAAAAGCTGCAGCTTGCAAACTGAAGGGATTTAGCAAACATCAGGGTGAGTTTGTAAATGTTTATTTCGGTATTTTTTCATGCAAAAAATGTTTGCATATACTACTGATTCTCATCAATTCTCATCAATTAATATTATTATTATTATTATCATTTATTTGGAATGCGCCAACATATTCCGTATACAGGGTTAAGTTCCAGGCAAAGACAATTACAATATTAACAAGCTGCAAAGGATAGATGGCCCTGTCTTTGAGCTTAGCATCCAGTCTCCATAGTGCTTCCCTGAAGCACCATGCAAGATTAAAAACTTGCCAATTTACAGTCTAAAGGATGCATTCAGAATCCAGGAAATTTAGATATGCCTAAATTGATAATGTGCCAAATGTTTTGTAAAGCTTAAAAAAATATATATAAACAGCCTTTCATTTTTAATTATTATACTCAAACTTGCTTTAATGGTGGGGACCGGACCGATCAGAGAGGAAGTTCAGTAGGATAACCCTCCCCCTCAGGTGCCAAACAAACAAGCACTCCTAAATGTAAAGTGCCCATGACTAAAGAAAGATGGGTGAAATTTAAGTTAGCTTAATACATACTTCACAAACATGTCAAGTATTTCTAAAACGACAGTGCTCCTATATCATTTTGATTAGTATACTTAACTTGCACTAATTGCAATATTGTGAAGGCAATCAATAAAACAGTGAGAGAGCGTTTGTATATTTAGAAAAGAGACTTGGGGTGAAGTGATTATAGCATTTAAACAGCTAACAAATAATGTACTAAATGGGTTAACGCTGCACAAAAACACTGTATGTACACTGCTATTAATTCCAAGAGCCCACAAACAGTCAGACATGTCTTGTACTATACAATGCATTGAAAGTAGGTGGTTATTATAGATCAGCCCACACAATGTCACAAATAATTCTTCACACAATATGCTTTATCAATTTATACAATAGCATTACAAAGCAGTGCTTCAAGTAGACAGAGTCTACGCAGCATGAATGTTGAATTAGTAATGTATATAAGAGAAATACAATGAAATATGCAATATCCTTCCATAAACTCTATTAGTACTTGGTATGCATGTTAACTCAACAGAAGCAAATAGCAAAATGCTGTATACATTTTATTTATAACCTTAATGTAATTAAATATACTACACAATATGGTCTGGAAAATAATTCTGATTATTTTTTACTCAGATAAAAAATAAACACAAAAATACTATATAGCGAATGTTACCCCAGTCATTATAACATTCGAAAATATATATATTTTTATTACTAGTATTGCTTTTTAAAGTGTAGTACCGTATTGGTCCGAATATAAGCCGCACCCGCATATAAGCCGCACCCGTAAAGTTCATGGGGAAAAAATAGAAAAAAGATAGTACTCAAATATAAGCCGCACCCGTAAAATTGGAGAGAAAAATACTCTCAAAGTGATCAGCCATTGCAAGAAACAGGCTTTCTAATTAGCACTGTAGCTTTTTTTGCAGGTTACAGGCTTAACAGGATGTTAGAATCACTAAAACCTTAAATCGCTATTCAATACCGCAGTCTCAAACACGAAAATCGGCACCCTTAACTCGCAATCGCGCAAATCGGCAGTAATTCTGCGTTCGCGAATAGAAGCCGCACATGTAACAAGCAAATTTTGGCTTATATTCAGACCAATACGGTATATATTGTCTTTAAATCTCTTCATGACCTTCCTTGTCCCACCAGTCTGCCCCTATGTTGTGCAAAGCTCTCTATGCTCTTAATACCCTTGGACATTCACAGTGCCATGCCCACAGTGTCCCAGAGCCTGTCCTTGCTCCTTGTATTCCTTGCCACCCTTCACTGAAACAACATTAAATGAGCACTGTAGTTCAAGAATTTTTGAAGACTGTGAATATTGTTCATGGATAAAGGAATCATTGTTGTCTTTGTTACAATACTTCCTGAGAACTGGATCATGGGTATGTGTTTTTATCTATCAGTTGAGGGATGGATGGGGGAGGAATCAGGGAGATGCCAAGAGACTTTGTTAGATAAGTGGATCTGATTGAAATTGACCCCCCCCCCCCCACAGGCATAGAAGCAGGCTTGGATGAATAGATGCAAGCAGGGCTCTCCAAAAATGTAAAACACCCTTCTCACACACTCACATCCTGCACCAAAGTATCATGAATATTTCCAGGGTCCTGCAGAATTATTTTTTTTTACTTATCCTCTTGACCAGATTCAAAGATTTCAAACAACATATATATATATATATATATATATATATATATATATATATATATATATATATATATTTCATTGTGCAGTGATCCCTTAGAGTCTTTGCACCTATTCTGCTTATTGATAAATACCTTTCTCTTAATCATGGCTCACCCTACTTCAGCTTAGATCTTTATCACCCTACCTTACTCCTTCTCACTGTTTATAGATCTTTTTTTTTTATAGATCCCATTTCCAGAATCCAAATTTTTGGTCAAAAAGGTCCGGAATCCATATTTAAATACACCAAGCTTTTCATTCAACCCATAAACTTTTCTTTTACATTTTGTAGTATTACAGCCTGTATGAAATAACATTGGTGTAATTAGGATTTCATGTCACTGAGAATAGTCGAGAATTTTGAAATGAAAAAATCTACATTTAAAAAAAAATTATTTAGAAATAAAAGACTGAAAAGTCTCAGTTGCAGAAGTATTCACCCCGTTCGGTGAAACCCATAAATAAGGTCTGGTTTCAGAAGTCAGATGATGAGCTGAATGGAGTCTACCTGTGTGTAAATCTGCCTAGAGAAGGCTGTTCACCAAATCTCAGTGCATTAGTCACTGAAGGAACCATGACGTAAGAGGTAACTCGAGCGTACGAGCTGGTGCAATCCACAGAGATAAGAGAAACCATTTATAGTGTTGTCCAAAATTATCCACTCCTCCTCTTGCAACAATATTTAGATATCCACCATTTCCATTTCTTACTGGTAAAGGTTAGTTTCTTCACTTTCAGGTAAACATTTAGAGCCTCATTCAATTCGGTGCTCGCAACTCGATCGCAGACAGCCGAATGTCTGCGATTGAGTTGCGTGCTCCCATTCGTCTCCGATTTCGATTCAATTGGCTGGGAGCACAAATTAGGGGCATATCCTGAAAATTGGAACACCATGCCGTCAGACGTAACATTTCCAGGCTTGAACATGTTAGGGGAGCAAGCCCATAACTCCCGATGCAGAAACAGCCAATGGAAACAGAGATCGTTATCATGACCAATGTAATCCAGCCTCCAAGACTGTGACTCATAATTGAAGGCTGTAGGACTTTGAAATCCAACCACCATTTGTCAAAGTCCTATGGCCTTCAATTACGAGTTACGGGCTTTGAGGTAAATGAAGCCCATAGAACTTTGGCTGGAAATTTTACATGAAATAAAGTATTTTATTCTGGTGATTTGCGAGCTTGAGAATGTTGTGCTATTAATTCTAAGATCTAATATCACTTTCCCTTTTAATAAAAGTACAGTAGAGTGTTTATATATGCATTTACAGTGCTCTGTACATGTCATTAAGCCCTTTGCAAGACCTCCTTGGTACCAGTTACCGATTTTTGACGTTTGCGGGCTTGATGGAGTGGTTAGCAAGGGGGCAATCGGAGCAATTGAATAGCGATTTGCAATTTTAGCCTTGCGACAGTGAATGATCAAAGGCTTGGAGGGCATTAATTTGCGATTTTTAAAATCGTAATTGATCGCAGCTCGGAGCCCATAACTCGATCGGAGCACGCACACTGACGCCAATTGAATAGCAAAATAATTTGCTGGCTCCATTTACGAGCCCGGATCTCCCGAAACACTCAATTGAATGAGGCTCTTAGTCTTTGCTGCACTTTCACATCATCAGGGATTTACAGACATAGGACAATAAAGTTCACTTGGCCCTCTTTCAGAGTGAAACTTTATTCAAGGTCTGCTGCCCAAGACAAGAAATGATGATCTCTAGATATGTTTCAATTGAAGTAATTCACTGTCCATCATTGTCTTCCATTGTACGTTTGGCGTGTGTATATAGTATTTTTGTGTGAATGCTTGTGTGACTGAATGTGTAAATGATTACCGTACATCCCCCCCTCTCTTCACTTTAAACCCTAAAAATTGTCATCCTTCATTCAATAACAGTTCATATGGGTAAACTGTTTCCAAGTTTATCACAATTGTTTAGTAACAGCTACGATACATTTCGGACTACTATTTTAGAATTTGGCCACATAAGGAGATAACTGTTCTTTCCCCTCTCAAACATTCACATGTCTCTATCTTATGAATATTTGTGGGACATATTTATTTTAGACATCCATCATGTTCTGTTTGATAATTATTGTATATTCCAACACATACACATATTGAATCTACATAAGTATGTCAATATGGACAAAGATATACTGTATATCCATATTTATGCCTACCAATATATGCACAAGTACTGTATGCTAATACATGTGACAATAATGACGGCTCCAGAAAGCTGTGAATTAAAGAACTGTGGCAACAAGAAAGCCATTGCTGTACAAAAAATCCTGTTTGGAGTTTATCAAAAGGCATGTGAGAAATACAGCAAACATAAGGACAAGGGTTTTCTGATCTAATGAGACTATACATGATTTTTTTTACCTTAACACACAACTCTATGTATGCCACAAAGTCAACACTGATCGTCCTTTGAGAACACCTTTCTGAACTATGAAGCACGATGGTGGCAACATCGTTTTGCTGGGGATGCTTTTCAGCAGTTCTTTTAGAAATGAAAATGCATTTTTTGCATAGACACAAGTGTTTTCTTCTCCACAAACGTGCATCTTCGTACATTTAATTAACCTCTTATTGTAAGAATTATATTTTTCATTTTCTGATTGTGGCAATTATAATTATTTTATACATGTGCCATGCTATTGTTGCTATCCTATGTGCGGCTTTCAGTCAGTCCATAAGAGGGATCTGAATAGACAAGCAGAATTTAAGGAATTCACAGATTTTCTATTAGTTTAAGGCTACTTTGCTAGTTTAAGATTAAAAGCTAGGTTTCAGACACCCAATGTAGTCATAAATACTCAAAAATTTAGAGCTGCCTGTGCAGTATGGAACCATTAAGACAGTTTCCTTGGCTTGACTTGTTATCTTTATCTATTAAATAAAGGCAAAAGTAAAGGAGGTTCTGCTTGAAAAGCGTGGCTCAGAAATAGATTAGGGTAACAAGTAATCAATGACATAAAGAATATTTGATGCTGCTAAACAAGACCATGGAGTTTGCAAGGGGTGTTTATGACCAAATACAGCATAATGGTCACCTGTCCCCATTCGACTGAACAATGATGTGGCACACAACATGGTAATAAAGAAATCTCGGGACACAGACTTGCTATAATATACTGAGTCTTAGTGTTAAAGTCTATTTTAAACATTACTGAATGTTTTTTGTCTTTGCTGTATGAAAAAAAAGTGCTTATAATGTGGGAAAACTCATATTAAGGGGAAATTGAAGAGGGGTGGGGTTTGATGATTTATTCACATCTTGGTCTGACATGATACAAATGACAGGAAATTCATGAATATTCACAAGGTTGTGATTTATTACTATCATTTTGAATGAGGAACTAACTAAGAAAACACACACAAGCTGGGTTAACGAATGCTTGATAAGACTTCCTCCTCTAAAATCTTTTCAATTCAAAGTGGAGATAAGTAGGATTAATAAGTGGAATTTAATATCCACACTTCCTATGTTTTCTATAGGGGCTATTTATCAAGCAGAGCTACAGCTTATCCCTGTTGATAAATAGGTCCCATAAAACAGATAGGAAGTTACTCTAGTCCTCATTCTAGTCCTATGATTTTGAGTAGGCGCAACAGGAGGCCGCAAGCTACTTAGATTTGTTAAGGTGTTTATTTATTTTTTTATCACTACATGAAGCACTGGTGTGGAGTGATGAAAAAAACATTACCATTGAATGGGAGACACACCTGTCACGACCGGCCAATTTCGGGGACCACGCTCACCCCAAATCTCTCTCTCTCTACGGTCGCAACTTTTTGTTCAGATCTCGACACCAGCAGACACTTCAGATGACAGCCTCATTACTGCAGAGACATGCACCTCAGATCCCTATTCTTAGGATCTAAGAATCACACACCATGTACCTGTGATTAGTACAAAGCAGACTCTGACACCACCTGTGTTTAGTGTGTACAAAGTCAGACTGGCCACTTCTTTATTGTTACAAAGATATATAAAAAAACAGAAAGATGACACAAAACACCAAAGACTGCCCCCAGTTCTAGCCCATCCTCCTAGTCCAATAGCTTGCTATTCTCCCTCACCCACATGATTTCCAGATGTAGAGAGGCATCTGGCTTTCTTCTAATTACACCTTTTGTTTCTCCTCTTACAGAGCCATAAAACTAGTTCCCCCTTTCATGAATAAAGCCAGAGCCTTCACACTTGGCTGACTGCAGGGCCATAACGATTCTATAGAAGATTAATCATTTGTCACATAAGTGGCTGCAGTATTTTTTAGATAATTCTAGCATCCTAGGGCCTACTTCTATCACAGATGAATTATTACAGTGCATATAACATGATCTAGTAACCACCAAATTATTTATTGTGGTCCAT
This sequence comes from Discoglossus pictus, assembly GCA_027410445.1. Taxonomy (NCBI): domain Eukaryota; kingdom Metazoa; phylum Chordata; class Amphibia; order Anura; family Alytidae; genus Discoglossus; species Discoglossus pictus. The sequence goes on along the minus strand of CM050163.1, from coordinate 499,777,936 downwards.
ACTACACACAAAAACAATCAAGTCAGTCCTCACAAGTTTCAGGTCGGTTGTAATAGTTCTTGACATTAACACCCTGAGTACCAGCATTCCAAATAGCAGATATACTTGTGGGTTGCAAGGGGTCCCATCATGGCCCCTAATCGTTCATGACAGCACCCCTGCAACCTGATTGGTTGCAGTAATGCAGCAGCATGTGGGCTGCCTGTTATACATGTAAACACAGATTTTATTTGAATTCTAAGTGAAAGATACACATATTTAAAACATTCAAAAAATATTTCAACATGCTCAAGGAGATCTTTACTGAGATGTGGTCCAAATTATGCTGAATTATGTGGCCATTTATATAAAGGCAGTGTGGGATTGTTGTTCCTTATGTGACCTGATGAGTTACAAGAATCAGAGATGCTGTGAGCCTTATGGATGTTTGAATTTCAACATGTGGTCCTTGTGTTTCCATTGTTTTTAATGTAAATCAGGTACAAACACAGATAACATGGTCTCCATGAGTACCTATTTATACTTCATCTTAACAAACTTTTAAGATAAAGGTAAATCAACATAGTTTTTTTTTTATCTGCCTCTCTGTTTTAGTGTTAATTTTCTTCAAATAATATAATGAATTCTCCATGGGGATTTTTTTTTGAAATGTATAAAACATGCTCTTTTAAAGGCATTAAAGACTACAATGGACTTTAGTGTTATTTTTCAACACTCAAAAATCATTATATTTTGTGCAAAAAGCTACTTTGATAAATGCATGATAGAAATTTGGGTCTATAGTGTCTTTTTAAGCTTTTAATATAATGCTAAAAATAATACTTAAAGGGGTTTTGTTGATCTTTGCTTTGGATTTATTTGTAATAATAGCATAGCCATGGAAATGTATCAGTGAACCACAATAAAAAGAACTCTATTCATTTTTATTTAATATACTTTTTATCCTTCTTTATACCAATCCCTTGTGACAAACAAACCTCTGTGTCTTGGAGAAACAGTTCTAGCAAATTGCAGCTCTTTATTGTGTTTGAGGCATTCTTTGATGTGCATTCAACCAGCCACAGAATTGGGAAGAGCTCTTGAGTTACATGCAAGGAACCATATCATGCTTGAATGAGTTCACACAGAACAGCCACTTCAGTAATGACACTCAAGAGATTACAAGGATTCACTATATGTCAGTCAGATGCTCCAATGCTGCCTATTTACTGATAAATGCAAGAGGATGGTGGGCTAATAACTGCATGTCTGTGAGTTCTAGCAGGCTGTTTTAGCCGAAGTTTAGAATATTATTTCCAGAAAAAACATAATTAAAACTTGTAACAATAATATAATCTGTTTAATACTCATGTAAATAAATATACTGTATGTATATACATTGGTAAATTACAAATATAAAAGCAATAACGAACCATAATTTCAGCCATGACAACATACAACTGCCTTTATCAGCTTTATTCTGGGGGTTGCTTCATGTAGCCCGCCAGTGAAGTGAATGGAGCTGGGTTTTGTCAGCCCCTAGGAGAGACACATAGCTGCAGGTTTCTAGAAGTGGGCAACTCAGCAATCTGAGTTCTCTGTGTGAGTACCCCATGTTCTCAGTGGTGTGAAAACATGATATCCTCAAAGACTTCTCAATTTAAAGGATAACTGTTTGGGGTGAAACGAGCATTTGGACATGAGTTCCTAGTTCAGAAGCTTTAATACAGGTTAACAACTTCTTAAACGTGTTTAGGTACTCTCTTTATTAAGAAACTATGCATCAACGTTTTGGTTAAAAAATACTCTTATTGTTAATGATTTTAATATCCTTTCTCATTAAAGCACCAGCTCTTTCACCAGTGCTGTTCTAAAGACTACACTTGATGGATGGCACTTGAGGGGAAAAAACACAGCAGTAGTCAAGGGTCTGGCTAATGAGGGATTATAGAAAAACTATTTAATTTTTTATGAAAAAAGTTATTTTAATTATTGTGATGTATTGGAAAAAGTATCATTGCTAATTTATAACTGGCGTAATTTGTTGAATCTCAACGTAATAATAAGTTAAGTGATGAACGTCTGAATAAGGCACACTTAAATCTCTGACATTTTAATATCCTATCATTAGAGTGAGAGAATCTGCCACGCGTGATATAGCCCTGTCCTATAGTAACTGGTTCATAATCTGTGCAAGGAATAGAAAGATAATGAAGCTACTTCTTACATAATAGACAGGAACGAAGAAATATACTGCACTCAAGTACTTGTGTTGATGTAATGTGTTGATGTAATGTGAATTATCTGTAGTGTAGGTTTTCTTGAAGGGAAAATGTGACAAGTAAAAGTTCCTCATAACATAATAAAATTAGCTAAATCCAAGCATTTATCTTTTATCAAAGCAGACTCGAGAAACACTGATAGAAAATGACCAAGTCTTGACACTATCCTTTCCATTCAAATGTTATATAGTAAGAAACAAGGGACTCAAATCACTATGAAATTTCAAGATGGAAAAGCATATTTCATAGTTGACTGTTTTTGCTGTGTTTCCCTGGCTACTGTCAGTGTTACCACCAAATCCATGTAGCTACGCTTGTTGACTGGTTCTATATCATTGTTGAACAGTGATCATGTACTGATCTAGACTACCTATGTCTAGTCTCTCTATCCCTCCAGCCAATTAGCAATAGCAATGTGACCTAGTAAAGTTTTTTACTGCTGAAAATATATGCCATGGTTTTGCTTTAGAGAGCTGAAAGAGGGATTTAGTATTATCTTTCTCAGCATGTGCTAGTTAATTCCCCATTAAAAATATTATATTATTATGTGTACTATTTGCTTAAGATGTTTTTAGCCACACTTATAGGAGACTCTCCAACTTAAATATTGTGAGGGTCTCCTTGGACCCATTTATAAAACCTAGCGTGTTGTTTAACAATTGCAAATGCAGTACTTTTAATTGATAAAATATATTATATAGGTAGTCCTGCAATACTTGTTTATGCATTTTTGTTAATTTGTTTTATATTCTCAGTTGTTTTTCTCAGTACTGGCGGTCATGGTTGAGAAAGCTCTGTACAAAATAATGTGAGGCTGCACCGAGAGTAGATCTCCATCATTTGTATATACATTCCCCTCTTACAAATGATATACTCATGCTATTATTTAGGCAGCATTCTTTTACTTGGAAGGACATTCAGCCTTAAAAATAATGAAAGGAGCTAAAAGTTCTGATTCGGGGCATACCAGAATGCAAGTTCTCCTTGTATCGAGCACCAGCACCCACTTCACTCAGCTGCAGGAGGGGAGGTAAAACAAGAAAAATGTCTCCACTTCTTGTTTTGCTACAAGCAACAGATATGTCAAGATTATTTTTATATGTGATGGGGGTAATGTAGTCTCAGTGCTCCTAAAACAGTTCAAATGTAGCAAAAAATCTTACTATATAAGCGTTAACGCAAATACATATGAGTTTAATTGCAAGTATAGAATTACTGTTTGACATTAAAAGGCATATTAAGCCCCAACACAACTTTCCATTAATTGGAAACGTTCAGTAATAAAAAGCAGTATAAACAACCTTTAATATGAATTAAAGAGTCAGTGAAATGTTAAATCTATTTCATAGCTCACCATTAATTAACGTTACAAAATAACTGTGCAAACGGCAGCGAAGAAAGGTTTTTATATGAAAAAGTAATTTAAAAACATAACATGGCCATGGCAGCACTCCACCTCTTTCATCTCATGTACATTATTATACAGATGACAAACACAATCAACATATATTACATTTATTGTGCATGTCTGAATTAAAATAAATAATTTGAATGTAAATATGTTAATGGACTATTTATGTATACTATTTTGTCACATTGATATATTTTAGTAATCAATATCTACGGTTCTGAAATGTATCTTGTTTTAATCTTATCTCATATCTGTCTGCTTTTTACTATATGGAAGCTCTTACCCCAAGTTACCTACACCAGCATAGACTTACATAATGATAAATGAACCTGAGCCACAGAGGTTTCCAGTTCATTCACATTTACTGATAAACATCTCTCTGAGCTCATTCCTCTAAATTTTAGTTTTGAATAGAACATCTGCTCGAGCACTTTTCATTTCACTTGGGGCATAACAATCTGGATGTTATAACTTTCTTATTACCTTTTTCTCTGGGAAACAGTGAGTGCATTTCCATTAATTTTGTTTCCTGCAGGCTAATGCTGCAACTTTGCATCTGGGTACATTAAACTGAACATGGAAGAGTTCGGAGATGACATGAATTATCCAACTGTGTAAAAATGGCATTAAAATCTAAACCGCTTACATTTAAGATGTAACATTACAATTTCAATTTAATGTATGGATAATAAATAGAAATGTTATCTAAAAGTAACATTAAGTAATTGATGTTTTGAGTTATCTAAAATAGCAAAACATGATGCTAGTCATTTTTTTAAAGAATACCAGTGACAATTATATGTATATCCAAATACTTATTTAGGAAGACAATGAATCAGAGTAAAGGAATTCAAGCCTGCCAAGGATACACATGCCAGGTGACCTAATAAGTGTAAGTAACTCTCCTAAACCTATTTACCATAGAAAGTTGACACTTGCTTCCAGAGTATAAAATGTTAACCTTCTGGACCCTCCCCCTTTCTTCCTTTCTTACCTATATAGGATGCCATTTTTTTACAGCCACAGGAGAGGGGCTTCACACTTATAGTGCCTTAAGCTGCTACAAGCAGACAATTATTATTTTGTTTATTTTTAATGCGCCAACATATTCCGTAGTGCTATACAACGATGGAATACATTCAAGGGTATTGAGGGAACTGGGCTCTGTAATAGCCCATTATATCTAATTTTTCAAGATTCACTCAACACAGGGTCTCTACCAGATGACTGGAGAAAGGCAGAGATGATACCTATATTTAAGAAGGGAGCAAGAACAAATCCAGGAAATTATAGACCTTATGAGCCTCACTTCTGTAGTGGGAAAGCTTTTAGAAGGGTTTATTAGTGATAATATACAAGAGCATGTCTATTTAAACAAGATTGTGAGTAGGAGACAACATGGATTTATGAAGGATGGGTCATGTCAAACAAACCAAATTAGTTTCTATGAAGAGGTTAGTAGGAACTTGCATCAAGGCAACTCAGTGGATGTAGTCGTTTTGGATTTTGCAAAGGCTTTTGATACAGCGCCACATGGGAGACTATTGCGCAAACTAAGGGATACAGGAATTGCAGTAAATATCTGCTCATGGATTGAGAGCTGGCTACAAGACAGGAAGCAAAGGGTTGTTGTAAATGGAACATACTCGGATTAATTGGACTAATGTGGGAAGTGGGGTTCCTCATGGTTCAGTATTAGGTCCTCTCCTTTTTAACATATTTATTATTGTCTCCATTTCTGATGACAAAGTTGTGCAAGGTAATTGAATCATATAATGATGTACTTTCCCTCCGAAAGGGGTTTGCATAAATTATAGAAATGAGCGACTAAATGGCAGATGAGATTTAATACAAATAAATGTAAAGTTATGCATCTGGGAAAGAAAAATAGCCATGCAATTTATAATCTTAATGGAGCAAATCTAGGGGTATCAGATATTGAAAGGGATTTAGGAGTACTTCCCAAAGGTTGCTCTATTTCAACATTTGATACCATATCAATATTATTTGTGATGACTAAATCCAAGATAGATTCATTTCTAGTAGGTTCTTGTATAACCTGGGCCAGATAATGTTTCCTGAGTGTGCTCAAGAACCTGCTCCCCTTAGCTGAACTGCTGGTCTCATTCATCTAGTTTATTTCAGGGTAATTCAAATCTCCCATTATTAAAACTTGCCCATACTGATCTGCATGTCCAATCTGTAACAATAACTGCAGTTTCCCACTTTGAATTATATTTTGGGGTTCATAGCATACTGCAACCTATATTCTTTTAGAATTTGCTCCTTCGCTCTTTAACTCTACTTATTGCTGGGATCTGGGTCACAAATCACCCTGTCTACCTTCCTGATAATAGAGTCCCCTACCACCAAAGCCTTTCTCTTGCTCTGCCTAATCTGCCCTCCCACTCCTCCAGTAGAACTGTTCTCCCGTCTGTTAGAGGGAACAGCTCTATCTGGCATTGCCATTCCTAAATGGACATCCCGAACAGTTTCACGCAATCTTTCAAATCTGTTGATGTTTGCCAACTCAGAACTGGACCGCCTCCTCTTACTGTTCAGCCCTGCTTCCCCTTGTAACTGTAACCCAGCTACCTCCCTGGACATCCTCACTACCCCATCTCCAGCCTCCATGCTAGGCCCAGCTAAACTGTGCTCAGTAAGCACCAATTCCCTTTCCAGAGTAGCAGAATCACTAACTGAGATTGTCACTGGACTGACTTTTAATTACTAATTACAGTGTGTGTGTGTGTGTTTCTTTGAACTCCCTCCTTTTATTTAAACTCCTACATTTATACTAGAACTACACTTATAATAGAAGTGTTTGTAAGCTCACAAGTTCGCTCCTTCCCCTATTTTTATTAGGTTCTTACTACTCACCTGCCCACTAACCACTGCACAAGTACCCAAACACACTTACTGTTCAGGGGAAATCACAGAACAGAGGCAATAAAAATAGTGTATTTCAGTTAAGCGTATGGGATATTATTTATGGGTTACATGCAAAATAATTAATTTTATTAAATGGTGTGAAGCTGCCATAGCTTGTGTCTTGAACCTACATTTCCCCCACATTGGGTTCCCCAGCTCTATAGTGTTTATAGGTTTTACATTGTTACACAACACATACTAACAACTACAATTCAATGGAAGCAACACAAGGGAATATATAATTGCTGGTCTGTGTTTGTATCTCGTTACATAAATGGCTGAAAAGCAAACTTTTGGAAAGTATATAAATATATGAACACCTTCATTTTAGTTTTTTCTATTATTCTTATTCCAAGGCTGAACCAAATAACAAGCTTCAAGACTGAACCAAACAACAGCACATTTTAGCATTTGAGACTAAATAGGTATGTATAGACATTTGCATAGAACACAAAATAATTGCCATATATCTTCTTCAAAAAAATACTTAATGATTTTAGATCACTATAAAAATTAGTATTAACTTACCGTAATGTGGAATTATTGCCCAAGCCATGGCTGATGCATAGATTCCTCCAATCATCCAAAACATACATAACCAACTCAGATGTTCTCCTCTTTTCTCTCTTGCAAGAACCTCCGAAAAGTAGGAAAATGCAGTTGGAAGAGCTCCTCCAATACTACAAAAGAAGAAATTATAGGCAACATAAATGTACTGCGTGAATCTCAGTACTCAGTAAAAAGAGCATTTATCTATCTATCTATCTATCTATCTATCTATCTACCTATTCTACAAAAATAGTACATTTTATTTATTTTCTGAATTTCATGTTTCGTTATACTTAAAAGACTATTGTATTTGGTAAACACCTCATATATTTGTGAAATATGTAACAAACTAACAGTAGTAGCTATGTAGATCAAGAGGTCTTACCATTCCACTCAGGTTTCTAAAACAGGAACTAAGACAAAATTTCTCCTGCCATTAAAGCAAAATGTAATATAATAGTTACAAGTTAAAGACATTTTCCATTTAATTTAAATGCTGTAAAAAAATGTTTTCACATGATAAAGTTTCTTACTATAAATATGAAACGTGGTCCATTAATCATTTATTTGATATGGGAATAGTGAGGTGGGCTAAACCCACTTGTCCAGTACTTGTAATCTGCATTTCTAGACAGATACATCATAGGTATTCCAATCAATACTTTCTCGGCAAGAGTGCTAGCTGTAATGGTTAAATGAAAGCAGCAAAGATCATTTTAAGCAGTTTTAATAAGAATAATAAGTATATGTTGAGATTAATATTGACTTTGAGTGCAACATAATTTATCAACTGTCCAAATTCCCATTATCTAAAAGATGAAAAATGTGTATTTTTGAAGCTAGAAAGTAGATTACTACACCATAAATCATTTACTGAAGATCCAATATTACATGACAGCTATTATTATAATTAATACTTTTTGTAGCATTTCTTCAGTGAGATATGATAGCTATGAACTCTTACATTGATCTGGAAAATCAAATTGATTATTCCACTTCAGCCAGTTTAGCCAGAAGTAACTGCAGGAACTACAAACAATCCAAGGTAAGGTAGCTATGTACAGATAAAGAGCCTCATTCAATCGGCCAAATCACAATTACTTGAACCTGTAATGTAGCTCGTAATTGTTACTGATATTCATTTGGCTACTTTTTGCTACTCGTATTCCAATTGCGAGTTGCAGGCTCAAAAGCTCTGCAGGTTGTCAAAAACGTCTCCTCCATTGATTTTCAACCCTGTAACGAAAAGCCACAAAGGCGACAAAAAAAAAAATGTTGGACGAAAAAAAAAAAAAAACGAGGCCCAAACGTGTAAAGATCATCAATGAACTTGCAACACTTACACCAACCAACTAACACATTGCGAGGCACGTAACACATACTACATTTACGACATTTTGCATACACCAAGCACATTACTTGCACGAAATGGCGGATAGAACGCTAATTGTGCATGCGCACTACGTTTTAACGGTTTCTACTTGAGCTGACAGCCTATAAATACTGGAGACTTTCTAGAAATTTCTCAATTTCTCCTCAGGTGATGAACAGTGTAACTGGACATTTCACTGGTGGCATTACTTCTGAAGCAAATTACACCAAAAATGGTAAGCTTTAATTAATTAATAATAACTTCGTAAATTAATAATACATTTTCTTTTTTATATATAATATTGAGAAGAATAACATTATTGATGTACAAAAGCAATTAGAATATATTATTCATGTATAGTAAGATGGAAAACATATATAAATATTAAAATTAATAAAATAATAATTCCTGTTTGGTGTGCGCCAATGTCAAAACCTACTGCAAACTAACTAACCCTCTAAGCCTATCCACATAACCTAAACCCCTATTGCCAACAGTGGTGCACACCAAAAAGGATAGCACAGCAAATATTGTTCAAATAAACCAAATGGAAGGATTTATCCTGCGGCAATGTGGAAAACCACTGCAATATAACTAAACCTCAAGAATAACATCAAATGCAAACAGTACCACACACCAAACAAGATAGGACAACCAAGGCTGTTAACGCAAATGCACTCACTAATCCTCTAAGCCTAAACCCATAAACATAAGCACATAATGACAACAGTGACGTCCAACAAACAGGGTAAGACAAGAAATGCGTACGCATACAAAATGGAAGGATCTATCCTGTTTGGTGTGCGCCAATTTGGAAACGCACTGCAATGTAAGTAACCCTATAAGCCTAACACCATAACCCTAACTCCATAATGGCACACTGGTGCACACAAAACAGAATATCACAAAAAATGCTAATAACATATACAACATAGACGAACGTATCATCTTTTCTGTGCACCTTTAATAAAATGCACTGCAACAAAACTAACACTAAACAGGATAGTAGAAGAAATAAGCAAAATAAAGAAAGTTGCATTTAAAAAACACAAAAATACAAATCGAATGTACCGTATATACTCGAGTATAAGCCGAGGCACCCATTTTACCACAAAATACTGGGTAAAATGAGTGAGCAAATGTGCTGCCCCCTGTGTCCCTCTTGTGCCCTCTGTGTCCGCCTCTCTCTCAGTGTCTCTTCTCCCCTCTCCCTTCTCTGTGTCTCTTCTCCCCTCTCCCTTCCCTATGTCTCTTCCCCCCTCCCTTATCACCCTCCTCAACCCCACTCCTCAACCTCCCTCCTCTTTCTCAACCTCCCTCCACATCCTTAACCTCCCTCCTCATCCTCAACCTCTCTCCTCAACCTCAACCTCCCTCCTCAACCTCCCTCCTCATCCTCAACCTCCCTCCTCATCCTCAACCTCCCTCCTCAACGTTCATCCTCATCCTCAACCTCCCTCCTCAACCTCCCTTCTCATCCTCAACCTCCCTCCTCATCCTCAACCTCCCTCCTCATCCTCAACCTCCCTCCTCAACCTCCCTCCTCATCCTCAACCTCCCTCCTCATCCTCAACCTCCCTCCTCATCCTCAACCCCCTCCTCAACCTCCCTCCTCATCCTCAACCCCCTCCTCAACCTCCCTCCTCATCCTCCCTCCGCAACCCCCCCATCCTCATCCTCTCTCCTCAACCCCCCATCCTCAACATCCATCCTCAACCCCCCTCCTCAACCTCCCTCCTCATCCTCAACCTCCCTCCTCAACCCCATCCTCAACCCCTTCCTCAACCTCCCTCCTCAACCCCCCATCCTCAACCCCCTCCTCCAGCCCCCCATCCTCATCCTCCCTCCTCAACCCCCCCCATCCTCATCCTCTACCCCCTCCTCAACCTCAACCCTCCTCAACCTCAACCCCCCCTCAACCCCAACCCCCCCTCATCAACCCCCCTCCTCAACCTCCCTCCTCATCCTCAACCTCCCTCCTCAGCCCCCTCCTCAACCCCCTCCTCAACCCCCCTAGCCTCAACCTTCCTCCTTAACCCCCTCCTCAACCCCCCATCCTCATCCTCAACCCCCCATCCTCAACCTCCCTCCTCAACGTCAACCCCCCTCCTCAACCTCAACCCCCCTTAACCCCAACCCACCTCCTCAACCTCAACCCCCCTCAACCTCCCCCCTCAATCCCCCTCAACCCCAACTCCCCTCCTCAACCCCCCTCCTTAACCTAACCCCCCCTCAACCCCCCACCTCCACCTAAACCCCCCTAAATTGCTCCCCCCTCTCCCCTCACTTACCTGCTTGTGCTCCGGCCTCCGCTCCTTGACCCAGCGCGCATGTGACGTCACATGCGCGCCGCGTCATTAGCATATACCGGGTGCCGGAGAGGTGGACGTGTGTAAAGATTGACAGACGCCGGAGAAAAAGAAAATTCAACGCGAAAAAGAACGTGAGAGAATCGCAAGCAAAAGACAAGCGGCTGCGAAAGTAACATCCAAGCCCAAAAAGACAACCAAAAAACAAGAACATCAGGAAATGTATCAGAACAATCTGATAAGAATTATAATGTTGATTTACAGAGTCAGAATGATAGATATTCTCACAATTGTCCTTTAGTTGAATCTTTAACAGCAGGGGTTCATAATTGTGGTGATATGAATATTATCTGTCAGTTTTGTGGGGCTTATCATTTCAAACAGGAAAGACCCAGAGATGGTGAGTTTGTTAGTTATTGTCAAACAGGCAAGGTAAAACTTCCACAAAGACAACAATTCCCAACATATTTAGAAAGCATTATAACAAAGCCTTCTTTCCCTAACTACAACAATTTCAAATTAAACATAAGATCCTATAATAGTGATAAATCTTTTGTATCTATGGGTGCAACATTAGCTGGTAATGTGCCAGGACATGGCCCTTACTGCTTCAAAGTACAAGGACAAATTTACCATTGTACTTCTCATTTACATCCAGAAGAAGGGGAGCAAAAAAAACATTTGCTCAACTATATGTCCTAGATACAATGGAAGCTGTTGAACAACGTATGCAGCTTCCATAAGATAAAAAATGCTTACCCATTGTTTTTATAGAGCTTGATAAAATTATAGCCCAAAACCCATACACTCAAGCTTATAAAAAATTGTCAGAAGTAGAAAAGGAACAACAAATTCATGCAGAAATAGATCAATTACCAATCCCAAAAGTCAAGGTTCTTAGAAGAGATTGCCATACTGATAAGCGCAGTTATAACTTACTAACATCAAATGAGGTTGCAATGGTCTTTCAAAATGAAGAAGGAGAACCACAGTTTCAAAGGGATATTAGAATATATCCCAGAAATGAGGAGCAACCTTTCATTAATATAAGTATCTTAAGTACTAATATGGATTTAATGACATATCCCATATTTTTACACATGGAGAAGCAGGTTGGCAACCCAAATTAACTCTTGTAAGTTACTCAAATTCAAAGTACGTGTGAGAAATAATATTTCCATGCTTGAATTTAAAGTGGCTCAAACTACCATTCGAGATGGATTCAATCCCATTTTATGTGGAGGAAAACAGACACGTCAATGGATTATTGATTCATATTTGCGAGTTGAGGCAAATAATTTAAACAATCAAATATCAACAAGATAAACTACGTGTAGAACAGTATTGTGGACTGATGCATTATGTTCCTGAGGTGGCTGCAACCAGAGAGCTGCCAGCTGGCAAAGCCATCATTTTACCTTCTTCTTTCCAAGGATCTCCTCGGAATATGCAAGAAAGATACAATGATGCTATGGCTATTGTAACTAAATATGGCAAATCAGATTTATTCATTACATTTACATGTAATCCACAATGGCCAGAGATTGTACAAAATCTGCTAATTGGACAAACTGCTTCCGATAGACCAGATTTAGTGGCAAGAGTCTTTAACATCAAATTAACTTAAATAATACGTGACATAACCATAACTCAGTTATTTGGCAAATATCTGGCTTATGTTTATACCATAGCATTTCAATAAAGAGGCCTTCCACATGCACAAATTCTTATAATTCTTCAAGAGAAAGATAAATTGGATACTGGTGACAAAGGGGATTCAGTGATTATTGCTGAACTACCAGATCCAGAAATACATAGTAGACTATATGAGATTGTAACTCATCGTATGATTCATGGACTGTGTGGAGATATTAATCCACAGTCACCATGTATGGAAAATAAGAAATGTTCGAAAGAATTTCCAAAAGATTATAGTTACAAAACTTATGCTAATTGTGATGGCTATCCATTATATAGAAGAAGAGAAGGCCAAAATGCCATTATTTGTGGAAAAAAGGTAGATAACAGATATGTGGTACCATACAATCCACATTTACTCATGAAGTATAATGCACACATTAATGTGGAAGCTTGCATTTCTATAAAATCCATTAAATATGTCTACAAATATATTTACTAAGGCTATGATGCAGCTACTGTAGTGGTTAAAAGTGGAGAAAATCCAGAACAAAGTGAGTTATTACATGATGAACTTGCATCTCATGTAGATGCTCGATATATAAGTGCGCCAGAAGCAATGTGGCGTCTTCTCAAATTTGAAATGCATGATCACTCACATGCAGTATATTGATTAGCTGTACATTTGCCCCAAAGACACTTAGTGTATTTCCATGTGGAAAATTAAACAAATGCTTTGGCACAAAGTGAGCATCGACAAACTACACTAACTGCGTGGTTTCAATTAAATTGTAGCGACTTGGAGGCAAGGGAATGGTTATATATTGACATTCCCTACCATTATGTTTCATGGATTATGGTGAAAACTAAAAAGCAGTGGAAATAAAATAATACAAAGAATTTACACTGTAAGCCCAAGAGACCTTGAACGTTTCTGCTTATGTTTACTCCTTCTAAATGTTCCTGGTGCACACAGTTTTGAATAGTTAAGAACTGTTAATAACACAGTTTATGAATCATTTAATTTAGCTGCGCGACACAGAAACTTCCTAGCTGATGATACAGAATGGGAAAGATGTCTAGAAGAAGCAGCACTATGTCAAATGCCATGGCAGATGAGGGAACAATTTGCATTCATTTCTATCTTCTCAAATGCTCCAAATGCATTAGCCTTGGGTTACAAATTTAAAATAAATATGTCTGAAGACTTTTTGCAACGATACAATGAGCCTATTGCACAATTAAAAACATTAATTAAAATTCAAGCGGTCTTTCTTTCTCATGGATTAAGTTGTGCAAGTTTTAATCTGCCAGATCCAAGACTCATAGACGACATAAACTTTGAAGACTATGACACTCAGCTTCAAAGACAAAGAACAGAAGAAAGACTTGCAACTTTAAATACCTGACAATTGCAAGCATTTAATGCAATAAAAAATGCCCTAGATGATGACATGCTCAAAGAGCGTTATTTCTATCTAGATGGACCTGGCGGATCAGGAAAAACTTATCTGTATAATTTATTGATGAGTTTTGTTCAAGCACAAGGTGAAATAGCACTGCTGTTTGAAACCACTGGAATTATCACACTTTTGTTAGAAGATGGAAGAACTGTGCATAGTGGATTTAAACTGCCAGTTCCCATTCGGGAAACATCAGTGTCCGATATTCGAATGACATCATTGCAATCAAAAAAAAAGTAAATTAATTATAATTGATGAAGCTACAATGATGTCATGCCATGCCCTACAATGTATTGACCGTTTGCTACGTGAAGTCATGGATAATGATTTGCCATTTGGTGCAAAGGTAATGTTGTTAGGTGGAGATTTTAGACAAACATTACCTGTCATTGTACATGGAAATCAAACCGTCATTGTTGAAACATGTATAAAGTCAAGTACACTTTGGAAACTATTTACCCATCTTCAATTACAACAAAATATGAGATCAGAAGGAGAAAATGAATTCAATGATTGGCTCATTAAAATTGGAGAAGGAAAGCAGATCGAATACAAAATTTACCCGATTATACCGTGCACATTCCAGCTGATATGATTTGCAAACAGGATCTCATATCAGCTATATTCCAAAATACAATAAATAACGAGGACTATGCAGAGCTTGCAAAGTAATACTAACATGCAAAAATAAGGATGCATTGCTTCTCAATAATGAAATATTTAAAAAAATAAATGCACCACAAAACAATTATCACAGTGCTGATTCTGTACTTGGTGATGACAAAGAAAGTCAGACAAACTTTTCAACTGAATTCATTAATTCATTAACTCCCTCTGGAATGCCACCACATATTTTGCAGATAAAGAAAGATGCAATTGTCATGTTACTGCGAAATATGAACTCAATAAAAGGCAAAAAAATGGGACCAGATTAATTGTTCAAGAATTAAAGGAACATTTCATACATGCTGAAATTCTAACTGGTACCCATAAAGGAGAGAGAGTATTCATACAAAGAATAGATTTGACACCAAGTGAAAGTAGCCTACCTTTTGTACTTTAAAGGAGACAATTTCCCATCATTTGCCATGACCATTAATAAATCACAAGGACAAACTTTCAAACCTGTGGGTATCTTTTTAGAAGAACCAGTATTTGCACATGGCCAACTGTTTGTTGCATTTTCAAGATGCAAGAATCCAGAGGCTATTAAAGTTTACATTGAAAACAACCAAGTCAGGGTGATTAAAAACAGTGTCTACTATGAGGTACTATAACTTAAATTAAAAAAACTATAAAAATACAAGACATGTAAAAAAAAAAAAAACAACAAAAATGCTTTCACCTCAAGGACAAATTCACAAGAAAAATAAAATAAAATATAGAGAACAGTGGTTTTATTTCGAGAACAAACTTTTATGTCACTCAGACTCTTTTAGAGGACCACTTTTTCACTAAGAAACTCTGTAAAATGGCAAAAACCATAGAGAACAGCGGTTATACCCCGCGGACAAACTTTTATGTCTGGTGGTCTCTTTTTAGAGGAGCACTATTTCACATAGGAAACTCTATGGGCCAAATGTGCCATTTTCAAGAATTACAAGAATAACAACAAAAAGAGAACAAAAAACAAAAACAAAGTAACATGTGTAAATTTTTTGGAAGTGGCCTTTTACCATGATCAGCCCCACTAAACACTTTGGTTGCATTTTAAACAACTTCAAGTGTAAATGTTAACATATTAAGTTACTGTTTCTAATGTAACTATTTTTTTAAAGTTCTTTCATTGTATATATTTAACGTTTCATGTTAAGAGGAAGAGGAGCTTTTGTTGTACAACTTAAATTTATAATTCAATGGTGAATATTAATCCAGGGAGTAATCCGATCGACAGTTAATGGGGTCAGGAAGGAATTCATTTTTTCCCCCTTTGGTACAATTGGCTAAATTTCAATGGGGTTCTTTACTGTTTGCCTTCCTCTGGATTCAATACCTATGTAGTTTACTAGTTGTTAATCTGTAAGTTGCATGTTACAAAACATTATGTAATGTTTACAATACTCATTCATACAATGTTGACCTATTCTAATATTAAAATATTAAAATTGTTAAAAAAAGATAGTTTACCAGTTGGTCACCTACAAGTTGCATGTTAAAAAAATAAACACATTTCATATAATAATTGTACTTCTTTATTAATAAGAAAAAGGTTAAAAGTGTCAAACACTCATATTAAGTGCAAAACAAATCAAATCAAAACATACACATTTAATTGCCGTAATTTTTTGACGGGCGAGTCGCTAGTATGTTTATAACTGTGAGTCTGAATATTAGTATAATTAAGGAGGGAAAATGTCATAGACCTAATTAATTATAAAGAAAATACATGTTAATGCCTTTGCTGGACACTGTAGGCATCCATGATATATTTGTGAAAGTTTTGTGTGTGTTAGAGGAGTTTTTAGAATCCCAGAGAAATGGTTTAATTTTCTTCAGACATACAAACTCTTATAGAAACATGGTCAATGGTAAACACAGCAGTGACATTTATTCCATTCAAATCAATTAATTCAGATGATAATTAAAAAACCTTGAATCATTAGTGGCATTCAATAGTATATGGATCAGTGCTTCCTAGAATATGCTTTGTGCACACTCATGTTCCATTGTGTGACCTAAAATCAGCAATGATTTTGAGGTGCTGGGGACTAGGAGCTTGAAGGGGCAATTTTGAAAACATAGTTGCTGCAACATAACGTAAATTAGTTAAAATACAATCGATGTTACATATTACAATCAGGAAAATCATCTTGAAACACCACAAACCCATTGTTAAGAATATAGTTGATTAGTTGTAATTACTCCTTTGATCAGAGCTTTCCTTCACAAGAGAGAGTCCATTATGGTTATTTTGTAGACTAAATCAAAGCCTCAAAACCAATATACATATTGGTGACAAAGGATTGCACTAACTGTATCAAACCAGAAACGTTCATAATTCGCTTGGCATATACTGTAAGATTAACAATTAGTCAAATGAAGATTTTCCAGATGAATCTTTAGCGCCATCACATATAAGTGACAAATAACTAAATTACATTAAAATAATCAAATAAAACTGCTAGCAAAAATAAAAGATTGATCTAGATTCTCAGAAAGTAATGACACTTGTAACATTAAAATGATGTATATGGCAAATAAACTTCACCACTTTTATTAAAGGAAAGAAATATTGTTTCTGTCAACATAGTTAATTTTCTCTGATAAATAATGTTTTCACCCGATACACCTTCATGGCATCCATGAAAATGTTATATGTTAGTTTCATAAAAGTGTATTTTTTCATGAAATTCAATGTTGTATATTCAGTTTTAACTATCGGTAAAATTTTTTTGTATTTACAGTACTAGAAGAACTGAAGAAGTATCTGGTTGAAGCCAGTGTTCCTGATCTTCTGGGCCTTTGAAATGGCCCTCCACCTAAAAATCCTAAAAAAATACTTTCAACTAACGAAGCTCCTCCTGGTAGGAGCCCCACCCCTCTGCACATTTGCAACTTTTTTTATGACTCCTGATTAGCTCAAATATGTGAAATAAGCTTTCACACAGTGCTGATTTTTTTTAACTATTGGAATAGGTTAATAAGTTATATAAATTACATACATTTGCACTGTATATGCCTGTGTGAAAGATTGGTTTGGGGCCCTTAGTCTTCTCTAAGGTATTATTTAATGAAAAAGAAACAGGTCCTTTCATCATGTTTTCTTATGCCTCTGCTCCATTACTAATATTTCCACTTTTATTTCTCCTGTCATCACCATATAATCTTTAGACACACTCAACTCTCCAGATTACTATGTGCTGTTGTTAAAATACTGAATTAATGAGGCGGAGCTAGCGTCTGGTGCAGGAAGACGCAGGGGGACAGAGCTCCTGCTTGAGAGCAGACAATAGAGGCCCAAAAAGGGCCAAAAAGGGCCAAAAGTCCGGCCAAAGCAGGCCACATCTCCCCACAAGACAGGGGGGAAGCAAAGGGGACACCCCAGAACCCCCCGAGGCGCATCTGGAAAGCCTGCCGGCATAGTTAGCGCGGCCGCGCTCCGGCAGGGCACAGCAGGGCGGCAGCCCAACCAGTGCTCCTTTACAGGAGGCCCCCAAGACCCGTGGATTGGGGGTACAGTCCGGGTCCCGCTGGATCCGACACCAGGAGTGGTGCAGTCGTGCCAGGAGGGATCCCAGAGCTGGGAGGCGGCCATCTTGCCTGAGCACGAGGCGTCAACGGTGCAGGAGGCCCAGACAGGGTGAGTGCCCCAAGAGAGGGTCAGGGGCTTCACGGGGGGCGATCCCAGACGTCTGGCCAGGGCAGAGAGGCCTGAGAGGGCTGAGGAGACTACAGGAGAGAGGGGGAAAAAGCCCGCGAAACGGGAGGCCGCCATTTTGTAAGCTGGGCCTGGTGGAGGGGCCCTGGTCAGCCCGATATCCCCCTACAGCATTCCACACTGCCTAGGAGTGCAACACTAAGAGACACTGAGGCTGCTGAACTGGGGTCTGGCTGCTCAGGATAGGATCTGCCCTACAAGCCTGGCACAGCGTAATCCTCTCCCTGATCCAGCTCATGTAAGTGACTCTGCATTTCTCTATTAAGCACATCACAGGTGCACGGCCATCTTTCTTGCTCCTTCACATACAGACTGTCTCTGGTAGCATATATCTGACCAGAATAACAGTGAGAAGGATCATACGCCAATTATTCTTGCAGTGGCACAGACCACTATTTGCTCCACGTATATACACCTAGAAAGACACAGCATCAGGAGTGAAAGTAGCCTGGGAGCGCAGACCCCCACCCTATGTGTGCGGCATCAGCTACCCAGTATATATTGGCCATTGGCGCGAGGTTGTCACAGCGATCTAGGGCAATTTTGAAGTGACAGTGACACCTAGTAGTTGAACAATTCAAGACGCCAGGCAGGGGAGGCCTGAAGAACATGGGCACGCACGCTCCATATAGAAGGTATGTGCGGAAGGGATCCTGGAGCTAGAGGCAATGGGGAGGCGACAAGCAGAGTAAGCTGAAATAATGAGATCCTTTTCATGAGCGACAAGGAATACCCCAGCACCCTAGCCGGAACAGCCGCAGCGCACATACCCGTCACAAACCCCATGCCAGGGGCGATATCCTAGCAGGCCACGCAAGCTAAAATAGATAACACCAGGGAGACCCTCTATAACCAAGACAAACCCACGGTGACCGGCGGGCCTGGAGCAGAAGCAGGACCGAGGATGAAGAAAGGGAAGAAAAGCATAACCTCCAGGGGCATTTCCGATCATTTCCCAGTGGCAACTACACCGAAAAGCAAAGCAGGGGAGAGCTCCCCAGAACGGTCGGAGATGTCAGAAGCTGAGGGAGACCGGCCCAATACAATCACTGATGTGGACTTCTCGGTGTTGGCAATGGCCAAATTCGAAGTGTTGCTGAAAACCCAGCTGGCGTTGGCCCTGAAGGATGTGAGAGAAGAGATTTGTGCGGTGGGTCAGAGAACCCATGAGCTGGAACGAACAACTGATCAAATCATATCCGCTCAGGAGGAAGATAAGCAGGAGATAAGTGCTAATACTTCTCGCATTGAGGCTCTGGAAAGCAAGATAGAGGATCTAGAGAATAGATCCCGTAGGCACAACGTCCGTCTGAGAGGCGTCCCGACGAAAGTGGGTGACATCATGGCGTACCTTGGAGCAGTATTCTTTACCATCATCCCCGGCCATCAAAAGGAGGAACTGCTGATAGAAAGGGCCCATAGGGCACTGGGTGGCCCTAGCAACCCAGAAAAACCAAAAGACATTGTTGTGCGCTTTGTGAGACAAAGTTCCAGAGACTTGATAATGGCTAAGGCAAGAAGGTTGCCCAAGATAGTGGGACCTGACGGTTCTTCTTTACAACTGTTTGCAGATCTTGCCCCAGCAACCTTAGCAAAAAGGAGAGAGATGAAACCAGCTCTGGAGATCTTAACTGCGAACAAAATCCAGTATAGATGGGGATTTCCATTTAGCATCCAATTTGAATGGAGGGAGCAATTACATAGAGCTTTTTCCCTGGCAAGCCTTCAAAAAAAGCTGGTGCATTTACAGCTGGTACCAGAAGGTACTAACCTGTTGGGTCAGCTACCCAGACCCAGAGAGCGGCCTTCCAGAGAATGGTCCGAAGTCTCCGTCAGGAAGAAACAAAGACACGACAACAGACTGGAGCAACGAGATCAGAGTGGTGGTACCAAGGAAGGGGAGCCACCATGTAATGATATAATGGACTGATAAGCTATTTCATAGTAACAGGGACTAAAGGCAGTACTTACGGTTAATAATGTAGAGTCTTACTTTACTGTTTGGGACGAGTCAGAGTAATGGCCAGGGGGAAGCTGGGGTTTTGCTTTGCTTAGCAACAAAGCGTATCAAGAACGAGGATCACAGTTAGGATAATTAAAGCGGAAGCTTATAATGCTTGTTTGCCGCCCATAGTTTAATGGGGGAAGGTTTTTTTTTCTTTTTTTTGTTCTTCTCTTAGTAGAAAAAACTGAGTAGTATAGTTGACTACTATCAGGAAGTTCCTCACACTAGGGATCTTTAGTGGGTTCAGGGATCTCCACTCCCTAGGCACGAAGGTGCAAGATGGTTAGTTATGTGAGGAGGAGGGGGGAGGGTGGGGGGAACAGGGCCCAAAAAGGTTTAGTTATTCAAGTTTTGTTGTTAATGTGTTTTTACTGTATTTCTCTTGCTCAGGCTGGTAAAGAAACGGATGCATTGGCAACTCGCCGGCTCTCACGGACCTCTCCCGCGGAATCCAATTCCTCTGTCTCCACAAATTGTGAGTCACCATTGACAATAGTAACACATGACTATAATACCTATGGCTGAGTCAGAATACGTCTGCATCACACATAACGTTAGAGGCTTTAACACCCCCTCCAAAAGAAGCAAAGCGTTCCAATCCTACAAAGCCCATAACCCGGCGGTTATATTTATCCAAGAAACACACTTTAAACGCCGCCAGGTCCCGTCCTTTATGGACAAAAACTTCCCCACATTTCACACTACATGTAGTAACTCTAAGAAGGAAGGGACAGCGATTCTGTTACACAAAAATTTCCCGTTCATACTAGACAAAAAAATAGTAGATAAGCAGGGATATTACCTGTTTCTGACAGGGACCGTCCTAGACCTTCCGGTTACCTTAGCCACCATGTATGCCCCTACTAACTCTCCACACAATCATTTAATCAGAGCGCTGAGACACCTAGCGAAAGTGAGGGAGGGTAAGATCATCCTGGGGGGAGACTTCAATCTGACGTTGGACGTGAAAAATGATAGAACGGGGAAAAATTTAGGAGGCAAATTCTCTAAAAAATTGAAAATAATTCAACTACTGCTAGGGGAACTAGGAATAGTGGATCTATGGAGGGAATGTCACCTATGGGCTAGAGAGTTCACCTTCTACTCATACCCCCACAAAGTATACTCCAGAATAGATTACATACTAACGGACTCAATACTGTTGAAGGAGGCTAGGGGGGTGGAAATAGTACCCTGTGCTTGGTCAGACCACAGCCTGGTTAAGGCGACCATAAATCTAGGCCCCACAACTAAACTCCCATACAAGTGGAGACTGAACGAAAGAGTATTAACGATTCCGTCAGTTAAAGACAGAATAACCCAAGAATTAGAATTTTTCTTTGAGTCTAATGAGACACCGGGGATGGGGATTGGCTGGGTTTGGGTGGCGCATAAGGCCTACATCAGGGGCATGTGTATAAAGGAAGCGGCCAAGTTTAGGAAGGATCAGAAAGCTCGAGAACGGAAACTTACGGAAGAGCTAGGCGTCCTAGAAAAGGGTAACCAACAAAAACCTAACAAGCAGACTAGGCGGGAAATTGAAAGAGTGAGAGTAGAATTAGATAAGATTTACTCAGAAAGTGCAGAAAAATTGCTTAGGAGAACTCATCATAAATTCTTCCTCCAAGCAAATAAACCTGATAGGATGCTGGCGAGAAAGTTAAGATCAAAACATATGCAATCACGAATTCATTATATAAAAGTAGGGGGCGGTGTGAGAACGACTAATCCCACTAAGATACAGGAAATGTTTTTCCACTTTTATCAGAACCTCTACTCGGCGGCCGGTAAGGAAACGGAAGGTAGCATAAGATCATGGCTAGACAGGTACGATTTACCAAGATTGGAGGAAACTGAGGTAGAAGCGCTAAACACTAAAATTTCACTCGAAGAAGTTAGGAAAGGAATACAAGCTTTGAAGAATGGTAAAGCCCCGGGTCCAGATGGGTTCTCCAACATGTATTATAAGACCTTCAAGGATCAGTTGGCACCCAGATTAGCCAAATTGTACAACCATATCTTAGAGGGGCAGTCAATTCCCCCTGAAATGAATCTGGCCGAAATTACTCTTTTTCCTAAGGAAGGGAAGGACAACACGGAGGTTAAGAACTACAGGCCCATCTCTTTGTTGAACGGGGATATTAAACTCTTGGCTAAGATTATGGCGGACAGGGTCTCAAAATTTCTTCCACGTATTATACACAAGGACCAGGTAGGGTTTGTCCCCCATAGACAGGCTCGAGATAACATTAGAAAAGTAATCAATTTAATCCACCATGCCAATAATAACAATATCCCGGCATGCCTTTTGGCGTTAGACATTGAGAAGGCCTTTGATTCTTTGGAGTGGCCATACCTTGGGGAGGTCTTAAAGAAATTTGGTTTTACAGGAGGATTCCTAAACTTAATTAATACATATTATAGAAACCCAGAAGCGCATCTGAAGCTCCCGGGCACACTGAATCAGGCCATCAAAATTGGAAGGGGTACGAGACAGGGGTGTCCCCTGTCCCCCTTACTCTTTGCTATCGCAATTGAACCATTAGCACAGGCAATTAGGATGAACTCAGGGATCAAGGGTCTGGTAATAGGGCAACAACACCATAAACTTAACCTGTTTGCAGACGATATGTTGTGCACAATAACAGAACCGGAACAGTCCATCACTACCTTGATGGACACCCTCTCAGAGTTTGGTCGCAAATCAGGGCTCCTCATTAACGTCGGGAAAACTGAAGCATTGGCTATAAATCTAGATTCTCACACTAAAGAATTAATATCAGACAAGTTCAAATTCCAATGGGCCAAGAACTACATTCAGTATCTAGGGATAAAAATCACTCCGCATACAAATTCCTTAAATAGGTCTAACTATCCCCCGCTTTATAAAAGACTTAGTGAAGATATGCATAAATGGTCTAGCTATCCTATTTCATGGCTGGGAAGGATTAACTCCTTTAAGATGACAATTCTACCGAAGCTGTTGTATCTGTTTAGGACCCTGCCAATCCCCGTCAATCAGGTAGACTTGAAAGGGTTTCAAAGGAAAGTATCCCAATTTACATGGAAGGGCAAACCCCCCAGAATTAATAAGGAGATAATGTATAAGCACAAAGATAGGGGTGGTCTATCATTCCCAGACCTGAAGAAATACTATAGAGCGGCGCAACTATCGTTTATTCCCTTAATTCATTCAGGGGTTCACCAACCGCTATGGAAAACACTAGAAGACCAGTGGCTAAACCCATACTCCTGGGACACCCTGGTCTGGTTGGATGGGGTGCCGGAGGGTGTGGGAAAGATTAAGCACCCGGTTATAGCCAATACGTTACAAGGATGGAAATGGGCCCTGAAACACACAAACCTTTTTAGACACCCATCCCCGATGCTCTCGGTATTTGGGCATCCACAGTCTCCAACAGGGATCAGCTCAGAGGCAAAATGGTGGTGGAAATCTAGGGGGCTGGATAGGCTAGGAGCTTGGCTAGGAACGGACATTCCAATAACATATGAATACTTGAGAGATCATCATGATATCCCTATTGACCAACATTTTAATTTCTGCAAAATCAGACATTTGGTCAATACTATAGGTAGAATGCAAGGCTCCCCGAAAAAAACATGGCTTTCGGGAATATGTCAAAAAGTTCCTCTGACTAAAGGAATTATAGGGGGTATATATGAAATCTATAATACACCTCCAGAACGGGTAAGGGATAAATACATAGAGGAATGGGAGAGGGACATAGGAGAACACTGGGAAACGGAGAAATGGGAGAAAGTTTGGAAAAATATTTATAAAGGTTCACTAAACCACGCACTTCTAGAAACTGCCATTAAGGTCCTCCACAGAACTTACCTAACCCCTGTAAGAATGGCGAAGTGGAACAAATCAGGGGGGATATATTGTACAAGGGGTTGTCAGACCCCTGGCTCATTCATACACATGTGGTGGGAATGCCCTAAAGTTGCTCAGGTATGGACAGCTGTGACAGATCTTGCAGTTGACATTTTCAAAACCCCAGGAGGGGGCTCATTAGATTCGTGTTTATTGGGAATCCCAGACCCACGGCTATCCCCAACACAAAATA
The DNA here is from genome assembly GCA_027410445.1 of Discoglossus pictus. Taxonomy (NCBI): domain Eukaryota; kingdom Metazoa; phylum Chordata; class Amphibia; order Anura; family Alytidae; genus Discoglossus; species Discoglossus pictus. The sequence continues at coordinate 499,753,528 of CM050163.1, read as the reverse complement.
GGCTACTACAGTTTATGTACATGGCTACCAAGTCACATATCGCTAAACATTGGAAAACGGATACACTTGAGCTTCAGGCTATAAAAAACAAAATAAACTATCTAGCAGTAAACGAGCACATGACACATATTTTGGCAGATTCGGTCCAGAAATACAGAGACATATGGGACCCATGGTTAGCATATGCGGGCTAGCAAGATGGGATCACAAGTGGGTAAGGCAACAGAGAGAGGGTAAACAAAAGGGAAAAAAAAGAAGGGGAAAAACTAGGAGGAGGAGGAAACGTGAGGGGCGCTGGAGAGTCCGGCGAGGAGCTATGAAGTCCAACAAGGTAAAATGAATAGAAATTATAATTCTTGTTTTCTTATATATTATATGTGAAAATACAGATGACACTACAGTTTTGAATTTTGTTCAAGTTTAGGTGTGTAAGAATGAATAAAGGATATGGGGGATTGATATGTTGAATCAGGTTTCTGGGATCAAGAATAGATACCTTGTACATAGGAAGGTAATTTTTTAAGGGTAGTAAGGAGGGAAGGGCTATAGGCTTAAATGACCAGGCTTAAACCCGAGTATGTATAAATAAGGACAAAAAAACCCTATTGGAGATTGTTTTTCTGTTTTTTTTGTTTTATTTTAGAATTTCACATTTGGTTAGTTTAGTTGGCGTGGGTAGGATTTATTTAAGTTAAATGCTATATGGAATGTTGCAGGTAGGGCAAATACAGAGAACACTAGAAGGGGCATTTGGGGATTAAGGTTATTATCGCCTATTGTAATAGGCCCCATTAAGCCTAGCCTGCGAGCTATGGATTACTGAGTCGATAAATGAAAAGTTACAGAGGAAAAAAAAATAAGTTATACCCATTTATGGTTAGTGTTGTATTACTAGAAAACGGAAAAGGAAGGGGGAGAGGTCACGTTGATTGCAGAGTCAGGCTACATATGTTTATAAAAATGGTTGTAGAAGGTTAATTCCTGACCTGTGAGTCATGGCTTACTGATATATTGTTTGTTTAATGTTGGAAGTGACCAATAAATACTATTGATGAAAAAAAAATACTGAATTAATTTCATCCTTAATTCAGTCTATTCCAGGAAATTCCTTATTCATTTAAAGTTATAACTTGCTGAAATATGTTCTCTTTCCAAGATGCCAATTAAAACTGAATCTTCATCCTGTAAATTACCTCCCTAACATTCATGTGGTTGTTACCCCTCTCCTTATGTGATTGTCGCTATTGCAATCAATTGTCAAGAGGTTTCTGCAGCTTCACTATGAAAATATTAACTGCCCATTGCTATACAATGAGCATTTTAAAACATGGCACTGATCTACAACCTTTTCTTTAGTTATACACTCAAATAAATTATAACATTTACAGAAACAAAAATACTCACTTAATTCCTCAGTTCTGCAAATTAAAGGAAAACTGACAATTAACCATGGTTCTCATATTGTTGAGGTGACATATTTGTTTCCTCCAGAGATTGTAAAGTGGATGCATCTGCTAGTATTTGCTACTAGCATAGTGATTGTTGCATGTATGTAAGCTTGAACAAGATAGTTCCACCAGCTTAGGGCCTGCAAGTGCCGCTGCACAGCAGCACTTACATGGAAATGTTAATATGACTTGACTTGGTTTTTGAAATAAATATATTTGCCTTTATATGGTGTCCACAATATGGACATGTTTAAATTAATAACATTTCAACTAATAATACATTTTGAAATGTGCACAGCTTTTGTCTTTATTTAGTTGTCTGTGAAATTTTAACTATGGCTCTTTTCTCCTATAAGTTCCTATCTCTGCTATACCAATTAGTTCCTAGGTTTTACCATAACTTTTTAAACTCTGTCTTTTTTAAATGTATCCTTTTTTCGCTTACATTACATATATGCTGTTTGGGTAGCTTAGGCCTTTGTTCTTTCTTAATCACAATCAAATGCCTCCCAAAATGATATCCAAGCTCTCTGAAATTCATGCGAAAGTCTCTTCAATTGCCGAAAATTTCAAAAAGCCTCCTGGTATCTTTAAACCCCAATAAAATGCCTCAGAGAAGCCTGGATGCCTAAAATCCGACACTAAGAAGTAGCTAACATTTTTAATGTTTTAGACTCAAGGTTCGATTACTCAAATCTGATATAATAAAGGAGCTACTACCACCTACCTATGGGCCCAGATATCCTCGGGATCCCCCATAAATATCTGCTACCCCATGAGCTTTGCTATCCCCCGGGATTCCCCCATTAAAACCTGCTACCTCCTATAGGTCCAAATATCCCCTGGGATTCCCCCATCAATATCAGGGGGACCAGCGGGCCTCATTCCCGCCAATCATTGAGCTGTGAGGTGGGAAGGCTATTAACCCCATGGAGGTCCCTATGGACCGCTATTGGCCTTTTATGGGTGTCCCTATGGTTGGTTAAAGGCTAACCAGTTTGAATGCACATATTTCAATCCATGCATTTTGATTGGTTAGACTTTTAACTAATCAGAAATCTAGATACTCAATTCTGATTGTGTGAAATATGATTAATACATACTTGAGCCAAAGCAAAGGTGTTGTCAGAAAGCCATTATCGGTGGGGGAACTCCTCAGAGGAGGAGCTTCTTTCGTTTTTTTTTTATATATTTTCAAGAGACCCTTTCTGTGGGCCAAAGATGTGGCTCGAGGGTCTTTAATCAAGATACAAGAGGGCTGTCTTCTTTAAGCAACACAGATGTGCCCACGTATACAGGACAGCAGATTTAGGACTAGGGTGTCATTGCTGGAGGGTAGTCAAAGGGAGGGTAAGTAGAATTTCCCTTCTACAGAAGAAGTTTTTTTTTAATTTATTTTTCTTTTCTATATATAGATTTTTTTTTTCTAATAGTATTTTTTTTATTTGCTGCAATTTTTTTATTTTGTGTTATGATTTTTTTTACTTTATTGTATTAAGTTTATTTTATTGTAGGGCAATGTTAGGATCTATAGGGCTCCTTGTAGGGCTATGGGGGACCCCTATGGCAGTAGTGAGGATGCCAAGGAGGTAGTATACCATGGCAGTCCATTGGGGATTCCCATGGTATAGAAGTTCAAATTAGATACCATAAGGATACCTGGGCTCATAGGGGTAGCAATCAGAGGCAGAGGGATCATAAAACGTTTTTATTCCTTACCCGTTCTCTGCCACCGGAAGGGGTTTATATAGATAAATACATAGAGATATGGGAGTGTGCTATAGAAACTTTCAGATTCAGACTCCAAGTCTTCTACAGTATCTGTACAGTAGGCTGTGAGCACATGTTAGGGTTTAGAGAGCTACAGTCAAAACTGGCTGGTAAGAGTAAGTACATTTTACAGGAATCTTTTTTGGGGGAGCCATGGAATAGCTCTGCAAATTTGCTTATTTTACTAGAGTTCTCATGGAATAGAGGCCTTAGATTTAAGCATATTATCTATCACACAGTACTGTGTTGGTATAATCTGTTCCTTCTTAAATTGGACTACACTGTCTTTGTAACCACATTGTTTCTTTATAACATTTGCATTAGTAAAAGTTACTACATATATTTTAACAATGGCCACATACACAAAATAATTTAAGAAAGTATTACTCAGTGTATTTAATCCAACCAGAACTACCATTACAAAACCAATGCAGTTACATAACTATTAAACATACCACAGGATTTTATAGTTGTTAAAATGAATATAAAATTAACTAACAACTAAACTGAATCAATAAAAATCATCTCATAAAAGGGATTGGGATCAATAGCTTCATTTAATTAAAAAAAACATTAGTAATCACTCATTTCCTAGAAGCCCAGTTGTCAATACATTAATTATGGTGACCTGATTGTGTGCAACATCATTTATTGACTTGGTGTTTCAGTGTTTTTAATATTTTAGCATTTTGTCCTATACTTGTTGGATATTGTGAATGGAATTGGTAGTAGGGACTGATAGAGAATTATAAATAGGTAATCATTTTCTAGAGTGGCGGAGCTACTGCCAGTACAGCAGGCCCACAACTGGGTAGGGAGTAGGAGGGGGTGATCTGATTACCTATATAGTAGACCCGTGGTTCTCGACCTCCTCAGAACTCCACAATTTCAGAACTTGGCCCGTCTCGCTGACAAAAAATTGGCTCAAAACTCAAAACTTACTCAGAACTTGACTCACTCACAACACCCTGCATCCTGTCTTTCAGGAAGTGGAATAAAGTTCAGTACTGTGGCATAGTTAGTGCCTACAAGAGCCCAAGAGCAGTCTGTGCCTGCAAGAATCAAAGTGCAGACTGTGTCTACCGGAATCAAAGTACAGCCTGTGCCTATAAGAATCAAATAAAAATGATCACCTCTCTCTCCCTCTTTTACCACTCACTATACCTTAGATTGTAAGTCTGTGAGTTTCTGTCCTAAGTACTTTAGAAATGCACCATGGACATTGGATTCTTAGCTCAAAGACAGGGCCCTCCTTGCTTTGCTATATGTTAATTTGCATTTATATTTGTCTGAACTTAACTTATGTACAGTGCTACTGAATATGTTGGCGCATTATAAATTAACTATAATAAATGATAATAATAAAGTGCAGGCTGTGTCTACAAGAATCAAAGTGCAGCTTGGGCCTATAAGAATCAAATGGCAGCTTGTGCTTATAAGAATCAAAGCATAGACTGAGCCTATAAGAACCAATGTACAGCCTGTGCTTTCAAGAACCAAAGTGTAGCTTGTGCTTGTAAGAACCAAAGTTCCAAGCAATAACCTCTCTCCTCCTTCTCTTCTACAATGCCATCATCCCATTGGCCCTCAATTCTTCTCAGTATAGTTAAATTCTATGTTATTTTATCTAATTATTGTTTTTATTTATGTCTGTTTAGTTGTAAGGTTTTTTATCAAAAAACAACACAATAAGTTCAAACTAAAATGTGAAATTTGGCGAAACAGATTATTTCAATTTACATTGATCCCTCTATGAAATGCTGCCTTGAAACTCAACCTTTTTAGAACTCAATCTGCCATCTGGAACGGATTAAGTTTGGGAATGAAGAGAACGCTGTATATACTTTTGGCTTTACATTGACATCTCCAGGTCCCTACCTTGTATTTGCTATTATTTGGCACCAAAGACTTCAATTCTCTAACTCCTTCACGGCCTTTCAGGTTGACAGAAGTTAGAGAAAGAGGCAATGCTTTACTTCTGCAAAGTTTAAATAAGTCATCAAGGGACTTCCAGCAATTTCAACAGTTAAAAATGAAATCCTTTATTTATTAAAATTTTAATTTTAAAAAACATTTTCCATTTTTTAAGTAAAGTAATTCAAAATAAAACACAATAAATATGGTACTTGAGTGGTCCTTTAACCCTTAATTTACAGTACTTCCACATCTAGTTAGTATTCTGTAAATTTGCTATATTATTTATGGTAATTTGAGTAACAATTGTATATATGTTATAACTCAAGGAAAGCAAAGTTTTCTTACCCAAATCCAGAAAGTAAGCGGCAGACTAGAAATAGTCCATACCCCTGGACAAATGATGAAAGGAAGGCGAAAAATCCATTGACAGACATGCAAATCAGAAGAGACTGCTTCCTTCCCACCTTGTCGGCCAATCCTCCCCAGAAGAATGCGCCGATCATCATCCCCAGGTACACTATACTGCCTGCAAACACAAACAGGAATAGAAAATTATAAGAATAATTGGTGCCAGAAAATGACCTTTGGTCCTTATATGTGCTTTTTTGACATTTGAGTGCTCTGGATACACTTGTGTGTTATGTAGAACCTTGGGGTTCAGTTTCTTTGACCAGGGGTTACGCTGAAATCTGTACCCAAAAATATTTTGAAGTTTTACGGTTCTTGATGGTGTTTTGGGAGTACAATTCATCTGGATTTGTATTTGACAAAATAGTCACATGTGATCTGAACAGAGCCACATTTGGCACAAGAATCAGTGGCTCTTCTTTGCAGTAGTACAAAACTTTCACGAACATTTTACCTGCTATATAAACCTAAAGTGCATTTTTCACTACTTGCTTTCACAAAACTATAAACATGATTCCACATAAGCATGAAGAAAAATACTAACAGGAACTAAGTAGAACATAGGTACTTACATTAGGATATGTGTGTCTATAAATTGTACTGAATAATTTATTTTGTATTGTACGTGGTAACATTATGTATTTTAATGTCATCTTTTTGTTGAACCATATGTTACTGTATCTTGAATTAGAGTTACATATCCCCAGATTCAACTAATTTTGCTAAGTAACAAAATCAGTCCTTGAAAGAGAAATAAATTTGTCCAGATTTTCTGGTTTAGAAGAATTGTATATTTCAAATACTGAGCAATACAATGGCAGTTTCAGACACACTTTCTTAACATGATAAATAACTGCAGTGCTGACCCATGAGACCTAGTAAATGGCATACTTTATAAATATACAGACAATGAATAATCACACTGCAATGGGGCATGCATTAGTTGTATTCATGTAGAATCCTGTAAAAAGAGCTTTTCCACAGTCTTTTAGTGACAATGAGCCATATTTTTAGGCTCGCAAATGCCTCAAACTCACAAATTTGGTTGTGGTGTTTGCTTTTTTAAATAAATGTTTAGATATATTCTATTGACCTCAGCCTGCAATTTTTTAAAGTCTGATTTCAGCTGTCATGATCATATGATCTGCCAATATTTAAGCAAGCCTGTAATTAAGTTCTTAGACACAGCCAATAGTAAATGAGACCGTCATCATGACGTTAGTAAAACATGGAAATTAGACGTACTCTGCAATCAGAGGCTAAGAATTAATTAATGCCAATAAGTACTATTTGCCGATCGGGTTCGCAAACTAGCAATCTAAAAAATGCATTAGATCATCTGTTTTAGTCCATGTGGATTTCATGATATATATTAACCCTTTGAGTCCCGGGATTGATATTACTCAGATGTAACAGTTTGCATATTTGTGGGTTTGAGACTGTTGTGAAATTAATTGTAATGTCTTTCTATGCCTTCCCATGCTTTTAAAGTACAGTATTGTGTGTTTAATTGCTGTTACAGCTATAATAAGTATTTGAAAAAGCTTTTGCGAATCGTATTTAGTACTCGTAATTGTTTTGACAAAAAAGCGATACTTTTTTCAGTTGCTGGTCAGACTTTTTTTTGCGAGCTAGAGCTACGGGTCTCATAGAATATCGATTTTGTATAAGTTTCATTATTTAGATCTCGTAAAATTCGAGCTGTGCTAAAACCAATGGAGTCTTTGGCTGGCCCATAGTGATTGTGGGTGGATAACTCGTAATCGGAATGCGAGTAGCTGATAGAATATGTGGCAATATTAAGAGCAGTTTTAAGTGTGTATAAATTTACGAATTGGGAAATAGAATAGGGCCCAATTAGTAACTGGTAAAACTAAGCATTTAACTCCTAACAATAGAGCTAATGAACCTTAAACATTTGTTTTATTATATATGTATTTGCTAGTAGGCTATGTAGTATAAAAATCCAGGAGATATGTGATTTCTCTACAGACCTTTCAAAGTATTTACATTTTTTATTATAATTAGATCTGCAAAAAAATCTCCACTTGTTTAATTACAGTTATACATGTTTATATAAAACATGCTGGGATAATATAGAAGTGTTTGTTTAAAATTACATTTTTATGGCACCCATTGTATGGAGTTACTAATATCAATTTTGAGCCATAGGTGGCAATATAGGCTCTACTGTGCATGTCCTAGTGACATCATGTAGTTGCAGTGGTTACGGCATAGTTTATAAAGGGATTCCTTGGGGCTTGTCCTTGAGAAAGACGTCTGATGACGTCAAAACGCGTCGGCTTTAGATGACGTAGCATACGCCCTTACGCAAGGGGCACGCTGGCGTCATTTTCCACAGTAGTGCTTTAGAACTGTGTGTGGTGTGTGTGTTTACCCTCCCTGTCCTCATCCAATATGGCTGAATGTTGTTGAACCTAAGGGGCGATTCTTATGCAGTATTAGGCAGACTTGTTACGCCGGAGCAGGTTTACCTTCTACATAGATAGAGATTTCCAACATTGAAGCAGGTCAGTCCCACATTTCATATGGAGATTACCGGTGTATCTCTCTTTCTAGCTACAACGAGTTGGCAGATATATATATAGAGTCTTTAATTGCTACGCTTCAGCTGGCATTAGCTGATAATAATAATAACTAGAAGTAAATTCTACCACATTTGTGGATTAGTTGATTTAGAGAGCGAAGTACACTATATAATACCTAAAGACAGGGAAAATAAAGATTAAAATCAAGAAGCTGGATAGCTTTAATTAATATAAACACACAAAACTACAGTGCGAGAGATAAGATTACCCCTCCATTGTGAGTTTTAGAGAAACACCTTGTGGTAATCTATCTCACAAAATCAGCCTATTTTTTAATTCTATGTTCCAATCCGGGATTTTTTATTTTGTTTTTCATTTTGCCGTTGTGATCTAAATTAATAAAAATTTAATTTTAAACAAACACTTCTATATTCTCCCAGCATGTTTTATATAAAAAAGTCTATTTGGTTAGAAAATACCTTGGGAACTAGTATTCCTTAGATTCTGTAGCAATTATACATGTGCAGTGAATGGTAATTTTAGTAATTGCACCACTTTATATCTTTGAACTCAGTTCATAAATACAGTTGAACTGTATATTTACCACAAGCTATAATAAACAATTTGCATAAAAACTTATTCCATTATTAGATTCAACATTTGCTGTACTGTATATCCTTTGCTCTAAAGAAGCTGTATATCCAAGCAGTTGTTTTTAATAAATGAATTCATTTGACAAAAGAGTTTTAAAAAACATGCATACATTAGACTAATGGTTTAAAGGAGTTTTTGTATCTATCAGTAGTACAGGTTGTACAGTGCACCAGGGTTCTTTGGGGGCCTAGTGCTGTGTAATTTTGTTTTGCATTTGATTATTTTACAGTATAGGTGCTCACCTGGGCCCCCACAAACCGGCCCAACCTGCCACTGCCCTCTGGGACCCCCTTGGGCCCCCCAGGCCTCTTTGGCCAAAAACACTTCCTTGGCGGTAATTTGTTCATGCCTGTTTAAAAAAGACATCTCTGCTGAAGCTCCAAGAGGTGTTAGTGCAGAGCAATAAGGCACACAGGGGATGTGCGTCAGGGAAGAGGTGGGAGAGCAAGGGGCTGGACGACAGCAAAGTATAGGGGGATGGGTTCTGTGAGCAAAGGAGATAAGAATGGGAGCTATGAAAGGTGGGTGCTGGATGGGTTGGGTACTGTTTGAGGATGGATGCCAAGAGGGAAGGGTTCTGACGAGGACTGGGTGCTATGTAGTCAGTTATCCATGAGTGTGCAGTAATCTAGATGAATAAAGACTGTTGTTTTCTTTACAGGAAAATTGTGGGAATGGCTGTAAAAATATGCTGTACAGAATATTTGAACTATTGATTCCAGTTGTTGGCACTTTTTTTTGTGTGTGTGTATATATATATATATATATATTTTTTTTTATAATTTCTAATAAAGTTATTTTTTTTATGTTTTTATGTATTCCAAAGCAAAACAATATTAACACATTGCTAAACATGGAGGGCGCTGTCTTTGATCTTAGAATCCAATGGTCAAAGTGCATTGCCAAAGCACCTTGCAAAATTGAAAACTCTCAGACTTACAATCTAATGGGTTTGGGTTTGATACATGATGGTGAAAGATGCATTGTGCATGTTAAGGAGGCAGGTGATAGGTTTCTTTAAACAGATGCATTTTTATTGAGGTTTTGAAGGATTTGAGGCAGGGATAATCTAGTGGAGCAAAGCAAGGAGTTCCAGACAATAGGAGCAGCCCGAGAAAAGTCTTGAAGGTGGTAGTGAGAGGAGGTGATGAGAGAGGAAGAAAGAAGAAGGTCATTAGCAGACGAAGAAGGCAGGTAAGTGAATATTTGGAGATAAGAGCAGAGATAGTTAGGGTCATGATTTTAAGGACTGCCTTACCATTGTTTCGCCAACTATGCGCCTAACTCATAATTTGTAAATATATGTTACAGCCTATAGATTAAAATAATATACTAAGCAGAAGATCAATTACTCACTAGAGACTAAAGGGGTTTTTATATATTGTTTTTAAACTGGGACAGTATATACCATTAGAAAACCAGATAGACATGGATTATTCCTTCTAGATAATACCTTTTTTATTTAAATCCTCTGTTACCAAGTATTGCTATTACTATGTGTTAATAGGTTTATGTATTTCTTAGGCTCCTGGCACAGGAATATTTTATTTTTCTTGCAAATTATTCTATAGAATTACTAGCCAGATTTGGGGCTTCAGTCACCGAGGTCATAGTCCTGGTCTCCTCACTATCCCTTTTCTTGAATGGAAGTTGTATAGAGGTATTGTTTTGTATGGCGATTAGGCCCAAAAAAGGATATGCCCTAGTTGAGAAATTATATGGTGTATAGCTGTTCCTTTTTAATCTTTACGGCATATTTTTTCATGATACTGAATAAATAGTAATTCCCACTGTTTTCCTGGAAAGAAAACAACAGTCTGTAGTATATAAATTGGTGTACAGCACCCGGATAGCATATTTATTTTTGTAACAGTATGTAGTGACATATCTTTTTTTATTTGGACATACATATTCCTTGAATTTACAAGCTTTTGAGAGATGTACCTCTCCTTATCAAGTCAGAAGCAATACTGAATTAAGCAAATGAAAAAGTAACCGGGCAGAGATTAGAGTGGGACACGGACAGGAATCATAAATAATGTCCTGATAGGTCAAGTATGTGAGTCTATTTTCCAGATTCTCAATAAGAAAACATCAGAGACATACCCTAGAATCGTTAATATACCTACATATTAAGGAGTAGAAAAACACCAATAAAGCATGGGAGGGAACGTGGAATGTGTGAACGAAGTTTTAATAGTGAGATAGAAATCCCCAGTCAATATTAAGTCCGTTATCTTTTGTATTAAAAAATATAATCATCTTCATTTCAAAAGTTATCGTCTCTTGGATGTGGTTGAATTTTCCTCTTAGTATTTTGATTTTCAGACTTTGGAGGGATTATTCTGTGTAGAATGGTGTCCAACTGGGTACAATAACTGTCTTCATTGTGCTTTTTATCTGTGCAGATGCATCCTTAGATGGAATTTTTGACTAGTCATCCCAACAGCCCTTTTCACATACATTAAATTGTATTGTGTAAACAACATTGGAGGATGTACATGAATATGATCATCTGATGTTATAGGTCTTGTTGTTATGTATATATATATGTGCAGTGTAGTGTTGAGCCCATCCCTCCTTGGTCGGACCAGCTCCCCCAGCTGGTCGAGGTTGTCGCCGGAAAGTGGTCCTGGAGCTATGCTGCAGACAGAGGAGCTTCTTGCAGGCAGGAAGTAAGGGGAGATGGGGAGCAGCTATTGACGGGGAGGATCAGCTATGGTAAAAGATCATAGGGAAAGGTGATGTTATTGGAAGTGGTCTTATGGAGGTGTATTGAGTGAGTTGGCACTGAGGAGCTCCCAATGCAAAAACATGTACAATCCCCACCATTTTGGGCATTTGTTTTTGCACCAGAGCCCTTTGTTTTCTAGCACCACCAGTGGTTGTACCCACCTACACTAGAATATTTGGAATTTCAAGTAGTATTAGAGTATTAAACATAAAATACACTCTCATTTTTCTATGAGACCATATGTTGATCTAGGGCAGGAGTTAAAGAGACAATATCTGCAAAAAACAAAGCAAGGGAAGAAAAACAGCCTACTTATGGGACTATCTGCATTCCTTTGGTATTCATATGAAAAAGTGCCCTGACACATGGTCAAAATGATATGGATCTTATTTTGCCTTTTAATAATCAACCAAGCAAATTAACACTCATTTGAACTCACAGCTACAAATGATTTAAATTGATACTGACATAAGAATGATAGGCTCATCTATATTAAGTCACATTTGACTCTAAAGCCTAGGGAGGAAGTCTTACTCCAAACCTGTATGCTTCAGCCCAAAATGACAAAGTTATCAAGTAATTGTGTGTACTTGTTCAGCAGCACCTGGTTCTAATTACCTTAACCGGTACAAAATCGGTAATAGCGCACTTACTTTTACATACAAGGCAACATTAAAAAAATATTTAATTAAAGCTAATTGTCACATGAGCTAAGATTAATATGTTGTTAGGAGTTAGTGAGGACTAGGTGAAGGTCAGGTCTTAATGGCATTGAATATGCGGAAATTCAACATGCTAGATAAAATTTTAAATGTTTAAAACAGACCGCTGTAGTTTGGGAAAAACATCACAAAGCATGTAACTATCAACATTAACAGCTATATAATACATTTTTAAAGAAAATCTAATATTTAGCTGACTCCTTGATTACATTACTCACATAAAATTGCTGGCTAAGCTACTTTTGCATAGTGAGTATTTTTACAAGCAAGTTTGGGGTGCTTTTACATGCCACTTACGTTTTTGTTTACGTTCATGAGGATGGGGGAGATCATCGATAATGTGTTGCCTTGTTGAGCGCATGCTACCTGACTTAAGTGTACAAGTAAGTGCCTACAAGTATGAATTAGAGAGTCAAAATGTAAAAACCTAGCCTGACCTAGCAACAGCACCTCTAACCAATGCATTACTAGCTCTAACTTCCTCCCACCATCCCTATATATTTTGTTCTGTTGTCAGTTGGCTACATACATTTTCAGTCTTTCAACAGAACTGAACATTAATTTTATCCAATTCCTTCCAGGTTTTTATTACTGTTAGGAACTAAGGCAAATAGCCTGCTCCCATTAAAGAAAAAGTAATACAATATCTAAAATCTAAAGTCTGTATTGATTTATTTAAACATTGTAAAAACATTTTGCAGATTAAGAAGCCATGTTCTTTGCCAGATCATACTATAATTGACTAACCTCTTTCTTTCTCTCTTTTGGCATCTTTATTATTATTATTATTATTATTATTGTATATTTGTAACGCGCCAACATATTCCGTAGCTCTATACATGTGTTTAGTTCAAGGCAAAAAAACAATAGCAATATTAACACTTTGCAAAGAATGCAGGGCCCTGACTTTGAGTTTATAATCCAGTGCCCATAGTGCTTTCCCCAAAGCACCTTCCAAGATTGAAAACTCCAACATTTACGACCTAAAGGATACAATCTTTACTATATTTCTTTGTTATAATCTGCTCATGAAGTGCCTTGACGATAGCTTCTCTGTGCTCTAAAAATGTTAGTACTTGCTCATAGAAGCACCTAGATACTGAGCTAAATGACCTATCTAGCTTGTAAATGCTCACCAATAGAACAATCTATATGTTTTATTCATTGCATATATGAATTGTTTATTGAGTATAGTGCAAGGGAATATAATGACGTCTTATAAATAAATGACTACATTACTAATTTATCAGAGAAAATGGATATAATTGGGAACAACGCGAACATTCTTCTTGGAATCCTTCACTAATTCTTTTTCACTGGTTTGTCCACAATTTTACAACCAGAGAGACATTAGTAAATAACCATGGCATTAACTGGCCACGCAGGAGCTATCTTTATGTTGAGGTAAAATCTCTTAGCTGCTGGATTGATGAGCTTTCTAGAAATCCTTCTTTTCCATTTTTATTTTTATTTTCACAACCGCTGGTAATATATGTGAGGCTGCTCCCATGTATAAGAGAGATGTTAGCAAAATAAATTTAGAATGCAAATAGTTCAGTCTAAATGATGTTTAACAGTGGTAAACCCTCTATCCTGTTTAATTACCGTACTAACAGCCTTATTAAATTGCGATTCGGCAAATTTAAAAGGGATGTATTTAAGCACATAGCATATTTTTTTTGCATAAGTTTTTAGTTAGTGAAGACCTTGCTTTTGGATAGAAGTTCACTAACAAACTTCTGTAAAAAAATGTGCTTAAATAGAGCCGTTTTAAATTTGCCGAATCGCAATTAAATAAGGCTGTTAAAGTATTTATTTTATAAATAAACTTAAAATAAAGTCTATATAGAAATATAAGCAAACTTTTGATTAAATAATATAGTTACACTGTAAGGGAGAATTTATAAAGATTGTTTTTTTGCTATTTCAACATAAAATATTCTATGAAGGTGACTGGCTTTTCTTAAGACATTGTATAAATTAATAATTTTATATTTGCATGTATCCGGTGGTGGTTAATTCACATCTAATTTTATGTTTTTTTCACTAATGTAAGTCACCATATAACACATTTTAACACACCATAGCTATATCTGTCTTACGGGGGTAGAATGAGAAGTAAATATGTCTTATTCTGAAAGTTCTTTGTAATTGTGGTTCTAAGTAGAACACAGAATTTAAGCCGCACTTGATAAATTATTACGTTATTTTTTCTTTTCAAACAAGTTAAACCTGTAAACAATTGTAAATATTAAATAATGTCTAACGTTCACTTTTTTTTATATTCCTAGATCATTTTTTTAGTTTAAGTAGAAAAATGTATTTTTAGGGTTTTGTAAAATGAATCTTTTTAGATTTTTGTTAGATGCTTACAGCCTTATTAAATTGCAATTCGGCAAATTTAAAAGGGCTCTATTTAAGCACACAGCATATTTTCTTTACAGAAGTTTTTAGTTAGTGAAGACCTTGCTTTTGGATCGAAGTTCACTAACTAAAAACTTCTGTAAAAAAATATGCGCTGTGCCTATATAGAGCCCTTTTAAATTTGCTGAATCGCAATTTAATAAGGCTGTTAGTGTTGTATGATATGGTAATTAAACAGGATAGAGGGTTTACCACTTTTAAACAGTTAAAACATTTATGTTCCCAGTATGCCGTGTAATTCTGGACATAAAACAAGCTTTTTTAACTTGTTTTAGACATTCACATGTGAACACAAATGTACTATTTATTTAATATATATATATATATATATATATATATATATATATATATATATATATATATATATAATTTGTAGACCTCTCAGGATACTATTTAAGATAAGGTCATATTAAATCTGAAAAAGTTATATTAATAGCAATATCTGTGTATAATGTTTACCAAAAGGTTTCATAGTTCACAATAAATTTTGAATTAACGGGAAGGTTTTATTTTTTTCTAATATGATCTTAGATAAACGCCTGCTGCTGGGGCATTTAGAAACAGAGCAATAGCAAGGCATGTCATGACAAATAATAGATTGTACTGTCAATGGAAGGCCTTCTTCCTACCAGCTGTGTGCACAGATAAGGAGAATACATGTAGAAGTAACAGTGAACTGGTGATCCAGCGACTTTGAATAAAAGGAGCTTTATGGCTTCTGTTCTCGGGAACATTATCTCCTTGGCTAATATTATTTGTCTGAAGTCCTCATTCTACCAAGTGAGAAGTACGTTTTCACAGCTTGATTCCAGATTCCTGTTTTATTGCTAACATTATTGTGTCTGGTTTATTTTAATTGTTGGTCTCGAAAAATTGGTTATATTTGACTTCTGCCTTAACACGATGAGCACAATGCAGGAATTTAGGATGCAAATAAAACAAGACAACAAATCAATAGTCTGTCGGAAGCTCTGCAGTCTGAAACTCACTGCTACTTAGAAAAGAGCTAAGACTGTAGGAACATCATTGAGTCTTTTTAACATGTGGTATCAAACAAACTTCTCCCTTGCACACAAGATAAAACCAATCTAATTAATCCTTTATAATACCACTGAGTTTGACATTGTTTTCCCAAAGGCAAATATTGCAATGCTTGTGTTTTAGTTCTATATATTCACTTGTCGGAAAAAAAGCCTTAAAGTCACCGGATTAAACCCATCTCTGTGGAAGCCTATCAGTATTATCAGAAAGTAGTTCCATTATGAATTACTTTGGTTGTGTTTCAAAACCTAGAGCTTCATTCAATTGCAAGGACGCGTCCGCAGTATACAGGCCGCATGTCTGCAGGCTTACGGAACGATTCAATTGAACAAGCTGGCAAGTTACGACCCGAAAGCCATGCAAATGTATGTAGGATTTCAGAGCCATAACTACCCATTTAGAAACAGCCAATAGAAAATGAGACCATCATCTTTAGGTCAGTAAAACATGAAGGGTACATGTCAAGCAATTAGCGTTTAGAGGTCCTGTATGCGATCAGACTCATTGCTGGCAGTAAATATCACCCTACTGCTTATAGGATGAATCTAGTTAGGTGTGAAAAGAGCAAAATGGCCTTAGCTAAAACTCTGCCTTTTTTTTACACCATTTACTAATACATAAGTGACTTTGCTCTAACCTACGTTGTTAGGTAGATGTCTTTATGGGACCAGGATCCATAAAAAACACCTGGGCCCTTATTCGATTGCAAGCCCGCAGTTGCCTTCATACCAGCCGTAAGTCTGCAGGCTTGAAATTTGCAACAGTTACAGAGCGATTCAATTGAACAAGCCCGCAGGTACCTGGCCGAAAGCCTAAACTGTAAACCATGCAATCATAAGTAGCATTTCAGATCATGATCAGTCAAACAAGGCCATAAATACCGATTTAGAACAGCCAGTAGTAAATTAGACCATCATCATGACATCATTAAAAAAAAGGAGGATAAACGACAATCAATTAGCGTTTAGAAGTCCGATATGAGATCAGAGGCGCAATCCGGCTATATACAAAATAATAAAAATGAATGAAGGAAATGTTCTAGTCAATGTGGGTGGCCTATGTATTAACTCCTTGATTCCCGGGATTGACATGAAACATGAAAAAAAATATTTTTGATTGCAGATTTGCCAGCTTGAGACTGTTGTGCAATTTCATCTCTTTCCCTGTATTTTAAAGTGCAGTATTGATTATTTATTTGCATTTACAGTGCGACGATCAGGTGTTTAACCCCCTTGCGGGTCCTATCTGGTACTCATAGGATTTTCTTCTATATTTGCCATTAACAGGTATGAAAATAATTGCGGGCCTGAGGAATTGTAGCAATTAAATAGCGATTTGCAATTGTAACATTTACATGCTTGAAAGATCAAAGGCTTAGCTGGGTCAGAGTTACGATTTTGACAACCGCAGGGATTTTGATCCCGTAACCCACAGATTGTTTGCGGGTAGCTAAAAGATGGCAATTGAATAGCAAATTAGTTTACGGGCTACATTACGTGCTCCAGTAAACAACAATTGTATAGGGCCCCTGCTGTCAGCAACAACTGAAATCATATCGCTCTCTATAGGAGTATAGCAGTGGTAGTTTGACTTCAATAGGACTCAAGCTTTAGGTTAATAGTGGACCATAAGATAAAAACTTTCTGATACCCAGATCAAAGTATTTGAATCTTTTATCATGTATTGAAAAGTGAGCTGGTCAAAACATATATCAATTGACACCAGTATCCCCTTCTCCTCTTTGGATCCCCCGGGGGGGGAGATCGGACGAGGGGGACATATCGCCCCACATTTTATTCAACCTCTCACTCCCCAGTAGCGTCCCCCTCACCTCTTATCCCTTTAGCTGCTGAATTCCCCTGAAGACCCGGCAATAAGATGAATCCAGCAGCTAAAGAGACAATAGGTGAGGGGAGACTAATGTTTGGGGTAGGACCACTAGGGATAAGCTCCCTATCACTGTATTATGTATTATATTAAATGACTATATATGTATCAAACAAACCCTCCCAATACCTATATATACTAGGAAATTGCCTAGTAAGGCTGGCATGGCTATTTGCCACACAATGTGAGGCTTTTGCTTCTCTGAGCACCGTTTGCACTTTATTTTGATTTTATTTTCAAAGTCCCTCGTGCCTGGCGTTTTTCATCTAAGTGTTACTGTCTTCTGCGTGCCTGGCCTTGCTGAGCCTCTTTTTCATCCTGTTTCAGATTTTTTAAGTTTTTTCAGCCACCATTTTCTCCCTCGTTTAGCCGATTTTTGAGCAACGAAAAACACCAAATATTGCTCCAATTACTTTGCAACTTAACTCCCAGGCTTCCTGGCTCTCCCCCTGTGCTGTGTCTGAGTGTGTTATTATTTTTTATCTAATTATTTTGGTGTTTTTTCAGTGTTTTCGAGTTATGCGTTTTAACCAAAACTGTGTGCGTCACGAGGCTCGCAGTGCAATGAGTGCCATCTGTGCTCATTGCAGCCTAAGTCTCGAATGCCTCTTCATATGACTTTTCACCAGTCATCTGGTAGCGACCCTGTGTTGAGTGTATCTTGAAAAATTAGATATAATGGTTTGGCTATTACAGAGCCCAGTTCCCTCAGTACTCGTGGATGTGTTCCATCAGGACCCGGGGCTTTATTAACATTTATTTTTTTCAACCTCTTTTGGATTTCTTCCTGCGTTAACCAATTATTTGGTTAAGGTAGTGTAGACCCATTATGTTACCACTGGTACCTCCCTTGTGTATACTGAAGAAAATAACCTATTTAGCTCATCTGCCTTCTCCTGGTCATTAATTATCAGACGACCTGTGTCACATTGTAATGTTCTTATAGCTTCCTTTCTGGCCTTCTTCCCATTAATATATTTATAAAATATTTTAGGGTTAGTCTTACTCTCTTTTGCAATGAATTTTTAATTTTCTATTTTAGCCAGGCACTGTTCTCCATTTAATATAATGTAAGTTACAAAACAACTAAAGTTATAGTTATATGAGCCATCCACATCAATATTACAGTTAGAATGGGAGTTTAACTTTTATAATGTAAGTGATGTATGATAAATGTTAAGACACAACTTAATTATAATGATAATTTAGTGGCAGATAAATATAATCAATGGATTTTTCCGTAATTCATTTTATAATACATGGTGAACATTGACATGAATTGTTACTTATCAGGTGGGTTATAATCTCTGTGCTAGTATGACATATAGAAACTACTAGGCTATTCTCGCTGTCACTTAATGAGGCCAACATCACTATTGTTTGTTGAAAAAAAAACATTGCTATGTACTCACCATCAACCATTAGTAGTGTCCATTGTGCTATGTCAACAGCACTTACTATTAGGAAGGAACACTTAATATTTTCATTGAAAGAGGAATATTACCCTACTTTATTTAAGACAGAACCCACCTTACATGCCCACTTTAGTATAGAGTGTGACTCCATAGAACAAACATAACCTAAATACCTACAACTTGGCACCACAAACTTTCTTGCTACTTTCCCAGCCAAACCTTCCCTATATTGTTGGCTGTTTTTTCAAATGTGTCATTTGGTCACCAAGTTCCCATTAAATGCAGGCATTCATATACATAATATTAACGTCCATCGATTAGAAAGCATGAAAAGTTACATTCCTAATTCATTCCACATGGAACAACGTTTCCAATCTCTGTGTCCAACAAGTTCCTCTTTGTAACAAACAGATTTCCATATCATCAGGGGGAATTTTTCCTCTAAAATGAACCATTCGAGCAGTTAAGGCACGCGGGACTTATGACCCATAGGACTTAGGACCGAAACCCGTACATGCACGGTGCTCCTAGCAAAAATCTGACTTTAACGGCCAAACCATGGAACTGGAAAGCCCACAAAAAAACAACAAATATGCCTCAAATTTACTTACACACTCACACACAGCACAGTGGGAGAGCCTGGAAGCATGGGAGTGAGATTGCAAGTTAATTTGAGGCATATTTGTTGATTTTCACGACTTAAAATCTCCTAAGCAAGGAAAAAAATTGTCTAACGAAAAAACGCAACACAACGAAAACGAGGTGTAAGGACGGAAAACCAGCCCGAAGTACGTAAAACTAACCCGCAGGACGTAAAAACGAGCCCTAAGCAGTAACCATTAACGAAAGCCAGTAATTGCAAAATAGAGTAAGACTAACCCTAAAATATTTTTTAAGTATATTAATGGGAAGAAGGCCAGGAAGGAAGCTATAGGAACATTAGAATGTGACACAGGTCATCTGATAATTAGTGACCAGGAAAAGGCAGATGAGCTAAATAGGTTATTTTCTTCGGTATACACAAGGGAGGTACCAGTGGTTGGGAGACTGCAACATAATGGGGCTACACTACCTTCACCAAATAATTGGTTAACACAGGAAGTAATCCAAAAGAGGTTGGAAAAAATAAATGTTAATAAAGCCCCGGGTCCTGATGGAATACATCCACGGGGTACTGAGGGAACTGGGTTCTGTAATAGCTAAACCATTATATTTATTTTTTCAAGATTCACTCAACACAGGGTCTCTACCAGATGACTGGAGAAAAGCTGATGTGATACCTACCGTATTGGTCCGAATATAAGCCACACCTGCATATAAGCCGCACCTGTAAAGTTCAAGGGGAAAAAATAGAAAAAAAGATAGTACTCAAATATAAGCCGCACCCGTAAAATTGGAGAGAAAAAGACTCTCAAAGTGATCAGCCATTGCAAGAAACAGGCTTTCTAATTAGCACTGTAGCTTTTTTTTGCAAGTTACAGGCTTTACAGGATGTTAGAATCACTAAAACCGTAAATCACTATTCAATACCGCAGTCTTAAGCACGAAAATCGTCACCCTTAACTCGCAATCGCGCAAAACGGCAGTAATTTTGCGTTCGCGAATAGAAGCCGCACACGTAACAAGCAAAGTTCGCAAATCAGCAATGATTTTTTTTACGGTCGCGAATATAAGCCGCACCCGTAACTCGCAAGCTTAAAAATCAGAAAAAAGGTGCAGCTTATATTCGGACCAATACAGTATATTTTAAAAGGGAGCAAGAGCAAATCCGGGGAATTATAGAGCAGTGAGCCTTACTTCTGTAGTGGGGAAGCTTTTAGAAGGGTTAATAAGGGATAATATACAAGAATATTTCTATTTGTACAGGATTATAAGTAGGAGTCAACATGGATTTATGAGGGATGGTCATGTCAAACAAATCTAATTAGTTTCTATGAGGAGGTTAGTAGGAACCTGGATCAAGGCAACTCAGTGGATGTAGACTTTTGGGATTTTGCAAAGGCTTTTGATACAGTGCCACATGGGAGACTATTGTGAGAACTAAGAAATACAGGAATTGCAGTAAATATCTGCTCATGGATTGAGAGCTGGCTAAAAGACAGGAAGCAAAGGGTTGTTGTAAATGGAACATACTCCGATTGGACTAATGTGCTAAGTGGGGTTCCTCAGGGTTCAGTATTAGGTCCTCTCCTTTTTAACATATTTATTAATGACTTAGAGGTAGGATTGGAGTGTGGTGTCTCCATTTTTGCTGATGACATGAAGTTGTGCAATATAATTAAATCAGATAATGATGTGCTTTCCTTCCAACGGGATTTACATAAAATTGAGTAATGGGCATCTAAATGGCAGATGAGATTTAATACTAATAAATGTAAAGTTATGCATCTAGGAAGGAAAAATGCAATTTATTAAGCCATGCAATTTATAATCTTAATGGAGCAAATCTTGGTGTATCAGATATTGAAAGGGATTTGGGAGTGCTTATGGACAACCACCTAGGTAACAGTGCTCAAAGCGAAGCAGCAGCTGCAAAGGCAAATAAAATATTAGCATGTATTAAGAAGGGTATAGAAGCAAGGGAAGCAAATATAATTCTGCCAATATACAAATCTCTAGTACATCCTCATTTGGAATATGGAGTACAATTTTGGGAACCACTTCATAAAAAGGACATTTTAGAGCTGGAAAAGGTACAAAGGAGGGCAACAAAACTAATAAGGGGAATAGAGGGTCTAAGTTATGAAGAAAGACCCACCAAATTAAACGTATTTTCTCTAGAAAAAAGGCGACTAAGAGGAGATATGATTCCGTTATATAAATACATCCAGGGTCAGTATAAAGATTTGACAAAGGAGCTTTTTGTGCCAAGAGGTTTTCAACTGACAAGAGGACATCCCTTGAGGTTAGAAGTAAAAAGATTCCACCTTAAAGAAAGAAAAGGGTTCTTCACAGTAAGGGTGGTTAATCTGTGGAATTGTCTACCAGAGGAGGTGGTGACAGCGGATTTGATAGATAACTTTAAAAGGGGACTGGATTTATTTTGCATTAAAAAGGGAATTCAGGGTTATCATGGATAATTAGAGAGACAGTATTGATCCAGGGAGAAATCCGATCGCCAGTATCTGGGGTCAGGAAGGAATGAATTTATTTATTTATTTATTCCCTTTGAGACGATTGGCTAAGTCTCGCTTGTTTTTTTTCCCCTCTGGATTAATTAATAATTAAAAATAAAATTAAAAAATAAATAAATAATTGAAATAATTGATTAATAATTAATCTGCATATTGCAGATCAGAGGAGATCTTAAAAGGTTGAACTTGATGGACTGAAAGTCTTTTTTTAATCTTAAATACTATGTAACTATTAATCAACTGTATGTAACTATGTAACACTTCATCCAAGCCACTAACATTGAACACAAGGTAGTAACACTTAACCTAACCCAGTAACACTTAACCCAAGGCACTAACACAACCAAACACACAAACACTTAAGCACGAGGCCTATAAACTACACAGGGGGAGAGCCTTGCAATGAGCGCCGAAGGTGATCATTGCAATGCAGGAAAGTTGAGGCTCGCGATGATCGATAAAGGTGCGCAGAGGGCCTATAGCCTTGCATTGGGTGGCAAGCAGCATTGCTAGGCTTACCATTTTACTCCCGCCATTTTTGACGGGCAATTTCCTAGTAGTTATAATAATAATATGTATAGGACTATTTGGACCACGGGTAAAGGCAACCTCTACACAGGTTCATTTTCTGCTGCAAAATAAATGTTTTGCACATAGCAAAACTGACTTGTATTAAACAGAGGCAATTTTATTCTTAGTTATGGATATATTTGCAATGCAATGATGAGTTTCCAAAAATGTGCACTAGTTGTAAAAGTAGACCATTTGTTTAAGATGCTAGAAGCATTTATAAGGAAAAAGAATGTATTCATTCAAATAGGCATGTTCCCAGTAAGTTTTTGATGAAGCACTTAGTTCGACAGAATGCATTATGTATAAAGAAAGACATGACAAGGTGTAGGCTGTACTGTGACAACAGCAAGTGCTGGGCGAATGCAGCTACTTGGCAAATGCAGTAATTACACAGCCCACAATCTCTGTCAAACGCTGCTTCATAAACGCACTCAAAATTAGAAAGATACTTTAAGGTTCTCATGGAACTTTTCCCTAATCTCAGCTCTGTGGTGTTCTGTTAGATAATTGTTTGTAAAAGTATTGTCCAGGGACAGGACTTTAAGTCGTACAAATCCACAGTCATTTACTGTTCATTGGCTAGGGGTTGTGGGTAGAATGGAGAACGAGACTGGAGAAAGTAGAACTTATCCTAAATAAATGAAGGTCGTTGTATACTGTATTTGCCGGCGTATAAGGCGACTGGGCGTATAAGACGACCCCCCGACATTGCCACTCAAAATCCCTCCTCAACCTCAACCCCCCTCCTCATCCTCAACCTCCCTCCTCATCCTCAACCTCCCTCCTCATCCTAAACCCCCCTCCTCACTTTACTCCTCTAAATACCTCCCCCTCTCCCTTTCCCCTCACTTACCTGCTTATGCTCCGGCCTCCGCTCCTTCTTGCTTACAGATAATGTAACTACTGGAAGTATGGTATGAAGCAAATAAACAGTAGATGTGCCAGAAAACAAAGCACTGTCTCGCTCTCCTAGCTCTCTCTCTCACACACACACCGCCTCTTCTCTACTCCGATCCCTAGCTACCTCCCCTGTCCTTTCTTCTCTCTACCTCCTGTCTCCTTTTCTCTTTACCTCTTGTCTCTCCCTTTCTACCTCCTGTATTTTCTACCTACCATTCTCTTCTCCTCTCTGCCTCCTGTCACTTCTCCTCTCTAGCTCCCGTCTCTTTCTCCTCTTTAACTCACGTCTCTTTCTCCTCTCTGGCTCCCGTCTCCTTTCCTCCTCCTTGACCCGGCGCGCATGTGACGTCACATGCGCGCCACGTCATTACCATATACCGAGTGCCGGCACCCGGTATATGCTATTGACGTGGTGCCCATGTGACGTCACATGCGCGCCAGGTCAAGAAGGAGCGGAGGCCGGAGCAGAAGCAGGTAAGTGAGGGGAAAGGAAGAGGGGGAGGTATTTAGAGGTGTAAAGTGAGGAGGGGGGTTTAGGATGAGGAGGGGGGAGGAACCAGCTCTGTACCCGGCGTATAAGACGACCCCCCCCACTTGGAGGCCTGTTTTTCAGGACTAAAAAGTCATCTTATACGCCGGCAAATACGGTAGTTGGCTGAATTCACAACGCTGAAAGAGACTGAGGTAAGATCTCCCCTTTTCCTGTGTAGCTTTCTTTAAGGTTATAGACTATTTCTCACATCAGTGCAGAGGACTTTTTTGCTAACATTGTCTTCTGTCTGCACAATGGGAATGTGGCAGCTACAACTACCAGAGCTCTCAACAGGACTTAAAATAAGCACATTAGTTTACACTGCCTCTTGAGAAAGTAGCAGATGTATTTTTTTGTTTCCACCTCTCTGTGACCTCATGTACCGTAACACATCAGGACATCTTTTTGTCCATGGTCATGCTGATCCACTTGATATTCATGGCAGAGATACTGGTGTGGGTTGTTAGTTCCTTCTCTAGTGGGTCACAGCATACAGCTCCTGGTATTCCTAGGTGGTCTCCCATCCAAGTACTGACCAGGCCCAACCCTGATTGGCTTCAGGGTGGTGTGACCTCTTGGTTCCCTGACTGGAATCAAACCCATGGTTGCAGTGATGAAAGCAATGGATCCTAACCACTGGAACCCTCTCAGGCAATATAGAAGGGAACCCTACAGTAAAGACAAATTGCATGTAAACGTTACAAAAATAAATACATTTACATAATGTAAATGTGTTCATTTTTTTTTTTCTAAAAACATTTTGTCCATTATCAGGTGTATTTATTTAACAAGCTGTATAGATAAAAAAAAGACAACAGTGATCACAATGGGCCTTTAAGATGGATATGAACAACTATTCGCTTATATATTTTGTATTTATTATATAGATGATATCTGCTCCTACGTTTTATATAGATTGGATGTTTAATTATTCTAATTTACAAATCCCTGTATAAACACTACCTACCCCTACCTACTACTAATGTTGACATTCTGGGGGTGGTAGATTTAAACTAAAAAGATCTTTAACAGGTAACTGAGTGGAGAAAATAATGAATAAGTCGCAATCACAGCAGTATAGCAGCAAAAATATCCTTTCAGCCTCCTTGCTTCTGAAATACTTTACCACTGTTTAAAGACCTAGAATTCATTATCACACTAAACAATAAAATAAGGTGACCAAAATTATTATGTGACAAACCAGTTAGGTGCCAGTCTGCCCACAAACCCGCTACCAATAACATCTTAGTATGATATGCCGCGCATACATTTTCCACATCTAAAAATTAAATTAATTATAGAGACGGAAATCTGCAAAACTCCTTTGGCAGCAAGTTCTAATTTTTGGAATTGCAGGTGGTGAGTGTTACATGGTAATTGAACTATTACTTTAATTGTATTCTTGCCAAAAGGGGACAATATCCTCATCTAATTGAAACGGTTTCTAATTAAACGTGCTCATTTGTTGTATAATGCCTTGGAAAACCCTTTCTATTTGGATCGTGACACACTTGGTTGACTCTGTGGAGTGCAATTTTGTTTGGTAGATTTAGAAAAATGTGTTCTGCTTTCACAATATCAGATTCTTCAAGGTTGCTAAAGAATTTGATCCATACAAAAGCTACATTATTTCATATCTGGGATTATGGTGTGATTTTAAATACGCCATCGTACATTTGGCTTTTACTCCTCTTAGGATAAGATGCTCACACACCATAGACATGGAAGTGTATACTATGGTACAATAAGGAGTCTCAGATATCACAAGAAAGTGTTAATGAAGAAAACTGGCTAATGCAATATATATTGTCAGTTTTTAAATATTTCAACCCACTGGTTATTAAAATAGAAATCACACCACATATAACTATTATAATACAATAATAAACATGTTCATATTTCTCTCATTGAATAACAGATTTTACTATTAGCTATAATTATATATTACAGTCACATACAAGACTTAAGGTTAGGATTTGTAGTGCGGAGCAGATAAACAGCTTGTACAGTGTTAGTATCATTTCAGCTGGATATTTACTAAGCTATCACGGGTAGTGTGATCAGCGGGAAAGGGCTGTGATGGCAATTCCCCCCCTAAGTAAACAGCGAACACTGAACACAGATTTGCACATCATCGCTTTATAAAGCTCCTAGTCTCTTACATATCATACACCCTTAGGGCCTCATTCTATTATCGGCCGTAAATCGGCCGTAAGGCTGCGATTCCTTGCGGGGATTCAGTTAACTCGCGATTCTATTATACGGCCCCGCAGGGATCTCCTCTTACGGCCGGCCGCATATCTTGGAACCGGCCGTAAGCTCTGAAATATAAAAACTCAAAAATAAATTCAAGTCTGCACTGTACAGCTCTGTAAATGCTAGGGATCATATTGGGGGACATCAGGATTAAAAGGAACCCACTCTCAAGCTTGCGCATCTGCCCAAACCCGAGTTCAAATTAACTGTTTATTTTCCGGCTGCGGTGTGGGCGGGTCTGAAGTGCTCCAAGCACTCTGGACTTTTTACATGGATATTTTACGGATATTAAAAATAAAATATTTTACGGATTTGAGTATAGGATAATTATGTGATATTTTTTCTAACACCTAAAATCCCTTTATAGTCTTCTAAAAGTGCAGGATGGCTTTATTTGAGCTATTTTATGTGCTTAATTGGTGCTAGCGAGACCTCTTTCCTGCAAGTAAGCTGCGGCTCGTTTTAGCCTTGCAGAGAGGTTTCCCGGAGGAATTGAATTGCAAAACTCTTGCGGCCGTTTAAGATCAAAGGATTTCCTCCGGCGCGAGCGGCCGCAAGAGATAGCAAGGCACCGGCCGCAAGCCTGCCGGAGCCTCCGGCCGTAAGGGAATAGAATAGCCGAATAGCTTGCGGCCGGTCCTTGCGGCCCCGCAACGGCTGCGGCCGCTAATAGAATGAGGCCCTTAGCATGCCCATAAAATTCCTCTATTGCAGGGATAGGCAAGTTTAGTCCTGGAGGGCTACGCACAGGCCTGGATTTGAGGATTTACTCTCTATGCACAGGTGTGTCAATCAGGATGCCTAAAGAAGCGATAGTCTGGCCTGTATACAACAGGGATATCCTCAAATCCAGGCCTATGTGTAGCCCTCCAGGCCCAAACATGCTTAACTCTGCTCTGTTGTGATCGGTATAAATTGCTCATAATTGGCTTCATGGTTACTATGAAACAGGCCTTAGTAAATACATTGATTAGTTATAATATAGGATCACTGAGCCATTGATATTATAATAGAGCACCCTCTATACCATGTTCCATAAAATCTGCTCACAACCCCTCAGAGTATATTAAATGGAATATATGGAGTATGGAATTTCCTCAGCGCATCGACAGTAGTTTAGAGCAGTGGTTATCTATAACACATGGTACCACTGGATCAAGTAGCGTAGAGGAGTGGGACAGCGCTTACTGTCAGCACGTGGAGGCATGTAATCAGGGTTTCATACATCATTTTGCCATCGGCTCGCCTGATGATAACACATCGTAGTGCCGGACATCTTGCCTTCCCCCGAACGTTCTTAAATTTGCAGCTCCCGTGCGTATTGTTTGCTAATACTGTGTTGTGGTATTTCGAAAAAACATTTTATAATGTTAGAATTAAAAACTATTACACAAAATACTTTATAAATTATGTTTTTTATTCCTGCCTTAGCGGTCCGCAAAATGTTTCTCCTACTCCGCAGATGTAAAAAGGTTTCAAACCCCTGGTTTAGAGATGTCTCTGTTGCAGCATGACGTGTGAGAAACATTTGCAGATCGCAGTGGGACAAACTAGCATTTATTTCCCAAAAAGTCTCCTCTTATTTCTGCGTACAGAGAAGTTAAGATAGGGAAAAATGTCTGTTTCTTGTGGGATTTTGGGGTGATGAAGTGAAATATTGAGATAACAGCTTGGAGATGGAGAGTAAATTCCTATATGCCTTTATCTTCTTTCCAGTCATGTACATAAGCATTTTATAGAATGCTGAGTATATTTAGCAGAGACATTCAGTCAGTGCTCTGCATCATTTCCACTTTGTGCAAATTTGTAGTACTGTCATTGCATCATCTGTCTGTGTGTGTGGAATGTGGGTACAAGGAACAAGTCACTAATTATATTGTGTGGGCATGGACGGATTTATAACTAGATGAGCAAGGCAGCAGCCTAGGGGCGCCTCCCTGGGAGTGGTGCCTCATTTGCATAACAATACATTTAAATTGTATTTTGTTTATGTTTCATTTGTATCTTTTTTGTAGTGTGAGTATATTTATTTGTTTTTTTTGTTTCACATACAGACTCTTCTGTAGCCAGGTGCCATAAGCATGTTCTTTTGTAGGGGAGTGGGAGGGGTAGGAGGTGGGTGTGGGTGTGAAGTGGCAGGCTTACAGTGTACTGCACTATAGTAAAACAAACAGGAGAAGGGAGTGCATAGGCAAGTTCACAGTGACTACACCACCCTAGTCATACATGTACATTGCTACTATATATTAAAAATGGTACAGCACAATTAATTTGTAATATGTGCAGCTGCTGATAGAGCGGCATGGTGGTAGGGAAACAGAGATATACATGCGCTTGTGCACCAAGGTGGCTTCTATGGCGTTTCTGCCTAGAGGTGCCAGATATATAAATCTGGCTCTGTGTGTGTGAGTGTTTTTTAACAATAATATTTCATAACAGGTATGTAATTTGTTGTAAATACTAATTTAAATGCTGACAGGTCAGTAACCCCTGAAAAAACAGATTTGTGAGTGATAAATAACCATTAAGGGACACAGACTGCAATGTAGTTAGGCAGATACACAAGATGTGACTGATTACTTATGACATCATTGTAGTGGTATAATCTGTATCATACTACTTCTGGTAAGGAAAGGTATATGTGCTTGTATATGTATAGCTGATCATGTATTTATTTGTGCATATAGTCTAATTACATTAGTATTTGCATAGTATTTACATTAGTTTATACATTAGAATTTATGCATGCATTTTATTTACATAGATTTTCATCTGTGCGTGCATGTTTGTTCAAATACCTGTATGTAGAGGATATAATTATCATGGGAATATCTTTTTTCTTTACCCCAAAAACAAGTTTGTGGATACCCATGACATCACTGTGCCTCACAGCCCATCACTAAGCACCATAGCCAGTGCAAAGCTTTAGCTAATTTCCCTCATTGAGTTTGCTAGGTAGGTATTTATTAGTGATGAATATAGGTATGTTGGTGATCTACAATATTAAAGCACTGAGAGGTATGTGTGTGAGATTGATGATTTTCTCTAAAACTGATGATCAAATATAAAGCATAGGATTGAATTCCTTGGACTGGACACATGTTCAAATTGCATATAAATGTAATTGGATTCTTCCCAAGTAATTTTCATAGTAACCCTCAATGCACCTGTGCAGCTCGTATTGCCAATTTTATACTTGCATTATGTAGAAATAGAACCTCATCTGCCACAACGACATCACAGAAGAAAATAGCTTGGAAAACTAGCATATTATTACCAGATTTAATAGCCAGCTGCAAAAAGTCTCATAACCTCATGTGGCACAATAAAACAATTCCAAACATAATATAATATGACTATACACCAATAAGCTATACAACTGCATGTACATTCCTGATCTCAGCATATTAGGTAACAGAAAAAATATCAAGTATGTTAGGAAAATATTCTAATGATACAGATTTAAGATCTATCTAGAACAAATCATAAACTATTAGATGTAAAAAAATATTAAAAATACAATATATACTACATGTGGCGTAATAACTACAATTATTGTTTGCTCCATCTGCTATACAATATTTTATTTGAAGAATATAATACAATGCATTCCTTTTTGTCTATTGAAGTGATGGAATGTGACGCTATTTCGATATATTCAATACTGAATTTAAAGAAACATTATCAAAATGAACATAGACTTTTTATATCTAAAGGTACATATAAATTGTGCAGCCACCCCATATATGTAAACTTAGTAAAGGCTTTTAATGGGAGATGGTATAATCACATGGTATAATTACATGCTTTAGATAGGCATCATTAACTTATCTGCAATTTGCCCTGTGGGGCACAAATCAGAAGAAAATAACCAGCTCTATTAAGACAGTGGGGGAGATATGTTAATCAATTGTATGAGTCATGATGGAACAAACATACATTACACATATATGTTATAAACAGTAAATAATATGCTATAGTTATACAATACAATTAATGTTTTATTCTTAATTTGTATCTGTTTTTTTATTTAACTTAAATTATATTTTTTGTAATTTAACCTGACATGTTTTTATTTTAAATTAGTAGGTGAAAAAAAATCCCCTTTGACATACAAAGATGAGTGCAAATATGTATGTTTCATATATCTTGCATCATTCAAAATACATTTTACTACCATTTAAAGGGTTATGGTAATTTATTTAATATGACAATAAGTAAACAATTAATAATTCTGAGCAAAACAGTAACAAATAGCAAATCATCAATTTAATAATAATTATTATTAATTCTTATTTGTAATGCACCAGCATATTCTGCAGCACTGTACAGGGGACTGCTTAGAATATTTTTTCCAAAGCACCCTACAAGATTGGAAACTTGCTACTTACAATGTTATATCTACAGTTATACTCTAGATCACTTAAAAGAACTCATATTGAGCCCCCATGTCTTTAAAAGGACCTAATAATGCTTTAAACCTTTTATTTTTACCAGAAGTAACATGATAAAATTAATGTAGGGAATTAATTGATAATGAGGAGTATTCAGGAGTAAAACTGAGTATTATTTGCTGGTTTTAGACAGATAGACAGTGTATGCCTGAGTATAGCATGTTGCCCACCACTGTTCTACACCCATAATGCCATATGATATCACTAGAAAGTAAAACTTATATGAAACCTATAAAAAGGCAAACAATTACAAAACATGCAGGAAAAACATAAATATCTTAAACTAATAAAAAAGAATACATTTTAAAATACACAATATTGTTTTGATTTATAGAGCTGTACTCGGACTGTCTGCAAGTTTTCATAATACCTGTGAGTGGAAATATATATGTATAACAGTTGTATAAAGGATCTGATAATACCTCATCTTTTATTCTTCTATGTCACATCAGATATTTAACATAAATGATACCTGTATATGTTGGGTGTTGGTCTTTAGCATGGCCTCTAACCGGTGGCAGATCTAGTGCATGGAGGGCCCTGGAGCAAAAAAGCAAAATTTGCTTCCCGCCAGGAGGGGGAAGGGGGGCGAGCGCAACTTTTTTTTGTGCGCTTCCTATCCCCTCTATGGTATCAACTCACATAGTATATATATATACATATATATATATATTTATGTCTGTGTGTATATATTTCTCTCTCTCTCTCTCTCTATATATATATATATATATATACACAGTATGTGTGTGTGTATGTGTATATATATATATATATTTATATATAATTGTAGATTGAAGCAGCCGTGAATGTCCAGTAATTTAATAATTATTAATCTATATATAGAGAGATTAATAATGAGTATTGCAGTATATTAAGAGGCAGAGAGAGTGGAGACCGCATCTGACATAGTCAGATAAATACATATATTGTGTTGATTCTTCTAGTATTTACCTAATGATGTCAGATGCGGTCTCCACCTTCTCTGCATCTGCTGGTTTTATTGAAACTGAGAGTTCCATCTTATGTCAGTATTGCTTCAGACTTGATAAAGGGAGGTTAAACCTCTCGAAAGCTTGTCAATATAAATAAGGCGTTTATAAAATACAAAAGGTATCATAATATACTGCCCATACACTCATTATTAATCTCTATTTATCTCTCTCTCTCTCTCTCTCTCTCTCTCTCTCTATATATATATATATATATATAAAAATATTTATAATTACTAAATTACTATATATATATATATATATATATATATATATATATATATATATATATATATATATATATATAATGTGTGTATGTGTGTATATGTATATAATTGATATATTGGTAAATTTGTGCTTCTTGATGTCTGACAAGCCATCTTACTATTTCACTCTTCTACGCACAATGTCATTGTGGTCCAAGCCCCCCAAAATATACTTAAAAATTACACAAACACTCAGCCAAACCGAGAAGAGTGAAAGATCTACTGGTCCATGCCCTAAGACGTTACATCCAATCCCACTAATGCCGGTGGTTGTCTTCCCATTGACGGTTAATGCTCTGCTCACTATATGAGATGTGAAACCTCTGAGAGAGGAGATTTAAATAAATGAATTGGAGTAGAAATGGGAAAGACCACTGACTTTATGCGTCTGGAGAAATAATTAAGCACCTAGGCGTTCCAAGAAGGAATCCTGTGGTCTAAGGCAATGGGGTAACGGCTCAAGGAGATACAGGAAACCAAGTTAGTAAGATCCAAATACAACAGCTTTTTGGCAGAACTAGTAAATAAACATCGGGGTACTGAAGGGGATATCTGTCATATACATCTAATATCTACAGTGTTAGGTTCACTAAACTTGGTAAGGTTTCACTGAGGTTGTGATGGCAATTTTTTCCAAAGAAAATAGTTATTGTCGATTGGCATTCGGGTTAGCTGCTTCAATTATGCATACGTATGACAAAATGTTCAGTGTCTCAAGATTTCAGCTGTGACCACACTCATAGCTATAGCACAATAAAATATATTTTTTAATTATAATATTAATAATAGTATAAGTAAATGTAGCCTGTAGGTGCTAATCTTTTCATAAAATATTTTATATTGTCAAATAATTATTCTTTGTCCCTGCATTAAAATGAAAAATACTGTAGATTCTGATACACAGTGAAGAAATTGTAAAAAAAATAATAATAAAAAAGCACAGAGTCATAAAGGTCTGATTTATAGAAAGCAGAGATGGTCGTTTTATGATAGATCAGAATCAGTGAGTGATTTCTCTGGGGCAGTGTATGTGCAGAGCCGGCACTAAGCATCCTACCTGAGGCCGCTGACCACGCAGATTCTTTTACATAATTTTATAATTTTTTATGCATCAATAAAATCAGATCTACAACAGCGTTTTTGTCTTCAAATTAATTGAAAATGTATGTTTAAATTACACAAGTGTTGTAGCACAATTGTTACAGAAACCTTTCATAATAAAACAGTATTGAAGTCACTTAAAGAAATACTGTTCCCAAGACTATGTTTGTCCATTGTTCTTTAATAAATAAATTAGATTTATAGTAATAGCTTATTTAAATCAAGCTTGTTTGAACAAATGTAATTGATAATTGGCAATATATTTTTAGAAGGTAAAATTAAATAGTAACACACAAGGCACATCTTTATGTGCTAATCCACTAGGCTATCATGGCAGAAATAATAAAGTGGGTTGCCAGTTTCTTCTCCAGTAGGTCACTGGATACAGCTCCTGATATTCCTAGGTGGCGTCCCATTCATGTACTGACCAGGCCCCACCACCACAATGGATTTGAAATGAAACTAACAAGATGTGCTTTAACTGCAGACTTTCAGCTTTAATTTGAGGGTATTTACATCTAAATCAGATGAACGGTGTAGGAATTACAACAGTTTGTATATGTGCCTCCCACTTTTTAAGGGACCAAAAGTAATGAGACAATTGGCTGCTCAGCTGTTCCATGGCCAGGTGTGTGTTATTCCCTCATTATCCCATTTACAAAGAGCAGATACAAGCTCCAGTGTTCATTTCAAGTGTGCTATTTGCATTTGTTGCTGTTAACTCTCAATATGAGATCCAAAGAGCTGTCACTATCAGTGAAGCAAGCCATCATTAGGCTGAAAAAAACAAAACAAACCCATCAGAGAGATAGCAAAAACATTAGGTGTGGCCAAATCAACTGTTTGGAATATCCTTAAAAAGAAAGAACGCACTAGTGAGCTCAGCAACACCAAAAGACCCGGAAGACCACGGAAAACAACTGTGGTGGATGACCAAAGAATTATTTCCTTGGTGAAGAAAACACCCTTCACAACAGTTGGCCAGATCAAGAACACTCTCCAGGAGGTAGGTGTATGTGTGTCAAAGTCAACAATCAAGAGAAGACTTCACCAGAGTAAATACAGAGGGTTCACCACAAGATGTAAACCATTGGTGAGCCTCAAAAACAGGAAGGCCAGATTAGAGTTTTCCAAACAACGCCAAAAAAAGCCTTCACAGTTCTGGAACAACATCCCATGGACAGATGAGACTAAGATCAACTTGTACCAGAGTGATGGGAAGAGAAGAGTATGGAGACGAAAAGGAACTGCTCATGATCCAAAGCATACCACCTCATCAGTGAAGCATGGTGGTGCTAGTGTCATGGCGTGGGCATGTTTGGCTGCCAATGGAACTGGTTCTCTTGTATTTATTGATGATGTGACTGCTGACAAAAGCAGCAGGATGAATTCTGAAGTGTTTCGGGCAATATCATCTGCTCATATTCAGCCAAATGCTTCAGAACTCATTGGACGGCGCTCCACAGTGCAGATGGATAATGACCCGAAGCTTACTGCAAAAGCAACCGAAGAGTTTTTTAAGGGAAAGAAGTGGAATGTTATGCAATGGCCAAGTCAATCACCTGACCCGAATCCGATTGAGCATGCATTTCACTTGCTGAAGACAAAACTGAAGGGAAAATGCCCCAAGAACAAGCAGGAACTGAAGACAGTTGCAATAGAGGTCTGTCAGAGCATCACCAGGGATGAAAACCAGCGTCTGGTGATGTCTATGCGTTCCAGACTTCAGGCTGTAATTGACTGCAAAGGATTTGCAACCAAGTATTAAAAAGTGAAAGTTTGTTTTATGACTGTTAATCTGTCCCATTACTTTTGGTCTCTTAAAAAGTGGGAGGTACATATACAAACTGTTTTAAATCCTACACCGTTCACCTGATTTGGATGTAAATACCCTCAAATTAAAGCTGAAAGTCTGCAGTTAAAGCACATCTTGTTCGTTTTATTTCAAATCCATTGTGGTGGTGTATAGAGCCAAAAAGATTAGAATTATGTCGATGTCCAAATATTTATGGACCTGACTGTATATCACATATAATAGTTGTCAAACTGCGAGTTGTCGTCACGCTTAAAAGCCTTGCAAAGTGAGGAGAGCCGTTGAGGCACGAGCTCGCAAAAGATACAACTTTAACGGCCGAACCACCAAACTGGAAACGACGGCGAAAACACAAATATGCCTCAAATTCACTTACACACTCAAACACAGCACAGGGGGAGTGCCAGGGAGCCTGTGAGTGAGGTTGCAAGTTAATTTGAGGCATATTTTGTCTTTTTTAATCGCATAAGCAGGAAAAAGAACGGCGGACGAAAAAAAGGAATAATTCTGAAACAAGATGAACACAGACGAACAACGCCAGGCATGCAGGACTTAGAAAATACACGACACAAAAGACAGTAACACTTACACCAACAACGCCAGGCAAGCGGGACACTGACCAACAACGCCAGGCACGCGGGACTTAGAAAATACACGACGCAAAAGACAGTAACACTTACACCAACAACGCCAGGCAAGCGGGACACTGACCAACAACGCCAGGCACGCGGGACTTAGAAAATACACGACGCAAAAGACAGTAACACTTACACCAACAACGCCAGGCAAGCAGGACACAGACCAACAACGCCAGGCACAGGGGAACGATTCAGCAGAGACACAGAGGAGAGACACAGGGAAGGGACATTGGGGAGATGGTGGAAAGAGACACATGGCAAGTTGCAGAGGCCAATATGAGCGGTGAAGTAGATGGGAGGAGAGGCTCGCAATGAGCGCCAAAGGCTCTCTTTGCAAGCCACAAGATGAGCGCCAAAGGCGCTCAGCGCAGGGCTCGCGATGAGCGCCAAAGGTGCTCAGAGAGGGCAGAACATCGTATTGTGTGGCAACCAGCATTGCCAGACTTCAAATTTTATTGCTGTCATTTTTGACAGGCAAGTCGCTAGTATATATATATTTTTTAACTTTCTAAGATAATGTTGCCCCATGTCAAGTTTATTTGAAATTTTCTTTGTTCCTATACACCTCAGAAGATAGCAATATAAAAGTGATAACCTGACAGCCACTAAAGCCTCTATCTCTCCTCCACAGATAATACAAACGGATGCCTGATTTAAAAAAAAAAAAATAAGAGTCCCCTTTTTAGAAAGGATGGCCTCTAATATGTATACAGGGAGTGCAGAATTATTAGGCAAATGAGTATTTTGACCACATCATCCTCTTTATGCATGTTGTCTTACTCCAAGCTGTATAGGCTCGAAAGCCTACTACCAATTAAGCATATTAGGTGATGTGCATCTCTGTAATGAGAAGGGGTGTGGTCTAATGACATCAACACCCTATATCAGGTGTGCATAATTATTAGGCAACTTCCTTTCCTTTGGCAAAATGGGTCAAAAGAAGGACTTGACAGGCTCAGAAAAGTCAAAAATAGTGAGATATCTTGCAGAGGGATGCAGCACTCTTAAAATTGCAAAGCTTCTGAAGCGTGATCATCGAACAATCAAGTGTTTCATTCAAAATAGTCAACAAGGTCGCAAGAAGCGTGTGGAAAAACCAAGGCGCAAAATAACTGCCCATGAACTGAGAAAAGTCAAGCGTGCAGCTGCCACGATGCCACTTGCCACCAGTTTGGCCATATTTCAGAGCTGCAACATCACTGGAGTGCCCAAAACCACAAGGTGTGCAATACTCAGAGACATGGCCAAGGTAAGAAAGGCTGAAAGACGACCACCACTGAATAAGACACACAAGCTGAAACGTCAAGACTGGGCCAAGAAATATCTCAAGACTGATTTTTCTAAGGTTTTATGGACTGATGAAATGAGAGTGAGTCTTGATGGGCCAGATGGATGGGCCCGTGGCTGGATTGGTAAAGGGCAGAGAGCTCCAGTCCGACTCAGACGCCAGCAAGGTGGAGGTGGAGTACTGGTTTGGGCTGGTATCATCAAAGATGAGCTTGTGGGGCCTTTTCGGGTCAAGGATGGAGTCAAGCTCAACTCCCAGTCCCACTGCCAGTTCCTGGAAGACACCTTCTTCAAGCAGTGGTACAGGAAGAAGTCTGCATCCTTCAAGAAAAACATGATTTTCATGCAGGACAATGCTCCATCACACGCGTCCAAGTACTCTACAGCGTGGCTGGCAAGAAAGGGTATAAAAGAAGAAAATCTAATGACATGGCCTCCTTGTTCACCTGATCTGAACCCCATTGAGAACCTGTGGTCCATCATCAAATGTGAGATTTACAAGGAGGGAAAACAGTACACCTCTCTGAACAGTGTCTGGGAGGCTGTGGTTGCTGCTGCACGCAATGTTGATGGTGAACAGATCAAAACACTGACAGAATCCATGGATGGCAGGCTTTTGAGTGTCCTTGCAAAGAAAGGTGGCTATATTGGTCACTGATTTGTTTTTGTTTAGTTTTTGAATGTCAGAAATGTATATTTGTGAATGTTGAGATGTTATATTGGTTTCACTGGTAAAAATATACTGGTAAATAAATAATTGAAATGGGTATATATTTGTTTTTTGTTAAGTTGCCTAATAATTATGCACAGTAATAGTCACCTGCACACACAGATATCCCACTAAAATAGCTAAAACTAAAAACAAACTAAAAACTACTTCCAAAAATATTCAGCTTTGATATTAATGAGTTTTTTGGGTTCATTGAGAACATGGTTGTTGTTCAATAATAAAATTAATCCTCAAAAATACAACTTGCCTAATAATTCTGCACTCCCTGTATGAGGGGCAACGGATTGCCATAAATATAACCGTTTGCCTTGTAGTTCATTAAAAGGTATATCTTACCTACATATTGTATGTTTATTAAAACGCCCTTCTTTTCAACATGCATATTACAAATATATTCTCTTATTTAGTTGAAAAACTAAATATTGTGTTATTTTTCTGATTAGATCAGTGAAAACCTGTAGCTGTCACATCTCCAAAAGAAGTGCCAGACAATGTTGAATATTGCTAGCACTTCATGGAAGAATTTACATTACGGGCAATGATCTTGGAAAGAAGCTGAATCACATAATACACTGTTATGGAGACTAGATTTATATCACCAGAGAGATGGATACGTGATGTGGCAAGAACAGAGACAAATGCAGGCTGCAAGAGAGTCTGGACTGAAATGAGAGACAGCAGGTTACAGGAGACACCAATCCAGGAGGCTGACAGACTGTAATAGAGAGCAAGCCATGAGGCTGAGAGAATTCAATGGAGGACAGGCTGGGAGGCTGACAGACTGTAAATAGAGAGCAAGCCAGGAGGCTGAGAGAATTCAATGGAGGACAGGCTAGGAGGCTGACAGACTGTAATAGAGAGCAAGCCAGGAGGCTGAGAGAATTCAATGGAATACAGGCTGGGAGGCTGACAGACTGTAATAGAGAGCAAGCCAGGAGGCTGAGAGAATTTGATGGAGGACAAGATGGGAGGCTGACAGACTGTAATAGAGAGCAAGCAGGCCAAGAAGGTATAAGTGCACTGCAAGAAGGACATCAAGAGATTTGTTATCTTTAGTTATGTATAAGATGACAGTGGCCTAGCCACCTTATAGAGAGGGACTAAGAAGTGATGGGCTAAGTTTATATTAGCTTCTTCTTTTTTTATTTTTTTTATTTATGAAAATATAAATATGTTTAAGTATCTCATCTAAAGTTTCAAGTTACCATTTTTTTCAGCACACAACCGACATAAAGTAATGAACTCACTTGGCCCTTTGGGCCACACTGTCACACATGTAGACAATCTCCTTGGATGCTGATACTGCCGTGAATGACATCACCATGGGTCACAGTGGATGTCATCATCATATGTCACATTGGATGACATCATAAAGCCTGACTATTCTATAAATAGCTGTGTTATGAGTCTCAAGTCATTTATAGCTGTCTGTAGCAAGTGAGATGTTTGAAAGTAATGGCTCATATGAAGGGTCTGCAAGAGAGAAACTCAAACTTCCAAATATTGGTAATCATGAAAGCGTGTTCCATACTGATATATTGTGCTTTTGTTTGAGCATAAATCCTCTATAGTTTGTTGAAAAAGTAAATATATATATTTTTTCCAATTAGGTCAGTAAAATCCTGTAAGTGTTGCATTCTGAAAGAGAGTCAGAATTGTCATAAAATCAAGATGCTGGGTACCACTGAGGGGAGCAGGTGAGGAGCAATGCAATGCAGATCACCCCTGGGCCCTTAGCAACCCTGGCTCCCGCCATGACACCACCGGTCAAGCCCCTGGCATCTCACAGCCCTCTCCATCTCCCTCTCCCATCATGAGGGTTTCCTACTCTCCCAGAGGCAGCTTGAAATATAATGTAATTAAAACAGAATATGTTCCACAGCCATAGAGTACAGATTTTAGTGATGTAGATCTTGATTTTGCTAGTCATCCTATGACCAACCTTGCTTCCAACATGATGTCAACTGTCTGAAACAATCACATTTAGACACAAGTATGCATCCTCTTTTTCTCCATAGACAACTAGGGAGGCTGTTATCTTGACACAGCAAGACTTTGTAGACCTTCAAGGTATTTGCTAACTTTTCATTAGCGATACAAAATATTTCACAACCTAATGAATGCAACTGCTACACCCCTGTTCATTACTTATATAGGACCATGGACGATGGCTATAAGAAGCATTAGAAGCCCATCTACATGTAATATATATGTGTGAAAATGCATCACTTTACAAAATTGAAAGTGCACTTTATTTTCATTGCTTCTGCTAAACAGTTTGGATGACGTTTGTGTCCCTTTAAGACAAAATATGTATTTGAAGAAAATAGAGACATACAAAAGGTGAAATAATCTAATTAATTCCTGTGCAAAAGTATTTTTTGCAAAGTTAACAACATTTCTATCTGCACAAAAGAGAGCAATCAGGCAAAACACTTCGCTATTTCTATGACTGTATACACATAATTCTTATGTTGTAAACACTTTAGGTGAGTGGGGGTGTTTGTACAATTTGCAAAAGATGCATCTGCATAATGAGTAAAAAGTACAGCTATACCCCGTTTATCACTCCACATGCGTTATATCGTCATAAAACACAGACATCACTATGGCGAATCTGAGAGCGCTGATCATGGTTCTAAATGGATTGGTGCTCAAAAACAAAGCTACAGCAGGGTTTAGCATTAAGCAGGGAATTAGTGGAAAAGAGCGATATAACGAATCTACACTCAAAGGGGTAGCGTTAAGCGGGGTTTACCTATACTTGTTTTAGATTCAGATCAATACAAAATATATTTTGTGTGAGAAATAAAATGATTTGAATCTCAAACATGTATTTATAAAAATTCTGGAATTTAGTGTCCCTTAATAGATGTGGCTTAAAAGCCAAATAGTCATTTATAGCAGATGGATGTGATGGCCTTAACATGTTTACAGAATACTGGGGAGTCAGTAGGGGCTAGAGTTTAAAGGCCATATTAACATAAACAACCATATTTTTCTCCTTTTCTTAAAAAAATATATCGCGGTTAAGATATTTAACCAACCTGTTTTTTATTCAAATTACAAATTTGGAAGTTACAAATTGTAAAAGTAACATTAAAATGATAGAATTTCAATATTTCTCTAAACTGATTATTTTTGATAGGTACCGTAGGAATGGTTATTACAAGTCTGAAGAGAAACCACTGCAGTTGAATAGGTTTCTGAAGTATGAAACAAACTAACAACATTATCAGCTGTTAAAGCCATAAATATAAAATAAAAATAAAAATAGGGAAAATCTTAAATTTGCAGTTTTTGTGCCATCTCTGCAGGCTTTAGTACTTTCTGATAGCTTGGAGCCTGATTGAATATATTTATCCACTGAACCATGGAAGGAGGGAGGAGATAGAGTATGCCTTCATAGACCAGCAGATTTTTTATTATACAGTGGTTCATTTTTATAAGTTGGAAAAAGTCATTTAGCTAGTTTCTAATCATACAATGTTTTTAATGTCTCTGCAGGACCCGGAATAGATCCATGATACATTGGTGGAAGTTCTGTGTGTGAGAGGGACATTACTGGAGAGCTATAGTTGCATTGAATGATGCAAGTTGTCTGCTTCTGGGCCAGTGATGTTGAAGGTGTGTTTTGTCATTGTCAGTGTTTATCCAGTTATCAAACAAAGGATCTTGGCTTTTGTCTGTTCCCTCCTTCATTACCTCACCCTCAATTGATCACTACAGACACACCCATCATCCAGCTCTCAGGATGTGACGTAACAAGCACAAAATGGATTCATGTACTCTCATTTAGTAATTAACAACAGTTACCAGACTTACCAGAAAAGCCAGGAATAGTCTCAAAAAGTTGTTTGTTAACATTGGATATTTATTTTGACAATTTATGTCCAAGGATTTAATTTCACAATTTCTAATGTGTATAGTGTAAAGTTTTACATTAAAAATATTGTCGTGCAATATAATATATATTATTAATACATTAATTACACGTTTCATTTTCTGGACTTTTTTGGGTTATATGCAGTATTTTGATTTCTGGAAAAAAAGGTACGGGAAGGGGGAAAGTTTCAGTATTTAGATTTTAGTACAAAAATAGTTAAAAGGGTTAAGTTCTTTAACAGTGCAACATATACAGGGGGCTATTTACTAAGGCCCTCATTCAATTGCGATTTGGCCTATTGAATAGGGGTCTAAATAAGCACATAGCATATTTTTTTTA
The DNA here is from genome assembly GCA_027410445.1 of Discoglossus pictus. NCBI lineage: Eukaryota > Metazoa > Chordata > Amphibia > Anura > Alytidae > Discoglossus > Discoglossus pictus. The sequence continues at coordinate 499,711,661 of CM050163.1, read as the reverse complement.
AAGAAGTTTTTAGTTAGTGAAAACCTTGCTTTTGGATTGATGTTTACTAACTAAAAACTTCTTTAAAAAAATATGTTATGTGCTTATTTAGACCCCTATTCAATTGGCCAAATTGCAATTGAATGAGGGCCTAAGCCATTACAGAGACTGTAATATGGTGCGAAGGGCTTAAATAGTCATTCTTCCTATAGGAAATAGTTTATTGAATACAGTAATGTACATCAGAGCTATTGCAAATCTTAAATCACCTTCAAAATCAGCCAAAAAAGCAATAAAAGTATATTTATGCATAAATCAGTTTAGTGCCAAAAAGAGTTTTTGGCATAAAGCTCCCCGAAAAAAGTTCCTTTTCTATGTATATTTTATACAGTATATCTCAACATCTTGAGCATTGAAGCTAATGGAAGATATTTTATGCTGCAACTCATGGTTTTGCTGTCTGGCTTATAGATCAGATACAGGACTAAATATAAAGGTTGGCATAAAATATGTGCATGTTTGGCCAAGGAATAAATACATTCATAACAATGCGGTAAAAGTGTTCTGCAAAATTAGTAATGTCTGCCATATTATTGTTGGTGTATGGAGCATCGTGTTTCCAGGTGGACTTTTCAGATTCCATTTGCTGCTTCTATCAGCTTCCTAACACCTCTTGGTCAATAAGGACAAGCTCCTGTTGTGACTGCCCTCACTGATATGACTCTCTCTGTATAATGACATGGATTCCTGCTGAGTTAATGATTAAGGTGATCTGATGACTCTATCACAGGGAATGGAATTGGCTTTTATGTACAATTTCTATTGTAATATACCTAGAGTAGAAACAAAGACATCTAAGAATATATTTCCCACAAATGTTTATTTTTCAGAAGCAGCATTGTATATCCAAGTCCATCAAATCAAGCAATGTGAAATTAAATTCAAACCACACAAATACATGTTTCTGGGAAACAGATGAAAAACTTGTTATGCTTCACCTAAATCCTCACAAAAGCATAATAGCATTGGACTGTATAATGACATTATTTATTTCCATAAATTACTGTCAGTAGCATTTTATGTTGTTTACTCCTTGTCTAAATACAACATTTTGTGATACCTGTCAAGAAGAAAACATATTTTGTTTTCTGTAAATGGCCAGATATTTTCTATCTGCTTTGACCATATTTTTCCTTACTTATTTAGAAAATATATATCTTTCTAATTGTGTAGGCGTGTATATTCTTTAGAGAATGTATATCTTTGTAATTGTGTAGGTGTGTTTCTGTGGTCACTGAAGTTCATGAAAAACGACACGTTTATGAAGCATATTAGTATGCAACAGCTATGTAAACAAAGACCAATGAACACAACAAAAACAATTGGATTGAGGGTTTGAGGAGGACGGAATTGGGAATGGTCAGGTGGATTTGTTAAATGATTGGATTTTTTTAATTAACTCCACCTCTCTTTGCCCATACAAAGCAATCAATAACTGCAATGTTTTTAGTTTAGCCATGGTCTAAGAGGATAAAAAAATTATTTTTAAAACTATAAACTCATAACATATGATGTATGCTCACTAATGCCAGAAGCTTGCCAGTAAAAATGGAAGAGCTAGAATTATTGGCAATTAACGAAAGATTGGATTTAATAGGCATTACCCAAACATGGTGGGATGAATCTCGTGACTGGACTGTTAATCAGGATGGTTATAACCTATTTAGGAAAGATAGGGGCAATGGTAAAAGAGAAAGGAGCGATTTGTCTGTATGTTAAGCCTGAATTTACGCCTATAGTCAGAGAAGATATTTATGCTGGAACTAGCGGTAATATTGAATGTTTGTGGGTAGAGTTAAATAGCGGAGCAGCAAATTCCAAAAGAATATTAGTAGGAGTATGCTATAAACCTCCAAATATAACTGAAAGTGAGGAAATACAATTATTTTTACATATTGGAAATGCAGCTAAGCATGGGCAAGTTCTAATAATGGGAGATTTTTATTACCTTGAAATAATCTAGATGAGTGAAACCAGCAGTTCAGCTAAGGGGAGCAGGTTCTTGAGTACATTCAGGGGTCATTATCTGGCCCAGGTTATACAAGAACCTACTAGAAATGAAGTTATCTTGGATTTAGTTATAACAAATAATATTGATATGGTATCAAATGTTGAAATAGGGCAACCTTTGGTAAACTGTGATCACAACACAGTCTCATTTGAGATTGAAGTGAAAAAAACTGTAAGGGGACAAAAAAAAACTCTTAATTTTAAAAGTGCAGATTTTAACGGTCTAAGGGCAGCGATACAAAGTATAGACTGGGACAAAGAGCTGGAAAAGGTAGAGAGAAGGACCACAAAACTAATAAGGGGAATGGAGGGGCTAAGTTATGAAGAAAGACTGACCTAATTACGCTTATTTTCTCTAGAAAAAAGGAGTCTAAGAGGAGATATGATTACCGTATATAAATACATCCAGGTTCAGTATAAAGATTTGTCAAGTGAGCTTTTTGTGCTAAGAGATTTCCAGCTAACACAAAGACATTCTTTAAGGTTAGAAGTAAAAAGATTCCACCTTAAAGAAAGAAAAGTGTTCTTCACAGTAAGGGTGGTTAGTCTGTGGAATTCAAAGAAGGCGGTGACAGCGGATTCAATAGATAACTTTAAAAGGGTACTGGATTAATTTCTAATCAAAAAGGGCATTCAGGGTTATCCTGGATAAATAGAGAGAGAGTATTGATCCAGGGAGGAATCCGATCACCAGTATCTGTGGTCAGGAAGGAATACAAAATGTTTTCCCTTTGAGATGATTGGCTAAGTTTCACCTGTTTTTTTTTCTGTTTGCTTTCCTCTGGATTCAATTAATTAATAACTAATCCACATACTGCTGATCAGAGGAGATCTTTAAAGGTTGAACTTGATGGACTGAAAGTCTTTTTTCAACCTCAATTACTATGTAACTATATAACTATATTTTATTTTTTACTACTCTTCATTTAAAAAGGAGCAACATTTACTGCACCAACACAGAAGGAGTGCATAAAATAAATAGTTAATAACAACATTTAGAAGAAATTTCACAGATTTACTGTTTATTATCTAATTTAATATTTGTTTGCACTTTACTGGAAATATATGATGTAATTCTCTAATGATTTTCCAGCAGTTATTATAGTAAAAATCAGGATCTTTTTGCATATTATCCTATGGATACTAAGACTGGTTGGACTTAGTAAAAAAGTCTGTGCTCCGGAATGGTCTTAGCCTAATACAATCCAGGTAACATCCAAAGCTGTAAGGGCTCTTAGTTTTATTTGCCTATATAGGGTCCCTGTCCTATAGGTAATAAAGCTCCTCAAAATCTTGAGTATGGTTCGTATTTACAAATAAGTTCAAGTATGAAAATTTGTATTTGGATCCACACTTTCCTTCTACTAGTGCTGTGCCGCCTCCTCAAAGTACACTGTTTACGTCAGTGTCTCGAATGAACTATAACAAAAAGGAGGGGGAGGCGGAGGCTCCCACGGCTCATTGCAGGCCGCATTTGCGGAGGTGGAGGTTTTACAGCGCCTCACACGCGGTTACAAACACCCACATAAGCGGCACTTTACTAAAATACATTTAACACGCAATCACTATATAAGGACTTACCCAAAAAATACGAACCGCGGGACTTAGAACGGAAAATTTACGGACTTAGCATAACAATATAAGCGACGCGGTACTTAGAAAAAAAAACATTACGACCTCGCAAAAATACGACCTTAAAGGCTGAAGAGCGCGCACCTCAAAACATTAAAAACACAATAAATACACACAAACAATACATAAAAAGCTGACCCACAGCAGGGGGGGGGGCACCCAGGACCTCTGCAAGTGAAGTTACACCTCAATTTAACTCCAAAAGTTTAGACACACGAAAATCCCCAAAGCGAGAGAAAAAATGGCCACCGAAAACGCGGCTACAGGACCCTAAAGACGCAAAATACCACCAAGCACATACGGCTTTCAAAAAAGCCGTACGAGCTACAAGATACTCTCTTACCAAGGATGCTACATCATCCACAGCCGCGTACCACACACATTCACCGCCATTTTACAACACTAACTTACACAATGCGGAAGTACACAGCTACCCTAGCGGCTTTTCCTCGCGCACGCAGCCTATTTACACTACACACTGCACACATTGCTGACACTTACACATCAGCTCCACAACAGTGCAAACATCAAAACAGATTGTCAGCTCTTCAACACAATGCTTCCTGCATATATTACTTCAAAATAGGTAAAGTATATTCATTTATTAATTTATTAATTTTTTCACTATCATACAAAAAACATATAAACAAAAAAAAAATACCCTCTCACAATAAACACAAAGGGCCTCATTCTATTATCGGCCGTAAATCGGCCGTAAGGCTGCAATTCCTTGCGGGGGTTCTGTTACCTCGCAATTCTATTATACGGCCCCGCAAGGATCTGCCCTTTAAAGTCAAATATAAATTGAAGACTGCACTGTAAATCTTTGTAAATGCTAGGGATCATATTGGGGGACATGAGGATTAATAGCAACCCCCTCTCAAGCTTGCACATCAGCCCAAACCCGAGTTGACATTAACTCTTTATTTTCCGGCCGCAGCGTGGGCGGGTATGAGGTGCTCCAAGCACTCTGGACTTTTTACATGGATATTTGACATATATTAAAAAATAATTTATTTACTGATTTAAGTATAGGGGAATGTTGTGCTATTTTTGCTAACACCTAAAATCACTTTATAGTCTCCTCAGAGTGCATGATGGCTTTATTTGGGCTATTTTATGTGCTTAATTGGTGCTAGCAGGACCATTTTCCTGCAAGTAAGCTGCGGCTCGGTTTTAGCCTTGCAGAGAGGGTTTCCGGAGCAATAGAATTGCAAATAGGATTTTCTTGCGGCCGATTCTCTTGCGGACGTTTTAGATCAAAGGCTTTTCTCCGGAGTGAGCGGCCGCAAGGGATAGCAAGGCGCCGGCCGCAAGCCTGCCGGAGTCCCCGGCCGGAGGGGAATAGAATAGCCGAATAGCTTGCGGCCGGTCCTTGCGGCCCCGCATCTCCTACGGCCGCTAATAGAATGAGGCCCAAAAGCCATTCACTGAGCGACTATCAGAAAAAACAATACTACAACCAACAGCCTTGTAATGAGCGTTGAAGGCGCACAGCGCGAGGCTCGCAATGAGCTCCGAAGGATCTCGGACCACCAACAAAATTAATCTCTCGAACAAACAGCATTACCTGCCTTACAATTTTATTGCCGTCATTTTTTTACGGGCAAGTCGCTAGTATGTAAATAAATGTGTACAAACCATCCATTCATATGTTCAATGCCTTTATATCATGGCTCCTGGTGTTAACTTCCCAAGTGGCGGGGGATACATTACAAGGTACAGTACAGCATTATCTCTGCAGGTACATTTTCTCTAGACAATATACAAAATGCGCTTAAAATATCAATATAGGATCAAATTATATCAATATAGGATCAAATTATTAGTCTTAATTGAGACCACTATAAACCTGATAAACCCCAGGAGATCATATCACATCTATGGGCTTTTATGGCCCCCAAGTGTCCCCCTTAGAAGATCTTAACCTTCATTTATGTTTAGTAACTTTAAATAAAATGCAACAAAATTAAATAAAATAAAATAAGACAACAGGACAACTTCCTATAACATATATAAATATACATACATATATTATATTACAAATAAACCTTCATTTGTAATATCACTATTATTCCATGGTTGTTTGATGTTTATTTGTATTAATTATTTGCTATTTGCCATAATATTTCATTAAAACTTTGAGTATATCACTTTGATTCTAAAATATCTCTTGTATGTGCACTTGAAAAAATAGCTCACTGATGAATTAATTAAATTAGAACCTAAAAAATCCAATTAGAACCTAAAATCTTTTTTTTCTGAGTACATACGCCAAATTTTTCCTTGAACTGTGTAAAAATTCCACTTTTACATTAGTGGCCCTGTTTTTCCAATGTTTTGCCATATGTGCTAATAAGCTGTTTTGGGATAGGTTAAGGTCTGGATTTATTTAGTCTTAAGCCCAACATATTTGCGGAAGGTGGAGGCTCCAACGTCTTACACAGACTTACACCAAAAAATATGAGACGCGGGACTTAGAACAAAAAATGTACGAACTTACACTAAAAAAATACGAGCCGCTGGACTTAGGAAAAAAAACATTACGAACTCGCAAAAATACGACCTTGGCGGCGGAACCGCACGCAGCGTAAAACATAAAAAAAACAATAAATACACTCAAAAATGACATAAAAAACTTACACACAGCAAGGAGGGGCACCCAGGACCTCTGCAAGTGAAGTTACACCTGAATTTAAGTCCAAATTACCGAGTTTAGACACACAAAAATCCCCTAAGCGAGAGAAAAAACGAAAACGAGGCTACAGGACCCTAAAGCCGCAAAACACCACCAAGCACATACGGCTTTTCCAAAAAGCCGTACGAGGTACAAGATACACTTTTAGCAAGGACGCTAAATTATCCACACCTGCGTACCACATACATATTCGCCGCCATTTTACAACACTAACTTACACAATGCGGAAGTACACAGCTACACTAACGGCTTCCCCTCGCGCACGCAGACTATTTACACTACACATTGCACACATTGCTGACACACCTCAGCTCCACAACAGTGCAAACCTACATTGTATGCTGCAAGAACATCAAAACAGATTGTCAGCTCTTCAGCACAATGCTTCCGGCATTTATTACTTCCAAATAGGTAAAGTATATTCATTTATTAATTATTTAATTAGCATACAAAAATACATATACACCCAAAAAAAAAAAAAAAACACTATCGCAATAAACACAAAAGCCATTCACCACGCGCCTCACAACGAGCGCCAACGCTGCTCATAGCACACAAAGCCTTGCAATAAGCGCAAAAAGCAGATCAGCGCCGATCTTACTAAAACAGCAAAAGCGCCTCTGATAAAAAAAAAAATACAACAACCAAGAGCCTTGCAATGAGCGCCAAAGGCGCTCAGCGCAAGGTTTGCAATGAGCACCGAAGGATCTCAGACCACCCAAAAAAATGAATGTCTGTAGCAAACAGCATTACCTGCCTTACAATTTTATTGCCCCGTCATTTTTGACGGGCAAGTCCCTAGTGATAAATTATTTTAACCATAGATAGTGCTCATATAATAGAATTTCATTTGTTTATTTATTTAATTACTGATTAACAATTAAATCAGTATTTGAGGAAAGTGTTATTATTATTATCTTAATTTACATATTCCGTAGTGCTGAACAAGGGTTAAATACAAGGTAATACAAAATTGACACATTGCAAGAGTGAAGAATCCTGTCTGAGTTTCAAATCTAGTGTGCGCTAAAGCACCTTACAAGATTGGAAAGTAAATAAAAAAAACTTACATGTGGGTTTCAACTTAAGAAGTTATCCTCCTCTCCACCGCCTCTCAGGAGTGCTGTGGAAGAGAGGCAATCTACCCTGGGGGACCTAAGAATCTTTATCTGTTGCCCTGATAGCACTGTTTATTTGCCCCTTCCCAATAGTGGCCATTAGAGGCAAACCTTTCCCCCTTAATCCTCCTCCTCCTCCTTTCCCCCCTTCCCCCTTATCCTCCTCTCTTTCCCCCCTCCCCCTTATCCTCCTCCTTCCTTCCCCCTTATCCTCCTCTCTTTCCCCCCTTCCCCTTATCCTTCTCCTGACTTTACCCCTATCCATTCACGTCCCCCCTTACTATGATCTGATGATCCAATGCTTATTCTTCACGTGCAACATGAACCGGGACCGGCACATGCTAATGACGACAGGCATTCCGAGTGACATCACATGCACACGCTTCATGTCATTAGCATGTGCCGATCCCAGTCACAGCCAGATGAGATGCCGCAGGGGAAGAATAAGCATCGGATCATCAGATCATAGTAAGGAGGAGGATAAGGGAGAAGGGGGGAAAGGGAGGAGGATAAGGGTGAAGGGAGGAGGAGGATAAGGGGGAAGGAAGGAGGAGGATAAGGGGGAGGTGGAAGGGAGGAGGATAAGGGGGAAGGGAGGAGAAGGATAAGGGGGAAGGAAGGAGGAGGATAAGGGGGAGGGGGGAAGGGAGGAGGATAAGGGGGAAAGGGAGGAGGCGGAGAATTAAGGAGGAAAGGGAGAAGGATAAGGGGGAAAGGGAGGAGGATAAGGCGGAAGGGAGGAGGATAAGGGGGAAGGGGGGAAGGGAGGATGGGGATAAGGGGGAAGGGAGGAGGATAAGGGGGAATGGAGGAGGAGGATAAGGAGGAAGGAAGGAGGAGGATGAGGGGGGAGGGGGAAAGGGGAGGGAGGTAAGGGGGGAAGGGGAAAGGGGAGGAGGAGGATTAAGGGGGAAAGGGAGGAGGATAAGGGGGGAAGGGAGGAGGATAAGGGGGGAAGGGAGGAGGATAAGGGGGGAGGGGTGAAAGGAAGGAGGAGGAGGATAAGGGAGAAGGTAGGAGGAGGAGGATAAGGGGAGAAAGGGATGAGGAGGATAAGGGGAAGGGGAAAGGGAGGAGGAGAGGGGGAAGGGATAATGGTGCTCTGCGGGGACTAGGGTGGGGGATGTATATATATTTGTATTTTATATATATATATAGTGAAATCTAAATGATATATATTTAAACAATAAAGAGAGAGAGATATTATTATTACTCTTGTGGAAAACTACCTCGAAATGAAAAAACTGAAAACCATGTCCACCACAGGTCCATCAAGGAGCCATATGTCTTGTTTGTAAGGATACTATTAAATTAATGAGTTAGCCTTTGTGTCTCTTATCTAGCTGCTGGGAAATGCCTTACTAAAGCTAAATGGTAATGGCAATTTAAAACCAGTGAGATCCATAAAGGGGTGACCATGGTATCTTATCAATAGAATCACTGTAATCATAATATAGAAGATATAATGGAGAACACGGTAATAAAGAACATTACTATGTGCAAAAAACTAAAAACGAATATTATTTTGTGAAAAGAATACTATCGATAAACGGTAAAGTACAATATTTAATATTTGCATTAAAAAGACAAAATGTCAATATATAGTTTTCCAAAACAGAGATAAAAAAATGGCATCTCTTAGAGCAGAGAAAGTAAATTAAGTTTTACAAAATGCACCAAGGTATAATTTGATTGTGAAATCATCAACGTTTGGGATCCATATTTTTCACGTATACCTACCTATAAGAAAAATATTGCAATATTAGGAGTTACTTAAGGACACTGGCAGACAGTTTATAGAATGGAGGAAACCAAAGAAAAGCCCTTTGAACCGACAGTATATTTAAGATTGGAATCCCTGATGCTCCAGTGGTTAGGATTTGGTGCTTACACCACTGTGACCTGGGTTCAATTCCAGTCACGGAACCAAGAGGCCATACCACCCTGAAGCCAAACAGGGTTGGGCCTGATCTGTACTTGAATGGGAGACCACCTTGGAATACCAGGAGCTGTATGCTGTGGCCCACAGTAGAAGGAACTGGCAACCCACTCCTGTGTATCTGCCATGAATACCAAGTGGATCAGCATGATGTGTTACGGTCCATGAGTTCACAGAGTCGGACACAACTGAACAACAAAACCAACCATATTTAAGATTTAAGGACCACTATAGCTTGGTAAAAATGTGGCTTGTGTTAAATGACCTTTACTTCCATCTTCCATTTTAATTTCTAACCTGATTGTGTGTTCTACTTTCTCAGCGGGATGCGTATTCATAAACTGAGCTTTCCATTAGACCCATTGAAATCACTGTGAACTTTAGCTGCCACATTGCCATTATGCCGATAGAAGCTTTCACTGCATTCAAAATCATTGCAGTTGCATAATTGCATATAAAAAGGTAAAAAATTAGAGGTTGTATTATTTTCTTAATCACATATATAGTTGTGAGCGTACGAGTTGTTGCTAACGCTGCAGGCTCGCGTAGCGAGCCCGCGGCCCTCGCGAAGCGAGGGCAGTGGCCGAGGGTCTCAGTTGCTGGCATGGAGCGCCGTAGGCGCTCCATGCCAGCACCTGAGGACCTCGCAAAGCGAGGGCCGCAGTTGCTGGCATGGAGCGCCAGCAACTGCGACCCTCGCAAACTTTACCTCGCAAACCAAACAGCACGACACACACATTACGACACTCGCAAACAACATACGACACACGTTCACACACATTACGGCCTCGCAACACTCGGACGCAACTCGCGAACATTACAAAATGTAAAACACAATACATACACACAGCACATACATAAAAAACTTACCTACACCAAGAGGGAGCACCCAGGACCTCAAAAATACAACTTACACCTCGATTTTACTCGAAATAAAACAGTTTAGAGACTAAAAAAAAATCGAAGCGAGAGAAAAAATGGCCGCCGAACAAAACGAAAACGAGGCTACAGCACTCTAAACTCGCAAAACACCACAAGAAACTTGCAAAACACCACAAAACACCTACGGATATTCCGATACAGACGTATACCACACATTACTCGCCATTTTACGACAATGCGGAAGTACACGACTACGCTAACGGTTTGGTCTCGCGCACGCACAGTGTTACACTGCACACATTCAGCACGCTTACACAGCAGATCCACACCACTAATGCTGCAGCAACATCAAAACACATTCACAGCTCTTCCACACAATGCTTTAAAATAGGTAAAGTATATTCATTTATTAATGTATTATATATTTCATTATTACACACTAAACAGCATTAGCTACCTTACAATTTCATTGCCGTCATTTTTTGACGGGCAATTCGCTAGTCCTAAATATTTGTCTGTTTTCAAGTTTAGTTCCTCAAAATAGTATACTTTAAATATGTGACTACTGTGGTTATGTATAAATGTATGCATTTTTTCAGATCCAATTTATTTACTACATAACACAAACTATATTAGAATGCAATGTACTATATTATAATTTGTAATTAAATGTAAAACTTGATCACGATACCTATCTAAGATATCCTTTACCAAAACATCTGTTCTCCTTTCATGTTGCCCAAGGAAATGCATTTGCTGAAGGTTATTACTCTAATTTTGCTCGTTTGTGGTATCATTCTGTAGCACTTTCACATCTCAGGCTGATTTAATGACATGACAATTATTCTTTAAAGAGATCCTTAAAGAATTAAAAAACATTGTAAGTGGTATTCATGAGTAGGTTTACTTCAGTATTTGTGCATTATTTTAAATATATTATAATGTTTTGATTAGTATGTGCAATTTAAGAATGAAGGCAAAACAAACACTCAAGGGAAATTGTGCTTCAGAAATGTAAAAAAAAATTGTTACATTTCCATTGAAGCAGAATATTATAGTGAAGCCATGAATATATATTTTTTTAGGGAAACATCAACATGTTTAGGATCTTTCCTGTTATGACCTCATCTCATTGGGGTGCAGCAGCCTGTATGGGGTGCAATGGTGGCATGGCAAGACTTCTTTTACTTTGTTCTTAGGGTGAAGGTAAGAGTTAGGGTTTAGGGTGAGGGTAGTGGCAGATGATAAGCTTTATATCGTAAAATAGTAGCTTGCACAGCTTTCACCACTATTATCTGCCACTACCCTAACCCTAACCTTAAAACGCAATCCCTAACCCTAACGCTAACCGTAAACCCTAAGCCTAACGCTAAGAATAAATTCAACAAAGTCTCGGCGCATCACATTGTGCCACCTATTGGCCATTGCGTTGGCAGGGACATAAAAGGAAAGGTCCCAATTTTGAAGACCCTGTTTATGAATAGAATAATGCATTTGATCTTGGTTACATTACTTCCTGTGACAATGGATCACCATGACGTGTTTGTTACCTATCATTAGAGGAAGGCGTGGGGAGGAGGTTTTGTTAGATAATTGGATCATATTGAAATTGACACCATACCCCATTCCCGTCACAAAAGCATGTTGCTTGCATCCAGAACTTTAGACTCCCCTCTCACATATACAACTCCTACAGGACTCAAGCAGAGGCATCATATTTTATTTCTAATGTGTATATAAAATCGAATATCCATTAACATTTTGTGCATTAAGTACTTTTCTAGCAATAGGATAGTAAAGCTGTTTGCACTTCACTACAGTCAGTCCCTTAAGAAGGAGATACGTTCCTGAGATAGTCTTTAAACCGGATTTGCATGTAAATCGGATCCCTGAATAATAATAATAATAATAATGATAATACTATAATGGCTCATAAGTGGTAATAGTAATACAGTGTGATGCTGTAATAATAATAATAATAATACTATTACTGTAATAACAATTTACAAATCTAATCTAATCTCTCTGCAGCCTTTGATACAGTTGACCACCCTCTACTAATCCAAATTCTCAGCTACCTTGGAATCCAAGATACTGCTCTCTCATGGTTCACCTCATGCCTACAAGATCGAACATTTAGTGTCTCCCTCTCTGGCACCTCTTCTCCTCACCCTCTGTCTGTTGGCGTACCCCAAGGTTCAGTTTTAGGCCCCCTCCTCTTCTCCATCTAAACATCCTCACTTGGTACCCTAATCAAATCTTTTGTATTTAAGTATCATCTATATGCAGATGACACCCAAATCTACCTCTCAGCACCTGATCTATCCCCCTCTCTTCTAGCACGTGTTTCAAACTGCCTCTCAAGCATATCCTCCTGGATGTCTGCCCACCATCTCAAACTCAACATGTCTAAAACTGAACTTCTAATCTTACCAAATCTCTCTAACTATCAACAAATCCATCATCACTTCCACCTCCCAAGCCCGTTGTCTTGGGGTTCTACTGGGCCCCGCCCTCTCATTCATTCCTCACATACAGTCACTAACAAAATCTTGTCTTGTCAATAAAAAAAAACATTTCCAACATACGTCACTACCTTACACAAGACACAACTTAGTTTCCAATACATTCTCTCATTATTTCTGTCTTGACTACTGCAACTCACTCCTGGCTGGCCTACTCGTCACCCATCTAAACCCCATTCAATTCATGATGAATGCCTCGGCCAGACTCATCTATCGTACACAACTATCAGTGTCTGTAGCACCTCTCTGTCAATCACTGCACTGGCTTCCCGTAGCCTCCAGAATACAATATAACATCATGACCCTAACATACAAAGCCATCAACAACAGTGCACCCACTTATTTCTCTGCTCTCATTCCAAATATTCGCCCACCACCCTCTTCACTCTGCTAATAAACTTCTTTCCTCCTCTCTTATCCTCTACTCTCACTCCCACCTTCAGGACTTTTCTCGTGCTGCCCCTAGTCTTTGGCACTCCTTACCTTGCTCCACCAGACTATCTCCCTGCCTCAGAACCTTCAAAACCTCACAAAAAACACATCTGTATAAAGAAGCTTATCACCTGCAGCCATAACATGCATAATGCATCTTTCACCCTCCTGTACCGCACCAAAACCCAGTAGCATAGCAAGGGGGGGGGGGGGGGCGGACCGCTCCCGGGTGCCACCTCTTTGGGGGTGGCAGAAATGCCCCCACCTGTCCCCTTCCCCCAGACTCCCTCCTCCTTCCCGGCAAGTGCGCTCTTCACTGAGCACCGTGGAGGAGAGGAGGAGCCAGGGGGAGGAGTCACCAAGGGGAGGACAGCCGGACCCAGGAACATGCAAGTAAGGAGATTGGGAAGGGGGGGGGGGGAAGAGACAAGGGGGGAGGAAGAGATGGGGAGCGAGAGAGAAGAGTGGGGAGTGAGAGAGAAAATGGGGGAGAGTGAGAGGGGGAGAGGAGAGTGACAGGAAGGAGTAAGAGGGGAGAGGAGAACAACAGGGAGAGAGAAGGAGTGAGAGGGAGAAGGAGTGCGAGAGAGGGAGGAGGGAAAGAGAGAATGAGTGAGGGAGAGAGAGAATGAGAGATGGAGAGAAGGAGAGAGGGGGATAAGGAGGTAGAGAGAGAATAAATGAGAGAGGGAGAGAGAGATTGTGTGAGAGAGGGAGAGAGAGGAGGGAGAGAGAGAATGAGTGAGAGAGGGAGGGTGAGAGAGAATGAGAGGAAGAGAGAGAAAGATGGAGCAAGAGAATGAGTGACAGAGAGGGAGAAGAAGGGAGAGAATGAGTGAGAGGGTGAGAGAAGGAGGGAGAGAATGAGCGAGAGAGAGAATAAGTGAGAGGGAGAGAGAGAAGGAGGGAAAGAGGGAGAGAGAGAGAGGACGGAGTTAGGAGAGGGAGGGGAGAATAAGAGAAGAGCAGAATGAGAAGTGAGAGAGAGAAAGAAGGTGGAAGAGTGAGAGAAGAGGAGAGAAAGGAGGAAAGGTGACAAATAGCGAAGGGAGGAAGAGAATGGACTGTGAGGGAGAGGAGGTAGGAAAGGTGAGGAGAGATAGGGGGAGGAGGAGAGATACAGAGAAAGAAGATAGAGAAGGGTTCTGTTGAGTAGATAATGTTGGGACTCCTTATATACATATATATATATATATATAAAATCTTCATCCTGCAAGGGGGGGGCGGCGGCGGCAAACACAGGGAGAGCCCTGGGCGGCAAAAGCCCTAGCTACCCCACTACTTGCAATGTCCTTTGGGGAGAGCACTATGGGTGCTAGATTCTTAGCTCAAAGACAGGGACTTGCATTTTTTGTAATTTGTTAGTATTGTTTTGGCTTGATCACAATGCATGTTTAGCGCGACGGAACATGTGGACGTGTTACAAATACATGATAATAATAATAATAATAATTGTGCTCTTTCTTTTAATTCAAACATAAAAAACAAACTCATACAAAAAGCTTTGAGAGCCTGTTCTTAAGTATGGGTTATCTGTAAGTCAAATATGGAATTATAATGCATGGTTGCTGATATATCAGGAAAATGCACTTTTTTTTGATTCTCTTAGGAAAATAAAAGGGGTTGCCTTCAATATTGTGGTACTTTTAATATGGATATTACCTGGCAATGCATGCACTATTAATTATTGCTAAAGATAACAACAATTTTATCTCATGCAATAATTAAAAAATGCAATTGTGTAATTTTGCATTAGTTGACATCAAATGATTTGTCTATACATCTGTGCGTGATCTGTATTCTCTTGTACATAAACTCTTGCCAGATCAGCATCAGTGCATCTGCTGCAGCATATTCCCTTTCCAGAGACGGCTATGACAAGGCTCAGCAGAAACATGTACCTGTCTGTCTATGCTAAGGCTCACAGAACCATAGCTAAGCTGACACATCTGACCTGCAAGGAAAGAGAAAAGACTGATCTGACAAGGGACACCAGCTTGTCACTGATGGAGCACCGGAGTAATCTTTTCTCAAGTGCCTATTTTTGCAGAAGTGTGTTACTGAAATACTGGACAGATGTCTGGGGAATAAAGATTGCACAACTAAAAGAGACAGGAAACCACAAGCAATTACCTATTAGAGGCATGTTCTTATGTCATATAGAAGTATATGCAGATTATGTTAAAGGGACTTTGTCGCGTCAAAATCAAGTTGTTATTTTATTAGATTATTCTTAAAAAGCATGATTAACTTGCTATATGTTGTGTTATACTTTTTGTTCTAACGTGAATCAATCCTGGAACATTCCACGTTGTTGTTGCTACATATGCAAATAAGTGGCTTGTGCATATTAATTAGCTGCTTTATGTGCTAATTAGGATTACAGCCTGCTTGTCCGTCTCTGTAGTTGCCAAAATAAAGACCTGAAATGTTATCTGGCAGTTAGACCCCTCTAACTCCCTTATCAAGTACTCTGAGATACACATTAGCAGAATGAGCTGCACATTGGCATGCAGAAGCTGCAAAATCTTTTCTAAATATATCAGAAAAAAAAATACTGTACAGAAACTGCTATGTATACCCATAATGGAGGCTTTATTTTTATTTTTTGGTATTGAATATAACCTTATTTTTGGAAACAAATTGCTATTTGCTCATAAAACTAAAACAAGCAAAGAGCATCAAATTGTTGTTAACAAATCAGAACAACCCTACACTGCTGATTAACTATGAAAGTGTGAATGGGAATAATCTATTACAACTATTCATTTCAAACTTATTAAATCATGACCAGCTGTTAATATTTATACAGCTTCATATTATAATGCTAGTATATTGAATGGTGATGTTAAGCAGCGAATACTCATTAAATGATAATGATCACAATATTTGCTCTCATGAATAAAGATGGTTAGATTAAAGAAACATATGATTGTTACAAAACCCTTCATCATGTTTTATTACAACAATTCATTGTGTGGCCCATAGGGGGGAACTAAATAGATAGATATTTATATTAAAAAGTAACTATCACACTCCAAGAGGCAAATAAAAGTATGTTTGTGATAAAGTACTAATTACAGAATATGAATCATCACATAAAACAACCATAAATGAATTGACATATATTATTAATTATAAATAGTTAATTGTCATTGTATAAAAGGGCAAGCGCCTTTCTACACAACTATACAACTAATATTATCTTTTGTATGTATAATATGTCCATAACGTATACCAGAAATTGATGTAATTCTCACATTAAAATTCATAAACTGCCATTTATATATATATATATATATATATATATATATATATATATATATATATATATAATATTTTGACTAAATAACATAGCATTTGACTATAGTTTGACAGTGATAAAGGCTATACTGGAAAAATTCAATATATCGAAGTATACATAAGACCTATCTGCCCTAACACAAAAACATATTAACAGAACCACTGTAGAATGAAAAAAAATAGGTATGTTTGAAACTTCCTAAAAGCATAATTAAGCAGCAGCAAAGTGATAAAGCAAGTTTTTAATTAGAAAGATACAAATTTTTACTGCCTCGGCAGGATCCATGATAAGTTACGTGTGTGGGAGGGGCGTTTATATTTCTGTGGTCTGTATCTATTGATGCAACTTCCTACTTCTAGGTCCTGTTACCTCCTTCCTCAACCCCTCTACTGATAGCTATCAGAGTTCCGTGTGAGACAATTGTATGATATATTGACTACATATTAAGTTTGATACTGTTTTCTAATATAGCCATAACTGGTATTATAATTTAAAATCTGCAGCAATGTGTCTCAGACCAAAATAAGAATTTAAAAACTCAGTTTCAGACCATTTTTTTAAATATAGAGTGGTAATCGCAAACTCGTCATTAATTGGTTCCAGATGGCAGGTTGAGTTCCAAAAAGGTTGAATTCTAAACTCCCGTAAGGAGGCAATGTAAATTGGTTTTAGCAATCGTGACAAGTTCCAAGGTATCGCAACGAGTACCAAGATTTTTTTGCTCATCCAGAAGAATTGAGTTCCAAAATCGTTGAGTGCCGAGAACGACAGGTACCACTGTATTATTTAATGTAAACTAATCACTTAGGTTATATATGTGTATAGCAGGGAAAAAGAAATAATGCGTTCAAAATTGAGCTACATGTAGAAAAATAAGACAGATCTGAATTTGAAACTCACTTTGAACACTATAGTATTTTTGAGACATTGTTTCATGGAAATCAATATTAGAAAAAATCCCTTGCCATAGTCACGAACCAGTAAAGAGACAACAATAATTTTAAACTATATCTTTGTAGTGTACATTACAGGTGTAATACAAATACCTAAATTCATATTCAAGGAGAGATTTGTAATAAAACAGCAACATTTTACATCAACTATTATTAAATGTATTATTAGCTACATATATAAATACTAATGTAAATTAATGGAACACAACCAATATTCATAAGTTTTTGCATAAAAAATATTACGTTAAACCTGATTAAACTTCATTGAAACTAACAGGAAATGCAGAGAGCAAACTTTACTCTGTAAATATCACTGGTGCCACAGGGTAACCCTCCATGAGCAGCTAAAAATCTGAATAAGGTTTTGTGCTGTGAGACCTTCATTTAAAAAAATAAAGCACACATCTAATATTCTCTTATCTTCTGCAACAGAGAAAAAAAATATCTTTCCATGTCCCTTTAATTTGCGGGTTCTTTTATATATCTTTTATATATGAATTTAGGTAATGTGCATTAGACCCACGATTGCATTGTATTAGGATATGTATAAGAATAATTAATTTTACATTAAGTAAACTGGCACCTTGTCACCAATCACCCTGTAACTGCTGGCAAATTGCTTTGTTCCTCTTCTTGCAGGCCTTATTATAGCAAGTAAATCTCAGCAAACTCACTTTTTGAATTACGTTTGTTTTTTCACAGAGAAATTTATAAATGAAGTGTCTGTTTACATGAAACTCTGACAAGCCACCAGACAAATACACAACAACAGCTGCGCGCAGAGAGCATAAGCTGAAATATAGTTAACCCTTCACAAATTAATCTGTGCAGATAAAGGAATGCTTGAATCAGCTCAAAATTACAGTTGGTGTTAACATCTCCTACTGCATTCCAGAAGTTCAGGGAAAACTATAAATCTTTGTGTTCACGGAGCCTTCACCGCTCGTTGTCAGTAAAAGTTGTTAATCATGGGGTGTGTTTGTAAACAGACCTAGGACTGCAGACTATTAACTGTTATTAGTGTAATAAAAAAACAATAGATCATTCTAACATACAATCTTGTGCTCTTTCATACCATGAAGAGCACATATAGTGAGGTAAATGGCCCTTCAAATGCGCTGCAACAGGAAGCAGCATTTCTGTTGCAATTCTCACTGTTGTAGATCCTCAGACTTTAGTGAACTTGGGACAGAGTCTTAATATTCAGAGTTGTGAACCTCTTATTAATGACCACTGTGGTCAAATTTTTCTATATATTCTTTTGAATAACAAAATGTGATAATGTGCAAAATGTTGTAAAAAGTAAAAAGCCGTTGTATTTTTCACTCTTGTATATGTAATTATTTTTCACTGCATTATTTTTACTGTGTCCTTGTACACAAATTAGTTGTTCACTGGAACCTAAAGTGGCAGATTCCACAACAGCATAATTACATATAAAAAATAAATTTAAAGGCTATAACTATTTTTTACATTCTAAACATGTTGCCTATTTTCAAGTGTAGTTGTCTTTAAATTGGATCCTTTTTTTTTTTTTTTTTTACCACAGTGGTCTTTTAAAGCATACTATTCCACACAATGTATAATATACATTTTTACATTTTCCTAATAAGCAGTGCATTTTAATTTACATTAGGGGCTAAAATCTGTTTGTTGAATTAAATTACAATTATGTATAAACTGTTCAGTTATTCGTTTGGTTTATATATTTTATAATCATAAAATAGAAATAAAACCAAAACCTGTTTAAAAAAATTACAAAGATATGAAAATGTATTCCAATGTATTAAGAATAGTCTCTGTATCAACACCATCCCTCTCTGCCTCTTCATACCGTAATGATAGATGTTAAAGCCATAAAGGTTTGATAAACATTTGGTTATACGGGATATATTTTACACATAAACCTTTCACAATTTAAACACCTCAGCCTGCCACTGGGATTATTTCATTCTAATCTCTTCCATGTTATCTTTTCTGGCACCTTGGAATACATTACTGCTTTAATTATCTCATTCCCTGTTGATGTTCCCTGCTTGATGATTTAGGCATCAGCACCTCAATTGAAATAGAAGAAATAATTAAAATTGTTACAATATGAGCTATATTAAATGACACTTTCATCCTATCTAACAATCAGATTACAGTACTCTAAAGTCGTAATAATTGTGAATATTTGTTTAAATCATATTCAGTTTGTGAATCAAACCTGTAAGTGTCTGGCAGAGTCACCCCCCTTTCCTATGTATAAATAATTAATCTTCATGTAGTTAGTTTCAGTCTGCATAGATACAGATACTGTAGTATTGTTGCATGGTAGCAATAATCCTGTTAAAGCAGACATGTGGTAATGCAGACCATTGTTTCTCAAGTAAGGCTCCTCTAAACTTAAGGGTTCAAGCTATGGTTTTAATATGTAATATAAATTAGACTTACCAAGCCACCCAGAGCCTGAATTCGGTATGCACATGTCTGTCTCTGCACTGGGCAACACAAATCCAACTACAAACACTTCTACTCCATCAGCCATCAATGCCATTCCAAGAACAAAGAAGAGAGTCCACTGGAAACGACCATGTCCACATTCTTGAATAATTAACTCATACTGCTGAGCCAGTTCTTCTTCATCTGCTTTCCGTTCAGTTTCAAGCTCCTGCCGATCTTTGTACTCATCTGGGATAGGTTGACCTAAAGCAACTACGCCATCTTTACCTTGCCCCATACCAGGAATGCCTTGATATTCTCCCTCATAAATTTCATCATCTTCATCGTGACCCTCTGTCGCTTCACTAGACCCTTCATCGTCATTAGCTTCATCATTATAATTCTCTTGTGAGTAATATCTATCATCCTCTTCATTTTGGTATTGATTATGGGATCTCTGTGTGTACCCATCTGGATCTACATCCACAATTCTATGTGCATTTTTTGACGCATGTCTCTTTGCTTCCTTGGCAATATCTTTAGCGCCTTTCACTAATGAAGTCCTATCTCTGTAGGAGTCTTCCATATTGTAAATTTTTCAAAAAGTATCCGAAAGACCAAAATCTTTTATGATTCAGACTTTGTAATTCAGAGTTCTAAAAAGATAATGAAGGATTAGGAGCAGTAAGGATTTAATGCATCTGCAAAAGATAAACAAGAAACATATATCAACAAATGTTTATTATAAGTATAGTTACATGAACAACTGTTTAAGAAACAGCAATAATGATTAAAAAAAACATATTTGGATATATTTACACTAAATATGACAAAATATTGAATGATAAGGAAACCTATGGCATTTCAAAAGAACCTACGAGAAACAATTATGCTAGTCCATTTAAATATAATCTCAGCCAAAACAATTCTACTAAGACATTTGTAAAAAAAATATATATATAAAGTATAAAGCGTTGAACTGATAGACATGTTGTAGTGCAGGATTCAGTGTGTACATTTTTTTATATAAATCCAGTGTAATATTGATGACACACATACTTTTAGTCTCGCAACATGTCAAAGATTTGGCTCACACTTCCTAAAAAATGAATAATAGAGGAGGTCATTGCATGAAAGTTAGGCTTGGAGATATATTACCACAGTAAAAAGTTTATATGAGCAGAAAACCCCTATGGAAATTCATATGGACATTCACTACAGGCCATTATGAATAAAATGTGTAAGCAGAAATTCTATATTCATTGAAACTTCCCTTTCAACTGATGAGAACAAATGAGGTAGTACAATATTATTTGGCCCTACTGTTCCTCTCTCTCTAATATAACGTCATTACTGAGGAGAAGAGACGAGTATTCAGTATTATAACTACTCCCTTACATATTCTGCTAATTCATTTTGGTAGTGCCAACCACAAATTACTTTTTGTGGTTGGCAAATGTTTTCTGAAATAAATCTGGTTGAAGGGCGTCTGTCATCAATCTATAGAACACTATTAGGATGGTCTACTGAAAGCATACACTAAGAATAATTGAGAAACACAAAGTCCACTATTACATCTGCGATGAACTGTTATGTCGGTGTGTACAAAAGTAACACAAACCGGGACCAATAAGGCGATTGAAAAATAAAACCTTAAAGGCAAAATCAAAGCTTAATAAATATCCCAACTCTAAAATATGTATCCCTATCAACAATTTATAAAGCTCCAAATAGGATTTAGGATTAGGTTACTCAGTGACAGCATCATCCAAAGGCCACAGTATGGATAACGCTAGCATCCTCCCCAAACCCTCATTGTCTCCTTGCAATTTTCTCCCCATTCCCTTTCTTCTTCAACAACATATCTTCCTTCTTTCTGTCATGCTTTTCTTCTCATCTGTCAGCCCATTAGACCCCACTCTAATGCATTCACTACCTTCAAACCTCACCTTTCTCCTCCCTAAATGGCTTCCTCTCCTCCCATTAAACATAACTGTTTTCTTGCTATATTCTTGACCCTTAACGTGCTTCAGCCTGCATCATCTCGATAATTATATATACTGCAGTCAGGAATGGTGCTCTCATTCATACTGAATATGTGCATCAGGCAAAGTGCAAAGGCAGTATTATAACTGACAAATACATATTAAGGCATAGTATTGATAAAAATGGATATCAGCCATTCAAACCCATAACTTAGCCTAGGCCAAAATACACAAAACACATGGGTTAAATGCCAAAAATATTGAATTTATATAATTTTACATTTTAGTAATGCAATATACTATAATGGGACTGGTGTGTCATGAAAGAAAACAAGGAGGATTATCATTGATCACTGAACAGTTTTGATTATTATTATTATTATTGTTACAGTTTTTTTGTAAAGCGCCAACATATTCCATAGCACTGTACAGGGGTTTAATACAAAGAAAAATTTAATATAATATTAAACACATTGTATAAAATAGAGGGCCCTTTCTATTGCGATTTGGCCAATTGAATAGGGCTCTAAATAGGCACATAGCATATTTATTTTAAAGAAGTTTTTAGTTAGTGAAAACCTTGCTTTTGGATAGATGTTTACTAACTAAAAACTTATTTAAAAAAATATGTTATGTGCTTATTTTGAGCCCTATTCAATTGGCCAAATTGCAATTGAATGAGGGCCTTTGAGTTTAAAATCTTAAATACATAGGGCCTCATTCAATTGCAATTTGGCTAATTGAATAGGGCTCTAAATTAGCACATAATATACATTTTTTAAAGAAGTTTTTAGTTAGTGAACTTCTATGCAAAAGCAAGATTTTCACTACCTAAAAACTTCTTTAAAAAATGTATGTTATGTGCTTATTTAGAGCCCTATTCAATTAGCCAAATCGCAATTGAATGAGGGCCATAGTGTTTTTGTTTTTTTTTAAACTCGAAAATGTACAATTTAAATAAAACAAAAGGTGAAGTAGGAAATGGAAGAACGAAAGAGCTTGGCAAGTAATTGAAGAGAGAGTAGAGGATTAATTTGCGATTAGATTTATGGGTGTATCAGCTGTGTAAAATTGAGGTGATATTGTTAAACCTGAAATATAAATTAACACAAATCATAGGTAAGTTATAGGAGTTCAGATGCTGAAGAGAGGTGGTGGTGTGTGAAGATCTAGGTTCAGAGGCAAAAGAAAAAAGGTAAATAGAAATGGTATAATGACATTTGGAAAGTTAATCGATATAATGGATGTTATCAGTCCCAGTGTCTTTGGTTGAATCTCTGCAGAAATGGCTGCTCAGTCCTGGTGGTAAATGCAACTGAGAAGTGACAGTTGGAAATTGAATCAGTAGAATGGATGGTATCAGGCCATAACAAATGGTTGTAAACTGCATGTAGCAGTAGATACAATTGAACATTTAAATGGAATGTCGGGAAGGATTCAAGATGAAAACCATTATATATACAGTAAATTCCCTGTTATCCGGCACCCACGGGGACTCCCTATTGCCGGATAACTGTAGTTGCCGGTTAATCTGGAGTTCCCGAATTTAAGGGTCTAAACTCCGGACTCCAGATAGTGCCGCTTATGCCGGTTTATTGGGAGTAAATTAAAAATGGGGAATTGATGCTGGTACCGGTTGCTTGAGAGTCCCGGTTAGTTGGGTGCCGGATAACCGGGATTCTACTGTTCAGTTTTATAAAACATTATTTTATTTCTTGCCATTTTTGCCTCAGTTATGTACCCTTTTATATGTCTTACTGATTCTGGAAAAACACACAGTAAGGCCCTTATTCAATTGCAATTTGGCCAATTGAATAGAGCTCTAAATAAGCACATAACATATATGTTTTAAAGAAGTTTTTAGTTAGTAAACATCTATCCAAAAGCAAGGTTTTCACTAACTAAAAACTTCTTTAAAAAATATATGCTATGTGCTTATTTAGAGCCCTATTCAATTGGCCAAATCGCAATTGAATGAGGCCCTAAGAGTTTAAGATTAATTTCCCCAGTAAATAATACTAATTATATTAAGGCATAATAATCTAAAGCCCAGTACTCATAATTTAGCAAAGTTCTTTTAGTTGTGTGTAATTGTGCTCAGTCAGGAATCATTTTTAGCCTCATTGTCCCTCTTATTAACTAGAGCATTAACCATACTCTAATGAAAGGAATAAAAGTAGAGCTGGACATATTTGTATTAAAATAATTAAACTGCATCACTAAAAATAAAGTCTTAATTTATATTGCAAACACAGTACTCTGGCTACAGATTGTGCAACTAAATAATATAACTTCTTCTGTATTGCTTGGCTATTAGGTAGGTGCCAAAAATTTAGCAGATGCTACAGTAGTTGAGCTAGTGAATTATAGGGCCCTGGTGCAAAATGTGGGACCCCCACATGAAAGTTCTCTACACAAAGCAGGTACCTGTAGCGATCAAAAAAATATATAGGTGGCCAGATCACCCAATCACATTTTTATAAAAATAATTATCTTCCCATTTCCTCTAATAATTAAGAGTTCCCCTTTACTTCAGGACAGTGCCACTAAAAAGGGTGTCCTTTACCATTTTCTCTTGCCCTTTTCCCTCTACCCACTCTTTCACTCACTGCACCTGCACCATAATTCTTCTATCCCATTGTCCTCTTCTACTGACCTTATATCTACCTTTCTCTCCCCATCTCACTCCCCATTACCCATCTCTATTTCTTTGTTCCCAGTTGTTCAATCAACCCCTCTTTATTCTTTTTCCTACTCTTTTCGCTCCTCCACACTCTGTGTTTCTGTATATTTGCCCCTCTTTCTCTAAGCTAGAGGCTTTCAACAACCATTCCTAGGACTGTTGCTGGTCTCTGAGACCTTGTTTGCCAGTTCTCAAAAACTAAGAAGGATGAGGAGTGTCTAATACTTTATATCACTACCATAAGTCATGGCTACAGATAAATTATTGATGAACTTATCAGCAGTTAAATAGATACTCTGTTCAAATCAGTGCACAACTATTCTGACATCATCATCATGATGCTGGACTAAAATCAAATATGCACCCCAAAGAACAAGTGTTGGTTGAGTTGAAGGACAGAGATTTATGCTGCCAAATAGAGATATTCTAGACTACTTCAACAGATTGCAAATGGAACCGTACTGAACTACTACTTCTTTGTAGTGTAATTATGTCATTCCTGTATCTCTTTAAAAATACAATAGTGATATCTGAATTATTTTCCTATTGGTCTAATCTTTTTATATTCTCTTAAAGGACCCCTGCAGTGTAGCTTTTATAGTACACACTTATGAAGAACATGTGCAAAATGTGTTTGAAAGTTAAAAACAAATTAATGCTGACTTTAATGTATAACAGTTGTATTTAATTTTGTTTAAATGGTGTCAGAGATGCCCATTTGTTTCTAAAAAGGTTAGATAGGAATGAAAGGAATCATGGATTCAAATAATATTTTTATTCAGATCTGTTGAAAGACTGCCATTGTGAATGGCAACTTTACAATAAAAGTAAACAAGACATTGCAGCAGGATAAACCTGCCCCCATAGGCTATGGGCAGACTCCCAGGTGGAATCCCTTGTGACACAAGCAATGTCAGCTAATTATCTAAACATTACTCTATGTTCCTGCTGTAAAGTTTGTCACATACTTCATAAAACTGAAGTTCCCCCCAAAAAACAACAGTGCTCAATTTACTGCATAATTGTATATAGAAGGTACATAGATAGCTCCACTCACTCCAAATGCTAATACAGTATTACAACATGTAGACTCTGATCTTATAAAAAGATTATATACAAAAACATGGAACACAAAAAAAAAATACTTATGGTTTGTCTTAAAAAATGATATTGAAAGATTAAGCAATTGCCCGCATTGCATGATTCCTTACAAATAAAAACAAAAATGTAATCATGTTAAAACTGTAGCTTTGTACTCATCCACATCTAACATTTTTAGCATTCTATATGATTTAATTAATTTCCAATTATTATAGCTTCAATATGCAATTTTCACATTTAATAATTTGAGGCCTGAACAGTGGTGTATAATATTTACACTGTTTTTTTTTTGGTTATTTTTATGTTTGATTTATAAGTATGTTTTTTAATGCAACTATGTGATTGCAAACTTATTTTTAATGCTTTCTGCAAGGGGGTTAGAAAGAAATGATGCATGTAAAGATTATTCATTGAAGTAAAGAACATTGTAAATCATTAGATATATTACACTGCAAGCCCTGATTTACCTAAAAGCATTAAGGCATCAAATGAGGTCTAAAATCAATAGGGTGTAGTTTTATGGACCCAGCTGAGCTTTGTGTGATTGTCAATAAGGAATTTACAATGATTTGGTATGCTGTTGTTTACTGATCCCCCAAGTACTGATTTTAACTGGGGTATGCCATAAAGGTATGCCATTAGAAACCATGGGCCTCATTCAATTGCAATTCGGCCAATTGAATACGGCTCTATATAAGCACAGAGCATATTATTTTTACAGAAGTTTTTAGTTAGTGAAGACCTTGCTTTTGGATAGAATCTCACTAACTAAAAACTTCTGTAAAAGAAATATGCTCTGTGCTTATATAGAGACCTATTCAATTGGCCAAATCCCAATTGAATGAGGCCCCATATATGTTTTCCAATTTAATATGTTAATATATATAGAAAGCAGACACACTACTAACATACAGTATATTTATGAAAGCAAATACATTAATGCGATTCCCACTTGCCAAAACTAAATTCACTGATCATAGTGGAACAATTTCATTGGCCACAATATAAGTTTCCAAAGGGAGTGTTTTCCTCCTGTATGAATGCTTACCTAGGGCCTCATTCAGTTGCAATTTAGCCAATTGAATAGGGCTCTAAATAAGCACATAGCAAACTTTTTTTTAAGAAGTTTTTAGTTAGTAAAAATCTTGCTTTTGGATAGATGTTTACTAACTAAAAACTTCTTTAAAAAAATATACTGTGTGCTTATTTAGAGCCCTATTCAATTGGCCAAATCGCAATTGAATCCGGCCCATAGCCTGTCTGCTCAACTAGACTAGCAGCCTTATTAAATTGTGATTCAGTAAATTTAAAAAGGTTCTATTTAAGCACACAGCATATTTTTTTACAGAAGTTTTTAGTTAGTGAACTTCTATCCAAAAGCAAGGTCTTCACTAACTAAAAACTTCTGTAAATAAAATATGCTATGTGCTTATATAGAGCCCTTTTAAATTTACCAACTCACAGGCTGTAGATTCTTTTGCAATTGGCCAGATTTCAGAACACTTACAGCCTTATTCCATTGTCATTTTTTCCAATTGAATAGGGCTCTATATAAGCACAGAGCATATTTTTTTTTATAGAAGTTTTTAGTTAGTGAATGTCTATCCAAAAGCAAGGTCTTCACAAACTAAAATACCTGTAAAAAAAATATGCTCTGTGATTATATAGAGCCCTATTCAATTGGCCAAATCGCAGTTTAATAAGGCTGTTATTGTTTAAGGTTACAAGCACACAGAAACAATTGATCAATGACTTTAACTCTGACCCCGCCCATGCAATCCTTACAAGTGTTGAGTTCAATGGGTGGAGTTGGAAACTCCTCCTACCTTTTCTGCTACATATTTTAAAAGTAAATTTGTAGCACAGATATTTGTTTATAAAATATGTCTATAACAAGTTACTTCTAATTTCCTGATTTTTTCACCTAGTTGCATGGTCTTTGGTTTGTCACTTATTGCTGCAATAATATTTCAGGTTGACAAATTAAATTACACCATAAAGACTAATCAAAGAATGGGAGATTTAGCAGTCGTGGCATATACAGCAATATATGTTATGTATTGAACATCAAAATGTGTATTGTAAATGTTTTTTGTAATCTTTATCAAAACAATAAGAATTCACCACTTAATCCAAAATTACTGGGTTTTGTACTGTAATGATTTACCAACAAGGTCTACGCCTCATGTGACACTACAAACCATCAGCCTTATTAAATTGTATTTGGCCAATTGAATGGGGCTCTATATAAGCACAGAGCATATTTTGTTTACAGAAGTTTTTAGTTATTTAACTTCTATCCAAAAACAAGATCTTCACTAACTAAAAACTTTCGTAAAAAAACATATTCTATGTGCTTATATAGAGCCCTATTTAATTGGCCGAATCGCAATTTAATAAGGCTGCATGTTTCCATCTATATTAGTGTCGTTGAATGAGTTTGTGGCTCTGTTGACTTAACCTGCTGTTTAAATATGATATTTTACTAACATCTTGCACTGATTATTATTGCATTTATTTAAGTACAACATAATTATAATATTTATAACATCATTGTGGGCATATGAGCCATTTGTGCAATTAAGTGCAATGTTTTTGAAAAGGAGGCTGAATCATTCAATACAAATATTTCAGCTATCAGTATATAACATTTCTGGTTGAAATCCCTTAATCTCCTGTCTGTACATTCTTCTGGACCTTTAATTTCACTAGTACATATTTATTAAAAACACATCTTTGGTATACATGCCTTAATTAGTTAGAACTTAATATCATCAGGCACAGATTTCTGTTTGTATCGGTATTTGAGCACAGCATGTACATATATTAATCCTGTGCATTGCAGTGCTATTAAAAAGAATAGTGCAATGAAGCAGTTTAAATGAGTCACAGTATATAGTATAGGCAAGTAACAGTGCATAATTCAACATGACTGTGGGGTTTAGGTTATATGCCCCTCTTACAGATACTGGTGAAATCCAACACCTACTGGTTATTATTATCATTTATTTGTAACGGTCCAACATATTCCAAAGCGCTATACATGGGTTAATTTAAAGGCAAAAAACAATAACAATATTAAAACATTGCAAAGGATGGAAGGCCCTGTCTTTGAGCTTAGAATCCAGTGTCCAAAGTGCTTTCACCAAAGCGCCATGCAAGACTGAAAACTTGATGATGTCCAATCTAAAGGTTTTGTCAAGTTTTGCACTGGGTATAATAGTAATCTATGATTTTATTTTAATATATGTAAACTGAGTATTATTTGTATTCCACACCCATACAGGTAAACATTTGCAAATATAGACTATTTTCTTAAACACAGGGAATTGTCAAAATATAGTAATGCCAGTACACCAAAATGTATATTTAACTTTAGATAATTTTAGAAAATTGTATTAAATCAACAAGTAAGCATATGATCTTAGCAGCAAAGCTGAAAAAAATATATATTAATACCTAACACAATAGATATCAAAAAGCAGAAAAAAACAGATTCCATGCAACAAATCTTTTGTCAAGTGGACAACTTGTCTCTTCTGGTGTCTTTCTAAAAAGCATTAAAGTGACTGTATATGTGACTAGGTATTTCTCTAAATGATATAACTCGTTAGGTTTCTGTGTATAACAAATTATGTTTATATAGACAAAATCAATAAGACCAATTATCTAGATCTATTATTAGTATTTCTTTATTTATGGCACGCCAATATATTGTGCAGTGTTATGTACATATAATTTAGCTGACAAACATGGCAGTACGATTACATTCTCGTACTCAGGGTGATGAGGGCTCTGCTCTTGTGAGAGATGACATTCCATGTGGGTGTTGAGAGTGGTAGATTCAAGAAAGGGGGGACACTGATTGATGGTGGTCTGCTCGGGTAGCAGAATCCATAGATAGGGCATGTTTATGTAGCAATGTCTGTTTACTGATATCAGGGGCCAAGGTGGCACATTTCTCTGAATAACAGATGCTATGAAAGGTAGAGTAAAGTCTCACTGAAGCTCTAAAAATTCATGGTAAGGACCCGATAGGAAAGTCCTGAAGCTAATTTTGGGCCATATTCTATTAGCAACTTGCAAATTCCTTGAACTCACAAATTTGGCTTCGGGTGTTTTTTATAAATGTTTATACGCATTCTATTGACTTAATTCCTTATTGCCAATAAGTAATATTTGCTGAATATGTAGCAATATTAAGAGTGATTTTAAGTGTGTATAAATTTACGAATTGAGCAATTGAATTAGGCCCAATGTGTGTGAATGTGAAAAGTAGTGGAATTATGTAGGATTTTCAAGGTGAGAGTCAGCATTTAGCATTAATCCTAGAGGCCAGTAGGAACCATCAGCCTTATTAAATTTCGATTCGGCCAATTTAATAGGGCTCTATATAAGCACAGAGCATATTTTTTTACAGATGTTTTTAGTTAGTGAAGACCTTGCTTTTGGATAGAAGTTCACTAACTAAAAACTTCTGTAAAAAAATATGCTCTGTGCTTATATAGAGCCCTATTCAATTGGCCGAATCACAATTTAATAAGGCTGCAAATTAGGGACTGACAGAGTGAATTTGCTGCTGCTGGACAGCTGGTGAGATGGATAAGTCTAACAGAAATACTTTAGGATGATAGGAGTGAGATAAACAGTGAATGAATTAGGATATTGTTTGTTTTGTGCAAAAAAGACAATTTGCAGAAATAGTGAGGTTAGGGTACTGAGATTTAGTGGGCAATTGAATATGATGACTGAAGGAGAGAGTAGAGTTGAGAATAGTTGAGTTGATGATTAAGACAGATAATGTGCTAGAGGCTATGCAAGTTATCAATCTTGTGTCGGTGCATTGGAAACGAGCACTATGTACATTCGATTTTAAGCTCAAAAACAGGGCCCTCCATTCTTTATAAGGTGTTAATATAAGTTTTTGCCATGTACTTAACCCCTGTACAGTGCTACGGAATGTGTTGGCACGTTACAAATAAAGATAATAATAATATTAATAAAAAGGAATTAATAAAAAAACACATTTCCATATCCTACACGGTGTCTATATTTCCTATACTCAGAATAGGGCACATAATTCCTGGCTACAACTATGTAATGTTTATCTGTAAGTTTTAGGATTTCATATTTTACACTTTATAAATCTATATTCTCATTAAATTGTTTTCTCTTCAAGGCAAGCAAAAAATATTTCACAGTTGATTAAGAAGCAGCATATCAGAGTGTTTGGAGAAAGTGATAAAAGGAGTCACTTTGATTTATGATCTGTTTGACCCAATGTTTCCAAACATGGATCTGCTCTAATGAAATGAGTCTGTAACAAGATGATTTCACTCTGTAAAATTACATTCCTCTAGCGAGGCACCGGCTGATGTAAAATAATGGTGAATCTAACTGATAGTGAAGCCGGTCTATTACATGGGAAAACTGTGAAAACGTACCAACACAAATGAGAAGTAATTTATTCAGATTGTGTGCTGCAAGGTAACAATATATATTATGTGTGATCCGCAGCGGGTTAATTAACTTTTTTTTCTAACTAGTTAAACAACATAGATAAACTGTATGTGAAACTCAAAGGGTGTAATCTCAACAAAAAAAAAATTGTTTAATTCAAAAATACCTGCTGATGTTGAAAAAAGGAAAAGAGTCTAATCATTAAAAGGCTAATATGAGGTAAGCTGAATACTGTTACTTATGCATGATAGGGCATGGCTTTTCACTTTCCTTTAATTAAAAGATTATACCTACATCCATTGCATGCAGAATTTGTGTGTGTAAAAAATCTGTAAAGATGAACTACTTAGAGCGAGAGAGAGAGAAAGAGAGAGCCATATATGTATATCAATAAGAATTTAAATTACACAAAGAGTTTGGGGCATAGATAAGGTGCTCCAGGTGTGGTGGGTTGGGGCAGTTGTTCCCCACTAAGGCTACTATTCCGTACCCCACTGAATCCATAGTAATCCATTCTGGTCTATAGAAGAGATGGAAGGGTATGGTATCCATTCTGGTCTATAGAGAGGCATGGAAGGGTATGGGGTGGGTGATAGTGTCCAGTGTCTAGTATTGGTAAGAAGTGATTGTTGAGGTTATTTTATTAGTTGAGTGATACTTTTCCATTATGTACATAGATCTGGATCAGGGGTGGGAAAGTTCGGTCTTGAAGGGCCACACACACGCCTGGATTTGATGATATCCCTGCTGTGCACAGGTGAGTCAATTACTTCTTCAGTCATCCTGTTTGAAAGAAAGGATATCTCCAAATCCATGCTTGTGAAAGGCCCTCCGGGACCGACCTTGCCCACCCCTGGTCTAGATACACAGAGCTTGTGGTTTTTATGCCATTTATTTTATTTTCCTGTTGTACCACATTAGAGTGTGGGTGAAATGGTCATCCTCTTCTGTTATGGAGGGTTTGATAGGATCCTTTACTGATATTAATTTCCATTCCCATCACCTTTGAGAATAGCGGGGTTACCTTCCCCCTATGGTTATAAAAGAGTCTGAGGAACCCTGATCACTTTGGAAGGGTGTTTCTACATATGGTTTAATTTAAAAAGCTGTATAATAGAAGGGTAATGCAGATGTCATTAGTTAATAATTACTTTAAGACACCCACATTCATACAAATCAGGAAGAGAGATTCCAATGGGCAATCCTTGGATAGATAAATGCTGTTTTTATTTAGCAATATTCAGTGAATGTGCACCTATTTTATTACTTAAAAAAGAATAGGTCTTGTACTATCTACTAGTGGGTTTTGAAAATAATTAATTTTATTATGTTTATTAAAGATGAAATCATTAATTTCCATATATTACATTAATGTCTGATCATTTTATTTATATCTGGAACTGCAATCTCTTTTTGTATTTAATAAATAATTTTGATTATTGAACAAAGTAATTTCCAATGTGTTACAGATTTCTATAATTCTGTGCTGTATTTATAGCTAACCTACACAGAATTTAAATATTTTTTTTTTTTTTTAGAAAGAGCATTTCAACGCTCGGAAAAAATCCACTGCAGGACTAAGGAATAATAAACATTATCTTTGGTTCAGGTGCCATCCAGACTCATAGTAAATGCTGACTAATGCTGAGATACAGCAGTTTCATCAAGATCTCCTGCCAGAGGCTGCTATGCAATACTTGAAATGTACTTTTTATTGGCCTCTGTTGATGTAAGTCTATACTTCTCACAAACTTACAAGCTTTACACTTTTACAAACTTCTATACCAATTTTTGAAAGAGTCCTAGGAGGAAGAAAGGAACAGTTTTAGATGTTACGGTGCCTTAGGCCCATTCAGATTAATGACCATTACTTTCCGCTTGCTATTCCTCTTTTCCACATGCTATGTCCCAATCTAAGGATTTGTGTACAGCACAAATATCACAGCATATTGATGCTGCCACAGAAATTGTGATGATCTAGGCCTGGGCTTTGTTGGATTTGGATGAGGGGAATTGGTGAAATATAGCCAAATATTGATATTGAAGAAAGAGAGAAGGGAGAAGGAAGTGAGGGTGGGGACGCATAGGTCTAGAAAGCAGGGGAAGAAGAATAGATGGAGAAGACAAAAAATGGATAGCTTGGGATGAGATGAGAAGGTTGGGAGAAAGAAAGGCAATGATAGGTGAGAGAAAGAAGGAGGAAAGAGATTAACAGAAATGGTAGAAATGGAATTGTTGAGAAGAACTGATGGAGGGATAGAGAATCAGCTGACTCCTATGCCACCCTAGACTTTGGGCTTGTTGGAAAATTGTCTCAATGTATTCAACAGAGAAGGCCATATTTAGATGACAAACTTCTAGCTCTCTTATGTTACTCATTTTTTTTAATAATCTTGATTCTTTATAATGACTTTTTGCAGCAGGTACTCAGTGCTGTTCGATATATTATGATATAGAGGAGAGGCCTATAGCTTGTCATAAGTAAAACGTGTTTGTGGAGTTTAAACAGTCAATAAATTCAGTCATGTATGTTTTACATTACATGAATATTTATTTTACTAAAGCTTTTTGCATGCAACATCAATAATATGCATTTAAGAATATTAGCAATCCAAAAAAAGTCAAAATATGTCTTTGACCATTCAGTGAATTAAAAGGAGGGTGTAAACGATGATTCAAAGAAAAAAAAATGAGGGACAGGCACAATTTTTATTGGCACTTCCCAAACTCCCTCCAACATCTGCATAAAATATATATATATATATATATATATATATATATATATATATATATATATATATAAAATATATATATATATGTGTGAGTCTGTGTCTATATATATATTTATATATATATATATATATATATATATGTATACACACATATATATATAAGTGTACATATGCGTATAACATCTATATATATGTCTATATATATATATATATTATATTATATAAATATATATGTGTTTATTTATTTATATATATATATATATATGTACATTTACATATATATATATATATATATATATATATATTTATTTACCATATACACATATACATTCAAGTAAGCATCTATATAGATATACACATATATATATAAGAAATGGGTGAGAGAGGCTGCAGAGGTCTGCGAGGGGCCACAGGAGGCCGAGGGGAAACACAGGTGGCCACAGGGGGCCATAGGGCCTGCAGAGGGCACAGGGGGCCATAAGGGGCCACAGGGGACCCATCGGAGGCACATGGGACTGCAATAGGCCCTGGGGGCCACAGGGACCCCAGCGGGGCCACAGAAGACCCACAAAAGCCATAGAGGATCTGCGACGGCCATAGAAGACCCGGAGGGGCCACATGGGACCAAAGGGGCCACCAAATCCCCACGGGGACTGCCAGTGCCACAGGGGAGTCACTGCGGCCACAAAAGACCAGTGGGTGGCACAGGAGACCCACGGGAGATCCACAGGGGCTCCTCAGAGTCCAAGGGCCTCAGTCCCTTGCACCGGTTGCACCGGCAGTAGCTCCGCCTCTGAACAAGAGACAGTCCACAGGTGAAGCTTACAAAGTGTGTACTTATCTATATGCCGAGCAATATATTTAAGATAAAAAGGCAAAAAGTGGGACATGCACACCTGAGAATGGCTACCACTTAATAACATGCTACATGGGGTAAGGCTCACTTAGTGTGCAGTTTTCTCCATTACAGAGGTAAAATGTCCAGCAAAATATCAGACTGTGTCTAAGGCCATGACACATATAAAAATGTCAGGAAAGTCACCTCTGCCCATGAGAACCAGCAACTCGCAGTTGTATGTTTCAGCAAATAGTTCTACGTATTTTCTTGGCACAGCGAGTAAGAGGCCATTGTCTGGCTTAACTTTTATTTGCATACACGAAAACAAAAAGTGATAGATGCATATCTAAAAACAGACACCTCTTAAAGGATTACTGTAGCTTGGAAAAATCTTGTATAACCTTGAATAAGGTTGTTCTTATTTCTTTTAAACTATCTATAAACATTTTGTACATTAAGTCAGGAATATTTTTATAGAACACTATCGACATGCCTGTCAAAAAAATGAAGGCAATAGAATTGTAAGGCAGGTAATGCTGTTTGGTACACAAAGTACCTACAGAGCTCATTGCAAGCCTCGCGCTGAGCGCCTTTGGCGCTCATCGTGTGGCTACTTCGGTGCTCAATGCGAGTCTCTTGGTTGGTTTATGTTTGGTTATGAGAGCTCCATTGGCGCTCATTGCAAGGTTTGCGCTGAGGGCCTTTTGGCTTGCATTGTGAGCCTCTCCCCTGGTGTAGTTGCGGTCCTCTAAACACCGTTGGCGCTCCATGTGAGGCTCGCGTTGAGCGCCTTTAACGTTTATTGTGATTCTGTTTTTTTTCTCTGTGTATGTATTTTTTTATGTTAATTAATTAATTTGTAAAGTTATAAATTAATATACTTTACCTATTTGTAATTAGTATATGCAGGAAGCAATATGCTGAAGAGCTAACAATCTGTTTTGATGTTCCTGCAGCATACAATGTAGATTTTCACTGTTGGTGAGCTGAGGTGGAAGTGTCAACAATGTGTGCAGTGTGTAGTGTCAATAGGCTGCGTGCGCAAGGTTAAACCGTTTGTTTAGCTGTGTAGTTCCACATTTTGTAATGTTAATGTTATTAGTTTGCAGTTTGTGTTGTAAAATGGCTGCATTTGTGTATGTGTTAGGCGGGTGTGGAGCATTTAGCGTGCTTCCTAACTGTGTATTTAGTAGGTTATACGGGTCTCTGTAAAAGGTGTATGTGCTTGGCTGTGTTTTGCGTGCATAGGAGTTTGTCTAGCCTCGTTTTCTTTGGTGGCCATTTTTCTCTTGCTTAAGGGATTTTCGAGTGGTGAAAATCTTAAAATTATATTTAAATTGGTGTGTAACCTCATTCCCAGACATCCTGGCTGTCCCCCCTTGCTGTGTGTGTATTTGTTTATTTTAGTTTGTATTTGGTGTTTTTCGTGTTTTTTGATGTGCGTGGTGGGGCCGTTAAGTTCGTATTTTTTGCAGCTCATATTTTCTTTTTCAAGTGGCGGTTTCCTTTTTTAAGTGTTACGGACCATAATTTTTATAGGCCCGTTTATAGTTCTGTGGGTTGTAGGTATGATGCGCAAGTCGTGCCTCGCATTACCAACAGATTTTGGCAAGGTCGCACTGCTGAGAACTATATATGTGATAGTATAAATTTGACACTTGGGGTGTGAGCGCATTCTGAGAATTCCATAAGAACTCTCTTCTTATGTATGTATGTATATGATTGTGTATTAACTCATAAAATAATTTTTTTAAAGGGCATTTATTTTTTGTTTTATGGAAATGTTTTAATGAGGTCAGTTAATTAATTTTATTCTCCTCTATGTGTGATGCACAATGTATACTTTACTTACTTCTGAGAAGTCCCCAGAGTAACTGTCTCTAAGCTTCTGAGAATTCCTTTGGTTTCCTGTTCTTTATCAGTGCTACAAGTATCTCATGCTGCTCAGTGTGAGGCCCTTCCCATGTGGACATGGCCTTAAGACAGACGGAGGCTCCAGAAGATGATAAATTGATATTTTGGAGGCTTCTTAAAAGCATTTGAAGTGTACATTTTATGTCACAGTTTCATTTATATAAAACCAAAAAATATATATATAAAGAGTGCTTTTAAGTCTACAGTGTAGTTTTGTGTACAGCAAAATGCCTAACATACAACATGCTCTACTTGGGTTATGTTGTTTGTCACAGACCCCTTTCCAGGGCCTGGATTCAGGTGCATTGAGCCACCATAGAGGACATACCTCTCCATTGGAAAATGGGTAGGGGAATTATATTGCCACATGGGAAATGTGGGCAGGTGGGTGGCAGGGTGAATAGCCAGAAAAACATAGGGCCATAGTGTACCACCATGCTTCATATGGTCTCTGCCTTATCCTGTATACTATATGTAATTCCCCATGTAATATTACTGTGTTCTGTGTAATGTTTAAACTTTAACTAAATGGTCATGAAACATGTAAACAAAATAGGTCTACAATCTAGACATACAGGAACCAGTAATTGCATTGTAATCTGTTTTGTCCCATTGTTTGTCAGATAAGCTAATTACAACTCTGATGTGCTAGACAGCCAGAGACGACATATGTGTATTGGAGGTTGGCCTATTGATCACAGGTGCCAGACAGGATGCTAATGCTGAACCCCATGTGGAGTCAATCTTCTGTGTTTGTCTGCCACTCCCTGTCATTGTTGTATTGTATACACCCTCTCTGTATCTAACTGCTATAAATATTGCTGACTTTTCAAAAATAAATCAGTTGACTGCTGAGACATATAGCAATGCTCTCTTATTTTGCTCCTGGTGACTGCGATACTGATTCTATCTACACCCTGCAAGTAACCTGTCTGGATCACTACCACAAGAAGGTTACTCCTGGAAGGGTTGTTTCCTGATGGAGAGACCCTGACTGATACAGAAGCCAGATATCAGGGTGCTGGTGCAGAGATTTCCAAGAAGCCAATGGTCGTGGGTAGTTAACCTGTAGTCTATAGCAAGTAGCCCCGGGCAGTAATTGCCCCTACTCCTGGGTAACATTGTTTAAAAAAAAAAAAAATGATGTTGGAGTGAATAGATTTTAACACACTTAAAGTACTTTGCTGCAACAAAACAATATAAGTGTATATTCATATTTCATATGTTTTGTTTCACTGTATTTTTATTTTCATTTAAAATTCCTTATCCTGAATAGGTAATAGAACCGCTTTGAAGCTTCCCTTTAAATAATGAATCATCAGAATATAAGAGGTCTGAGGAATGTATTAAGCATCTGTACTGTCTATAGGTACATGTTTATATATTTGCTGATTTTCTTTTGTCCGCATAATAGCAGTAAAACAATCCACATCCTGGAGTATAAATAAATAAGAGTGTCCGTGGCTACTTTAGATAGATTCCATTAGAATGCAGAATTAATATTTTAACAGTTTAAATTATACATCTTTACATGGTACATTGGATTTAAAAAGCTTTGATTTTGCATTTTGTTATGTGGTAGCTGTACTGATAGCAGAATGCAAGCGACTGTGATTTTTTCTTATCAATTATGTATTACTGCTTCCTAATACTTGGCCATTTTTAACTAAATGTTAGCATTTTGTTTTTGTTGGATTTTCTATGTAAGATCTCATCAGTCTAAATGTAAAGATGGCAGCTGGTGTGTCTTAGGTGGCAGCCCTTTATTGTAGGACAAATATGCAAAGTCCTGAGGGATGATTATGTCAAGTTATAGGGCAACAGTTCCCGGTGTGCTGGGAATCCAATCACTTAATGAAATTCAGATAATCTCCTTTCACTTACTGATGTGTTTCCCAGCAGAGCTTCCTGTGACAATGTATCCTGCAGTTTCAATGACATTATACGTGAAGGCTAACTGGATTCGCTGCCGTCCACGATACCCCTGAACTGTAAATTCCTAAATTATCACTGTATGTGTGTGTGTATATATATATTTTTTTTTATTTTATATATATATATATATATATATATATATATATATATATTTTTTTATATATTTATATATTAAGATTTTAAGTCTAACTAAAAGCATAAGGAACAATTCATTAACTGTTTAGTTTTTTTTTTTTTTTGTGAAGATGTACATTAGAACATATCACTGGTAAATCAATAATACAGAAGGGGAACCTAACATTTACATCTGTTCTCATTAAGATAATTTTAAATGAGAAAATAATACTTTTTGATACCTCTGCTTGATCCTAGAGACATCCATGATACCTTGCTGAAGCCTGTGGTGATAGAGGGGTGTTTACATTTCTGGAGAGCAGGGCGTTCCTCTATTAATGCAAGCTTGGCTGCTTCTAACCATGTGTGTGAAAGGGTTCAGTATCAAATTCATTTAAATCCTATCAAATCTTTCAAATTTCTCTATCTTTCCTCCTCTCCCACCATTCCCTCTACTGATAGATAAAAACATATCTCTCATTCTTCAGGTCTCTTATATATACATAAACAATTATCATAAATTCTGTTTGTCTCTATTTGTTATGTTCATGGATTACACAACTGTTGATGTTATTTATTTTTTATATACTTAATAAACAAGTGCCATTTTTCTTCAACTACAGCAATCCTTTAATCCTCTGATAGCAAAAAGGTTAAATGATTTCTATTACATTATATGCCTCTAGGCTATGGTAGCCATTTATTTCTCCTATAACTTATATCAGTGAAAATTGATATTCTATTATTTTAACATAAAGGTCAACAAGTGGACAGTGCTTTATAATATACATTTTTTAACAGTGAAAGTTACATTTCCCTAGTCAACAAACACTATTCAATTAATGTAATGCAATGCAGCTACTGCAATGTAATTAATACAATTCTATCTTAGTAATTGTACCTTCTTGTCTCACACTAACAGCTCTATTGATCTTTTCTGACCCTGGGGTGTTTGTGCATTATATCAGCTTTTCTTGAACCAGAATCACAATTACTAATAGAGGTCACACCCCAAAGCTTTTGACATTATTACTCTTGCAAACTCATATATGTTTTGTGATACAACAGGCCTCATTCAATTCGGGGCAGTTACTTGCAAGTAAATAGCCGATTTGCTACTTTTGGGCTACAGCCAATGTAAACAGATATCATCATCATGACATCAATGCTTCCATCCTCCAAACCCTAGGGGCTTTGAAGCCCGTAGGACTTGAGTAAATATAGTTGGCAACCCTGCTGCAGGGTCCCCACATCAACCTCATGATGTGGGGGTCCCGGTTGGGACCCCTGCATCATGGGGTTAATGTGGGGACCCTGCGGGGTTCCCGACCAAGACCCCCACATTATGGGGGTTTGATTTGGGAGCAGTGGGGGGATACGTAAGGGCTTTCCAAGCCCTTGCGACACATCCTTGGGTCAATTAACCTATGGGTCAAGTTTAGCTATTTGCGGGCTTGACGGGAGGGATAATCAGAGCAATTGAATAGCGAAGTTGCGATTTTGGCACTTGGAACTCTTGCGGCCGTGAAAGATCAAAGTCTTTGAGGGAAGTAGGCTGCGATTTAAAGAATCTCAATGGACAGTAGCGTTCTGCAAGTAACAGGATCAGGCCCTCAAGTAGGAGGTAATTGAATAACTAAGTAACTTGCTCTCTCCACTTGCGTAGAAATTGAATGAGGCCCAATGTGACTTAAAACTGAAATAACCATAATACACAGACCCTTTGGACAATTCCAATATAAAGAATGAAGAAAGACACTGTCTCAAGAAATGCTAGAACAGTGACTTAATTTTCAATTTTAGAATATATAAAAAGTTTTTCTATGTATGCAATATCTCACTAAACAAAATATATATTTTTTATTAAGCATATTCAATTTCTGCATTTAGGAATCTTAAGCAGTTAAGTCACCAGTTACACTGAAATTATTATTAAAGAATTGCTGTAGTTTATGAAACACTTCACATGTTTGTCAAGCATATAACAACATGACATTGTAATGAACATGATAATTTTAGAAGAAAAATAATTTTGGAAAACTATGTATAAAGTTCAATGTCTTTGTCTACAGCTCTCGTGCCTATTTTGTAGCTTGAGATGGTGTGTATATGAGTAGTGAAGGGTGGGTCTGGCAGAAAAGGTGAGGTGAATTTGTTTTATCCCTTAAACTTGTATTATTTGACACATTTTATCTGTTAATTATAAGCTAGCTTTATGAATTGTTTCACTGCCTAGTCATGCATTCAGTCAGAGAGAAAAATGTGAATATTAAAGTTAAAGCTTGAGTACAGGTTTAGTATTCATTAGTCACCCAAAAGTATTGATTTCAGGCATTGATAATCAATTTATATCCGAAGAAATAATAGACTCATAAATGATTTCCTAAAATGTTGATGATATATACGGTATTTAATTATGTTCCAGATTATATGGTAGCCATTATTATAGTAAAGAAACTTAAGATCTTCTTCCAGTTCAGTTACACAAATATTATTCCTCTAACACACAGCCCACTTTCCACAGGACATAAAACTTGAGTTCAAGTTAAAGACACAGCACGCTAAATGGAAATTCCATTGTTTATTTGAGTGCTGTGGATTTGTTACACTTTAATTTGACTAACATCTTAAAAAGCCAGAAAGCTTATGGTCAGTTTTGACACACTGAAACTCGTCATCTGCTCTTTGGGTTTATAATAAAAATATCTAAATGAAGAAAAACCAAACAAAAATATAAACTCCTTGTAGGAAATAGGATTTGTATACTTGAGTTCCTATAGTCAAATTAGATGGATCATTTGGTTCTTATCTAACATCAAAACTATGTTTATTAAAATACCGAGCACATTTTTTATTAAATTGGGGACCTTATCACAAACATATATTGTCATAGGTAGTGGTGTTTGTAAATAACTATTGAGCACCTTATGTAACTTCTTGAGTGTATTTTACAAATTTTCCTTCTGGGAAATTGTTGTTTCAGCTAACTGTGAGCAGACTATGTATGTTCCCATACTGATGTCAAGGCACTTGAATTTCATGCCTTAGTTGGACGGCTTGAGCTTTGTGTTGACAACAAATTGTAGGAAGCAACTTTGGTATCTCTACCCAGTGCAGGTTTGTCCCACACTTTCAGTGTATTCAATAAGACCCGTTATATACTTTCCTGTGTGGAGCATGACTGTCTTTAATATCTAAGCTGGTTCTGGCACTCAATGACAGGAGTTGTACAAAGGTCAAAGATGTCAAGCAAAATTTATTTTTTATACTAAATCTGCAAAAACAATACTATTTTCAAAAGTATAATGTGTGGTACAGAGTTAACTAGTTAAACTAGTTAAGCGATATATACGTTCTAGTATTATTGCTAGTGTTACTGTAGCCCGTAAGTGAGGCCGCAAGTTAATTTCCTATTTAATTGGCGTCTTTTTGCGGGCTCCAAACGGTTTACCGGTTACGTCCTTGAAAACTTTGCGATAGTTAAACCCAGAACTTATAGCCTCCCAAAGCCTTTGATCTTTGAATTCCGAAAGTGTTACGATTGCGATGGCTATTTAATTGCTTCAAGTCCCC
This sequence comes from Discoglossus pictus, assembly GCA_027410445.1. Lineage (NCBI taxonomy): Eukaryota > Metazoa > Chordata > Amphibia > Anura > Alytidae > Discoglossus > Discoglossus pictus. The sequence goes on along the minus strand of CM050163.1, from coordinate 499,669,370 downwards.
AAGGCCGCAAATGTTTTCACACCCGTAAATGACAAATGAAGTAGAAAATCTTAAGAGTGCTAGAGAGGACTCGCAAGGGGGTTAAACACCTGTTCGTAGCACTGTAAATGCAAATAAATAATCAATACTGCACTATAAATGACGGGGAAAGCGATGTAAGACATTATAATTAATTGCCCAATAGTCTCAAGCTCTCAAATCGGCAGGAAATAAAATGTATTTTTATGTTTCATTTCGGGCTAAATTGATCTCTGAGTTAATACATATCAGGCCACCCATATGGACTAGAACAGTATTGGCATTCATTTTCATAATTCTGTATTTGCAGTTTTGCGAGTCTGATCACATATCGGACCCCCAAACCTAATTGATTGACATGTAACCTCCATGTTTTACTGCAGTAATAATGACGGCCTCATTTTCTATTGGCTGATTCGAAAAGTAAGGTTACAGTCTTGCTTAATTGATCATGTTCCCGCCCTGAACTACTACAAACCAGTACATGGTTTACGGTTTCGGCTTTGAGCGAGTAACTTGCAGGCTTGAGCAATTGAATAGCGTCGTAATCGGAGACGAACGGGAGCCCGCAACACTCTTGCAGACATACGGCGTACAACTATCGAGTTGCAATTGAATCGGGCTGACAAACAAGATGGACTAACGTTATACTTTTTTTAATTAATAAAAACTCTTCAGTAGAATGGGGTTGTAATAAAAATTAGACGTTGGCTGTTTTTAGGAATGTGGGAGGGGTTAGGTATCAAATTTAAAAATGTCCACTACTCTCCCTCTCTCTCTTCCTTAAACACTCACTCCACTGATAGATTAAATAGATACACACATTGGGCTCCATCTTATTTGCAGACAAGATGAAAACTTTAAAGATTAACAAAGACTTTGAAAATAAATATATCCTCTAAAAATGTTTTATGTGCATAGCTTGCACAACATACAATGTATTATTTTATTACATAATTGACAAAAATTTGTTTATTTTCATCTAAAATACAGTTGTCCTATAACATTCTCGTTCCATACTTTCCTTAATATTCTGTTTGCAAGAATTTTAACCAACTAACTTAAATTTTCATATATATATTTTTTTCATGCTAAAGTGGTTATTTAAAGCGTTCCCACTTTAAGATATTTTGTTGGTACACTTCTGTGTATATCCTTGTTATTCAAACCATACTGATAAGCTAGATCAAGAGCATTATCATTGAAGCCTATCTGCATCCATTTATTTTATTTGCATCCCTTTGGAATCTTCACCACTTTCCTGAAGGATCTCACATAAATCTTCAGCATCGTAACATTTTACTGTTATGTCCTTGAATAAAATCAATCCCTCTCATCTATAGTCGCTCCCTGAGAGTCTGCATCCAATGCACATTTACACGCAACATGATGAATGTTTTTAAAGCACAATTATCTATTTGTGTAACTAAAAACATTATGATTATCTATTCACTGGGGAAGCACACATCTGTGTGAGCCAAAGATAAGGTGCATGGTCTCCTTATCAACCCCTTAATTACATATACCTGCAAATACATATTTGATTTTGCTATACTGTTTGATATTTCCTAATTTATTTCTTGTTACTTGATTTTGAAGTCTTATGTTGTCATGTGGTATTAGTTTTTCTGATAAGCATTAAAATAGAACTAATTTGTGATGTTTTGTAAACTAGGATGTCCTGCTCTACAATCATAAAAAATAATAAAAATACTAGTTAATAAATATTAGTACATAATATTTGGTGATTTTTTTTTCTAGATTTGTTTTCAACATTTTAGGGACATTTTTAAAGGTTTAGTAAAAACGATGGTACTTTAGTAACAAATTAATCTTGGAAGACTATTCTTGTATGTAGAAAGTTCAATGTCTTTGTCTTATAAAGGGCTCTCTAAAGAACAGTTAGGTAGGGTCTAATAGGAAAAAAATAACATGTATTAAGCTTTTACTTTGTATTGAAACAAATAATTAAAATGTTTATGATTATTTCCAAGTCTGTATGAACTCCTTATCTCTCCATCCCAAAAATGATGTATTGTCTCTGGAGTTGGAGCCACCAAGAGGGGCTTGCTGTCCAAACAGACATACCACAATTGCAGTATGATGTGGGAGGTGACTAGAGAGTGTATTTGTGTACACTGCTAGCAGCTGATGTTACACTACTGTCTGCTACTAATATGTCTTTTACAGACGAGTCTTAAAGGTTTTTTAATGTAGTACCTCCCCCTAGGTGCTTCCCATTCCACAAACTGTAATTTAGAGGATGGAGAGATCAGTATATGATTAAAAAAGTAATTAATTGTTTAAATCTACAGTAAAAGTTTAATAAAAGTTTCCATCTTTTCAAGCCCCACCTAACTTTTCTTTAGAGAGCCCTTGACAAGACCAATAAATTAGTAATTTTAAGCCTTGCAAATAGACAGGAGGGTCCAAAATAGAAATTAGACATTTTTATTGTAAATGCTTAGTAAGTCAGGATATAGTGTAGTTTTCACCTTCCAATTTTTACATTTCATAACCATACCAAACATTAAGATATATAAAGATAATTTAGGCCACAAAATGCAAGATCTAATTTGATTGTTTAATTTTATTTAACATACATTTTGCAAACCTACAAACATTTTTGAGTCGAAAACTCAATTTAATGTAACATTGATAATGGCCATTGTAAAATGATTTTTATTTGAAAATTAACTGTGATATTTCAGGCTGATGTACAGTAACATCTAGAACATCAAAAATATACTCTAGTCCTATATTATTTCCATATGCTAATAAGAATAATTTTCCTAACATATTAAAGATCCAACAAACAGTGAGTGCCTAAATTTGAGGATCACTTTCAGCTTGGGTCTTAGGCCAAACTGTCCCTGTTTTATTTGAAGAGCTAGTTTTATCTACAATGTTCTTTGGCAACTAAGTCATATAATATGTCAATGAGTAGTAGCAACCAGCAAAAAGAGGGTTTGGAAAAGATGACTTTGGTGAAGTTCCATTTAATTAAAAAATAAAGATACATGAGAAGGATAATTCGTCAATAAGGATCTGAGAATGGAAAGTGCATTAGCTTTATGACTCCAAAATTAAATTGATATAGATCTTCTGTCACACATAGAAAGGTTGACCCCTAAATTACAGATTTGATGCATGGAAAGACAGGGAAGGATCTTAAATGAGTACAAATTAAAAGGGGGAAATTACTACTTAGGTAACATCTGGTGGGTAAATAGGTGATTGGGATGAACAAAGAAGGAATAAAAGGATTGTGAAGCATATGTATTAATTGGCTTAAGGAAGTGACTTCTGTGGGAAAATCAAATCTAGGAAACGCCAATAATCATAAAGACCTCTATTAATCAACTAGCCAATTTCAATTCAAACCAAGATGGACATAGCTATTTATTTTTGTGTGTGGTTACTTTACATATTAATGGGCATCATCATCACACTAACACTTTTGAACTGCTAATCAAAAAAAGAGAGTTCCACCTAATACAGTTCTCAGTAAGCACTTTTTAGCAGTAGCTAAGCTGATTTAAGAAAATAAAATAAAAGTACCTAACTAATGTTTTTTACATAGTTCTTTAAAAATTGTCTAAATAACATTGAAAGGAAGTTTTTCACTCCACCCACACAGGGGTTGTGAGAAAAACAACAAAATACATAGGGCCTTATTCAATTGCAAGCCACCAGATTATGGTACACAGGCCAAATTTGCTACAATTACAAAGCAAGTTAATTGAACAAGCCCACAATTTAGTGGCCGAAGGTCGAAACCGTAAACAATGCAATCATTAGTAGCATTTCAGAGCATGATCATGATCAATTAAGCAAGGGTGTAACTACCAATTTAGAAACAGCCAATAATAAATGAGACTGTCATTATTATGTCAGTAATACATGGAGGTTACACATCAATCATTTAGAGGTCCAATATGCGATCAGATTTGCAATTCGGCAATGTCCAAAACATTAAAAATGAATGGCGATACCTTATAATTGCTCAATTGAATAGGGCCATAGTTAGCCATGATTACAAAGCTAAACAAAGTCAAACCTATTTCACAGGGGATATTTCATATTCCATTCTCTATATTGACACTCAGGCATGTAGGAAAAACCACAAGAGGTCAGGACCCTTTCAACATAATTAACAAAGTTAAACCTATTTGACCTAAGTACATTTCCAAGATTATGGCCTTGTCCTGGCCTATTGTTTTTTTCCGTACTCCTTGGTTTGGGACTAATAGAAAGTACCTTCTTTATTCTTCTTAAGCAACATGCTTCCTATAATTACTATTATGTTGAAAATTACTTTAATTGGCATTTTAACTTATAGTCAACTATGTAATAAGATATTATACATTTTACACTATTTTGGCTCTAAGACCCTCATTCAATTGAGCGGGCTCCGATCGAGTTATTGGCTCCGAGCTGCATTTCATTGCGATCCATTGCGATTTGTAAGATCGCAAGGTAATGTCCTCCATGCCTTTGATACTTCATAGCCGCAAGAGTCCCAAATGCTACAATCGCAAATCGCTACTCAATTGCTTCAATTCCCCCTCGCTAACCACTCCGTCAAGCCCGCAAATGGCAAATATCTAACCACAAGTTAATGGCACCAAGGAGGTCTTGCAAATTGCTTAATGACAATTCGCAGCACTTAAAAAGGAAATAAAAAAAACAATACTGTACTTTTATGAAGAGTGAAAGTGATGTTAGGTCTTAGAATTAATAGCACAATATTCTCCAATACTCTATTTCATATCCAATTTTCGTGTTATATCTATCACGGTAATCAATGTGAAGTCCTACAGGCTTCAACCTCCAAGCTTGTAGGACTTTGAAATCCAACCTCCATTTTTCAAATTACTACGGGCTTGGAGGTTGAAGCCCGTAGGACTTTGAATAATGTAGACTGGATTTCAAAGTTCTAGGGCCTATGCTTACAAGTTACGGGCTTGAAGGTTGGTCATGATGATGGTCTGTTTCCATTGGCTTTTTCTGCATCAAGAATTATGGCTTGCTCCCCTAACACGTTCAATCCCGCAAATGCTTCGCGCAACGGCAATGGTTTCTGATTTTCTCTTTCGGACCCTAAATTGCAGCAACAGCCACTTGAATAGCACCTTAACTGGAGGACGCTGCGAGCCCGCAAACGTAAGTCCTACATTAGGTAACTTACAATGCCTCAATTGAATGAGGCTCTCTCTCATTCTCTCTCTATATATTAATTATCTGTTGTTAGGTCAGAAAAATAAATGAAGGGTCCCATTGTCCCATTGGGTGAGACCCCAAGGACTCTGCAATGTTACATTATTTTAACAATCATTTTGTGATACATTTTCTAACAATCAGTTTACACAGTTATTTTTGCCAGAAGATTCAATAAATGATTGGTCTTTATGGTATTGTGTAAACATCCAAGAATTCAATGAAGCAGATACATTGTTATTAGGATCTTAATTGAAAGCGTGACAATCCTAAACCTTGGCTTGCACATATAAGTTATATCACCGCATACCAAGAAAGATTTATGACCATACTACAAGGACAGTACATGATGTTAATTCTTGAAATATAAATGCAAATGCACATACTCTAAATAAAGATGATTTAGAGAACCTATGGTACACTGAGGCAGCAAATGCTTCAGCAGGACAGTTTGCTCTAGTGAAAATCCTTTCCATTTTATAGTTTCAAATTAGCCAACGGAAAGTCTGGTTTATGAAAACTGATAATTAAGAAAAGTGAAATATATTGCTACACAGAATTACAGCACAACCACTCCCTGTATTGCCTTCAGGCTCAGATTGTGTATTCACTGCACCTTCAAACAATGACGTAAAGAAATGTAAATGGTACATGACTCATCAGCCATATCTGAAAAACAGATATGCTCCCCTTACATAGGACACTGGCACAGTACATAGCTAGCAACACATGGACATATCATTTATTTCCATGATCAAAATTATTGTTGTGGCTATTTCATATATTAGGTCCTAGAAATTGTCAAGAATAATATATAACGTCTATAAAATTGGATATATTGTCAAACTATGATTTTTTTCAAACTGATGGATTTTAATTAAATTGTTTCCTTGTAGCTGCCTAATGATACATTTCAAATATTCGTCATTCATTTTATAAATGCACTGTTCCTCAGCAGTATCCATTTCTTTTCACTGTAGACAATGGAATTTGTGTGATTAAACGCAAAGACAGAAACATAATGCTATAATGTTATTTGTGGTTATTGGTTGCTTTCATCGTGTTTGCATACATATATTCTGTAAATGAATATATTTGATCAGTTATACACACAGAGGCATGATGTAATGTACATACAATAGCCACAAGACAGTCTCTAGAGATTCAAATGCAACTCCAATGCAAAAAAACTTCACTGTATTTGTTTCACAAAAACACCTTCTTTTTGACAACTAAAGTACAATTTAATTTCAGTTAAAAGCGAGAAAAATTACGTATTCCCACATTAGATTTTTGTAAAATGTAAAAGCTGATATCAATGTAAAAAAATCCAGATTTTGAACAGCTATGCAAAAGAATGTTTAATTAAAATGAAGTGTATACGTGAAAGAGAGTGTGCATTGTGTTTGCATTACCCCAATAGAGATTTTTTTTTTGCTCTATGTGATGTTGACAGGGGTAAAGTCATGTATATCGCATTGCAGAAAAAAGGACCTTGTACTTATTACCTTACACATTATATATAAAATGGATATAATCCAAAACAACCAGTTCTATACTGGATTTAATAGGGAATGCTTCTAAACTGATGTCTTCAGAAATAATATTCTTAACTGGAAGCGAAAATAAAATAAAAAAATGAAATTATATAGAAATATCAACTGATATACAATAAAATTAAACAGAAATATAAAGAAAGAAAGTCAATTAGTATTATTCTATTTCAAATACATTACTTAAATGGGAGATATTTCAATAGGATATATTTCAGAATTCTGAGCAGGAAGCAAATTTTTTAACCTGTGTTATATATATATATATATATATATATATATATATATATATATATATATATTTATATATATTTATATATATATATATATATATGTATATATATATATATATATATATATATATTTATATATATATATATATAGATATATATATATATATATATATTTATATATATATATATATATATATATATATATATGTATATAGTGGGCGTGCAAGAGTACTCCACTTCATTCTTGGTACCAGCACTACTATATTATTGAAGATATCTTTAGCAGTAATATAGTTATTTTAAATACAGTTAGTACAGTAGCCTTCTCATCACTGAGACCAGATTATCAGATAACAGATAAAGAAAACATATATTGCACTACAGACAAGGGACTCTCTATCTACTATAAAATCAAATGCTCTTAACGCTGCATTACATATACTAAACATTACATGTAGTGTGTTTCTAAAAAACTTAAAATTTTTATGACAAGAAACAAACAGATTTGATCCTAACTAAAATAAGTTTTAATGTTA